>CM067220.1:40626906-41226906 GCA_034190945.1 Octodonta nipae
GTTTAGTGGGTTTTTTCCTCTAACTGTTGCATTTGCAAAAAATAGTTTGAAAATCTGCAATGGATGCAGAGTGTAGAGGAGTTAATTTTGAAAAATGAACTGGATACTAGTTGCCGATTATAGAACGTTGTCCTCGCAGATTTTCTGGGAGAAATAAGTCGGATATATATTTGTCTGATGTATCGTATCGTCAAGCTCTGACATAATGGTTAGTATTCGCATTTATATGTACTAGCTGTCGCCTAGTGGTCTAAATTCGACAAATTGTGTCAATATCTCTGGCAGGTTAAGTAACCTGAAAATGTTCGTGACATTCCATCCTAGGACTTTAGGGAGAACAGCAATTACACGGAGCGGATCCAGATTCGGAACCTCTGTGTGATAGTTTCCTCGAAAATCGTAGATGTCGGTCTTACATCTCGCTTCTACAAATAAGTAACGAAATTCAAGTTTTTTTTAGATAAAATTCATAGGACTTTATTTGTGTTCAATTCTTAATTTTTAATTTAATATGACAACAATTCAACCGCTAATGGGATATCCTACAATATTATTTTTTTAACCTCCCTGTATAGCTATAATTGCACTCAATTCTCCAACATTTATTAAAATCCTCATTATAATAATTCCATCTCATTATATATTTCCACCACCCTGTATATGCAACTGCTCATGGAGCAGGCATACTATTTTTTAACATTTTTGAACCACCCTAAACCATTCTGTATATGCCACTGCCTATGAACCACCGTATTACTCTTTTTGTTTATGAAATTTTTAACTATCTTCTGTAACTTTAATTCTACTCCGACCCTATATTTCAATCATCATATATATGGAACTCTTCATGGGGTACTCTATAAATCATTTCCTTTTCTAACATTTTTTATCATCATCCTGTATATCTATAATTCCTCTCACACTATATTTTTATCTTCCCTATATATACAACTGCTTATGTATAAACATCTCTGTATAATACTTTTTGCACCACCCTGTAAAAGTGTAATTCTACTCCATCTAGTCCAAGAAACCTGTAAGTTCAACCGCTAATGGGCTTCCCTATATAATTATTTATTAGTTATAAATTGCACTCTACTCTATATTTTAAACACTCCTATATATGCAACTGGTTATATGCCACCCACGAAAAAAATATTTCTAACATATCTGTAATCGCCCTGTATATTATAATATACAACGATTACTTTACCACTAAACAATAACAACGCATGCATGCCACTTCCAGAAGTACATGCTCTAAGTATATAACAGTATTGGTCCCTCTAAATATAATTACTCAGTGTTTTGAGTTTGGCGGCGGCACATTCAGTTCTTTGGCGTTGACATTATGGACGTAAATAATGAATTTTTATTATATTTTATTTAATGAATGAATCAATATTATAAATTGATATTAGCATTCTGCACTGAAGGTCGTCAGTAGCTACTAAACAAAACAAAAATGAAGAAAATCGGTTGAGAAACAGAGGGAGAAATCTTACCTAATCGCTTTGTCTTTGCCTGTTTATATATAGATGTAGATTTTGGAATCAATACGCTCGCAGTTTGGAGGAGGTTATGTGAGATCCCTATAATTTTCCAAGATTTTTCTGATTGAGATTATAAAGAATTGATTCAATTTATAATAATGGCTTGTCTAAACTAAACATTCTATATCCGTTGTTAAATTTTGCACTTTTCGGAAAACAACTAAGTACTCAAAATTTATTTCAATTAACTCTATACACTTGTGCCCTAAAAAACAACACTAAGTGTTTGTTTGCGTCGGTCAAGTAACGTCTAGCTATTGCTTGCTGCTGTAGGTAGAGACAGATGAATAAATAATAAATAAAGCTTTATTGCCCACAGTACAAAATTATTAACAGGACATAAAAAAACAGCTAGCAAAAAGTAGTAAAATATCACAAAAAAACAATAAACAAGTACTCGATAACTGAGATAAAAAATAAAGTTACAAAGTTAACTAAAAACTATAAACTAAATAAAGCGTTGGCCCTACTCAAAATAACAGACAAAGAGTCTACATGAATATCACATTTCTTACAAATGAGGTTGAAGGTTTGTGTCATACAAAAAACACGAAACTTTATGCCTAACTTAGTCTTGTAACGGTTATCCCTAAAAACCACTGGATCTCTGAGAAAAACAGAAGGTACTTTGAAATCAAGCTGTGATAACAAGTTTACTGCGTCTATTTTATTATGCAGAAGCTTGTATAGGAAAGTGAGCGAAAATATTATTCGCCTGAGTTCCAAAATTTCCACATTAAATCTGTTACACATAAGTTGCTCATTACCCTTTCTATTGTGATAAACTCCATCAATTTTAAAACATAGATACTTAAGAAACTTTCGCTGTACACTTTCTAATGCTAACTTCTGATAATTGTAAAATGGTTTCCACACGATTGAGGCATATTCTAGTCTGGAGCATGCGAAAGAAAAATAAATTACTTTCAGAGCATCTATACTACGAAACGATTTGCAGTTCCTGACAAGAAAGTCATATAATTTACTAGCTTCGGCAATTTTAAGGTAGATGTGTTCGAAAAAATCCAACCTAGTATCAAACCATTCACCAAGATCCTTAATTAATTTCGTGCGTGAAAGGCAAGCATCGCTTTCCATATAATTAAAATCTAGATAAGCTTTCTTCTTGGTAAAAGACATTAGTTTGCACTTAGACACATTCAAATGTAGATTATTCTGCAAGCACCAGTCACTAACAGCAATAAGATATTATCTCTATGTTCACAACACTAGCGTATCCAAATTTGTGATAACTGTCATATGCCATGATGTCACCATTTCTCCGCTCTATCGCTCTGATACAGATCGGGATCGCTTCTGATGCGACACAAACCAAACCATCATAAGATGTTTGAACCCTATACTGTTCTGACGCGTTACGTCACCATACGTGAGACAAATGTAAATCCCCCTTAAATCTTCACAATATGTTCAACCAGATTGCCTGTATACATATACTCATTGATAAAGAAATCGCAACAGCCAGAAGGAGATGCTTAAATTTAATATTGTTTTGGTAAAATATAGATACTAGAGTAACGATTAAATGATTAAAATTTGGAAAAGTTTAGTGAATGTTTTCTCATATCAACTTTTTTTTATCAATTAATATTGTACTCGTTTTTTGCATTTTTTAGAATTTACCAAAAAACAAAGTGTTTGAAGGATCCAAAATCAATAATTAAATGTTATGTTTTATGTTAAAAGGCTTAAAGTACATGTATGCCGAATGTATTACCAGCTAAGCGAATTCGAAAGAGGTTCAATTATTGATTTACTGGAGGCGGGTTTTTCATTTCGAGAAATCGCGAAATACACGAACAGAAATCCTACTATTGTTATGAGATGTTGTGAAGGATGGTTTGGTAATACTCTAAATCGGAAAAGAGTAGGCATCCGACTTCGAGGGGCACAAATGAAATGCAAGAACGACATCTAAGACTCATTGTCTTTAGACAACGATTTTCGACAACTCGAAAGGACCCCGCACATTCCTTATGGAAAGTGGCCCCCAGTGGATTTGGCTGAAATTTTGTAGATTTCAACGAAATGAACAAATGTCTTCATGGCCGCAAATTCCGATGACGGATAGTTTTCAAGTTATGCTTAATTTTATATTTAATGTCAGAGTATACCACGATGAGCTCAGTCGAAATGTATAGCAGAAACTACTAGGACTATTTATCTGAAAATTAGTATAGATGGGGTTTTCGAGGAGCTAATTTCAGTTAAAATAATTTCAGTTATCTACGACTTCCGGTTCTACCGGAAGGGGACCCAAACTTTGTTTTTATAAATGGAACACCCTGTTTTTAAGCTTTTTTAGAATCTACGATGAACTTCAATACAACTTTATTACAAATATCATATGTCTGAAGGGCTCCAGTTGAAAGTTATTTAAACTTTTTGAAAATTTTGAAAGATGCAGCTTTCTAAAAGTTTTTTTTTGGAAACAGAGAGGGCCAGGTCAAAAATTACCAGAATTTGCCTAATAAAACGTGAAGCTTCCTAATTCTTTGGAAACTTTTCAAAAGAATATACGGAGGGTTTAGAAATTGGCCCCGAATTCGGCTATCTCTTTTTTTTTCAAATGGATTTTATGTTTGAATCCCCATACCTAAATTAAAGGATTTTTGTGGTTTTGCTAGATATCTGAATTATCACTAAGCTTTTTTGAAGGAATCGACAAGAAACAAATGCTGAAGTGTCATCAAGTTAAAGCACAGTTATATGGAAAGCATTTATCACGTTCCGTTTGGGCTTTAGTAACTAAGTTCCGTTCGAGATACTCGTATAGACTAACACCCACTCATGAAACGCTGACGGGGCTCATTCACAATTGCAAAACAGATGGGCAGTTTGTGAAAAAGCAAGAAAAAGACAAACCTGTCGTAGATATTAAAGGGAATTAAGTTACAGTCTTCGTATGCTTAACAGCATATCCAGAAAATTCCTCATTAAATGCAGAAAGAGATGTGGGAATATCTATGATTAGTTTTCAGAGGATCCTAAAAAACATAAGAACCATTCGTTTGCATTCTCATTAGTAAAGAATTTAAGAGCAGGTGACGCTCAGAGACGGAATGATCTTTCGAATTCATATTAATCAAAATTCAGGAAGACGAACATTTTCTACACAAAATGATTTGGACGGATGAGGCAAAATTTATGGAATATTCAACCACATTACTGAAGTGATACTAATCACACATTATTATTAGGTGAGAGATATCTCGAAATTTTAGAAAATAGTTTACATCCATTAGCGTTGACTTAGAATCAGCTGTGCTCTCAACACTACCTCATAATATTGCACCTGTGAATAACTTTTTAGACAACCATTTTGAAGATCGTTGGATAAAGAATAATGGACCTGATCGACGGCCTCCTCGTTTTCCCGATATCACTTCTTAGCTTTTCTTATTTGGGGTCGAATAATAAATATGTTCAATGCTGCACAGCTAACAACACAGAAAATGATTTACGTCATGGTGTTATGATTCTGCTTTGTTCTATACATAAATCGCTATGGAAAGGTTTCACATACTTTTTTTATAACCATATCAAATTCTACATAAATCGTTAAGAAATTAAAGTAATTTATATACGTCTCTTGACGGTTCCTTCAAAAAACTATACTATTAATTCATGTATGTCTAATAGCTACACGGAGATTTTAATTTTTCCAAGTATATATAAAAACTGTTTCATTTAGTCTTGCACGCATAAACTCCTACTTTTTGGCCTAGATTCCAATGGTTTTGAGGAAAAATGGAGTTGTCATTTGAAAAAAAAAAGAGTTATACGATTTTCGGATTCAGTACCAATTTCTGAGCTCTCCGTTTTCTTAACAGTTTTCAAAGATTTAGGAAGCTTTAAGTTTTATTCAGGCAAATTCTTGTAATTTTTGATCGGGCCCTATTTGCTTCCCCAAAAATAATATTTTGTCAAAATTTTCAAAAAGTGGAAATAACTTTTAACCGGACCCCTTCAGACATATGATGTTTCCAATAAAGTTATCTTCAAATTCATCATAGATTCTAAAAATGCTACAAAAAACAGGATGCTCCATTTAAAAAAACAAAGTTTGGGTCCCCTTCCGGTAGAACCGGAAGTCATAGACAATTGAAAAAATTGTAACTAAAACCGCCTCCTCGAAAACCCCTTGTATACTAATTACCAGATTAATACTCCCAGTCGTTCCTCATATACATATCGACTCAGCTCTTCATGGTATACTCTAACCATAAATATAAAAATAACCATAACTTGAAAACCATCAGTCATCGGACTTTGCGGCCCTAAAGACATTTGTTCATTTTGTTGAGATCTACAAAATATCAAAATTTCATCCACCGGGGGCCACTTTCCATAAGGAATGTGCGGGTTCCTTTGGCTGATGAGTAGTTAGAACAAGGCCATCTTGTGTCCGAACAGTATACGTCCGTATAAGGTAATTTGGACTGCACCATAATTAACTCCATCTTATACTACTTCTGATCGCTGAGCATTGACGGCAACGACTGCAGTGGCCTAGAGAACGACAACATTTGAATGCGGAATGGCATCAGGTCGTCTTCTCTGACGAATCTCGATACTGCTTGTGTGCATGACATGATGGCCGAAAAGGAGTTAGACGACATCGAGGAGATAAATTTCATCCACAATTTGATGTTCAACAACATGTACACCCAACAGTAGGCGTTATGGTATGGGGTGCTATTGCCCATGGAAATAGGCCACCGTTAGTCTTTATTCGAGGCAACATGACAGCGCAACGTTATCTTGAAGAGCCATATACTCCCTTACCTTAATCGGCTCATCGATCTCATATTTCAACAAGCTAATTTTCGGCGTCATGTTGCTCGAGTTAGTTCAAATTTTTTGAAGAAGCCCACGTAAATCTGCTGCCAAGGTCGCCCAGATCTTCCGATCTTTCGCAGATAGATCATGTTTGGAATACGATGGGTAGAAGGCTCGGAAATTTACCTCAATCCCCACGAACTTAGGAGGTTTTAAGAAATGAAATACGGGTACTTGATCTAGTATTTCTGAAAATGAATTGAATCAATGCCAAGACGTGTTCGTGAGTGTATAGATTAAACTCCTTGATATCTTATATTAAAATTTTAATCATTTACTCATTACTATAATATTTATATTTTATCATATTTCAGAATAACCAAGGCCCTCCTTAACAATTGTTTCGAAATCACCCAAGTAAAGTTGTTTTGCAAAATTTTGATTCTGTATCCCGTTTTCAATGAAATTCGAAAATCCCACAATTATATTTCTTGGTCTATATTTTCAATTTAATCTATATCTAACAAATGCTAGGAGCAAAGAGAGAAAGACAAACCGCTTTCGACACCATCAACCAAGCAAAATTAATTCAGATAATACAACATACTGGTTGACAAAGACGTCAGATTAATTAAAAAAAATTAAACACCAGTCGTAGAATAACAAAATTGAAAGACCTCTCTTGGAAAAAATGCCCATACATAGAGGAATTCGACAGGGATACGGAAGACATGTAGAGAAGATCAAGGCATTAGTCGAAAATTTAGCAGATGAAATATAGGTCAATGAATAAATTGAGTAATGATATCTTGTATAAACTATTCAGATCAGATTATAATCATAGCAGGTTTATCTCATCTCGAAAATCCCTGGCCTAATCATGGCACTAACATAACTGTATTAAAAACGCTGAATAACAATAATTCATACAATAAAAGTTCGTACAACCTCGTATCTGCGTCACATTTGGAGAAACAAAAAATACTATCTACCTCAATTGGTTATGAATGCAAAAATAGAGGGAAGATCAGGCACTGTTAGGAAGAAGTTTTCATGGTTAAGAAATATTCGTCCTTGGAGAGGTCTAAATTGAGGAATTAATACTACTGGTAGAAAACATCAATTTGTAAAAGTTATCACTAAACCTCATTTAATGAGGTAGTCGCTACATTTATTTTGAAGAAATAAAAACAAAGCTATTCTTTTGGTATCTGTCTCATACTTTACAGACGGCTTTGGTTGTTTTCTTTAATCGCTATCTCTCAGCTGAAGATTTGTCATCCAAAAGTAAGAAAAAAATTACTTAAAGGGAGGTTCAGAAATATTTAGTTTTCATGATCATGGGCTGTTTTAACAAATCAAGTCGTTTTGGACAAAAATGGTTAAAGGTATTTTATTTTTAACACTTAAAACAAGTAAATTAAGAACTTCTAAGAAATTAACAACTGATGAAACTAAAAAAATGATCACCGTGAGGTTCATTTCAAGGATACACCTTATCATGATTTTTACATTCAGTTTAATTGCGGCAAGTGTGAGATCTTGATTGTATTCTTTGCATTACAATATAGGCAACCAATTCTATCTAATGCTCGTAGAAATGAAAATACAAATAATTCACAAGTGGGTGAAGCGGCAAGCCAACAGGATCTCCGCATTCAATTGAATGAGTACCGTCTGTTTCATTGACATAAACGCCAACGTTTTCAAAATCTGATGGCAAATTATTAAAGGTTAAATTGAAATTGGATTCGTGATTAAGCTCATTAGGAAAAACAACTGTTACAATTACGCTATGAATAAATTGTACTTTTTCCAACTGAACAGTATACCGTCTACGTCTAATTTGCACAACCGAACTCTCCACGTTATTTTTTTTTTTTTTTTTTTCGTTGTTAGGACTAATCTCAAGTTTATTTATCTGTCAATATATCAGAACCTGCTTCTAAGAAAGGTACAAAAATTCTTCACAAAAAAAGTAGGATTTATATTCTCTGGCTTAATTATATTTAAAAATGGCAAACTACTTCCTAGCGTATATTGCTTTTTAACACGCTTTATACTTAAAATTTTCTGTATTCACCCTATATAAATTTGCGAATATAAACGAGAAATGTACCTTTACTCAAGTTTTATGTATTTGCTTAAAATGCTTTTAATATTCGACGAACTTTGCTTATTGTAACACGGAGACACATACAAACCTACACAACCACTATTAAATAAATACTAATTAGGAATAAATTACACACATTCTTAGCCCAATTAAGCGCTTTTGAGTGGAATTTATGCATGCAGTTCGCTTGTGGCTAAACTAGCTTAGTCCATATGCTTATTATTACGAATACTCCATGATAACAATTAACGTGAATAAGTTATGATTCCGGTGCATGGATTTTACACCCTGTTGTTTACAATTAATCTGATATAATTTTGCTTTAGCTGCAAACTTCTTTGCAGATAACATTTCAGCAAACTTTTTCATTTCATTTTGTTAGCGTTTGTTTTGCGCTTGAAAGCGTTATGTTAGTTCAATTTTAAATGAGAAATAGCTATCGTAACAATACTATATCTTTGTTTTATAGGAATGTAGTTGAAAATTGCCTTGCGTGATAAACTAAAAAAAGTAGTATCACAGGACGTACAGCGTGTATCACAATGCAATGCAAATATTTTGACAGGTGATAAAATTGGTCAGTGTGTTCTAAAAATTCTAAGAAAGATATTTAAATCTTCTATAATTAAGGACCTATTCCATTAAGTTTTTTGAAACATTAATAGATCTGGCAACCTTGCCGTATCTGCATAAGACTATACCGACGTAAAAAACTCTAAATAGTGAATATATGCAAGGTTTAAATTTGTATAATCGTTTTTAGAAACTTATAATTTTTGTACCTATTATATTAATTTATGAGATATCTGACTGATGATTTTCGATAGATTTCTATTTTTTTTCAAAGAAGTCATTCAGTGACAAAAACTGTGTCAATATGATATGTTTAATTCATGAAGCATTATAAGCACTTATATACTGATAACAAGCTAAACATACTATAACCGACACAAACTGAAAAATTCTGCAAGTAATATGTATTTGTAAAGGCATAAAAAAGTCATTAAAAATTCGCTTGGTTTTTATTCCATGAATAAATTTTCACACTCATCATTCGTAAATAAACAAAAATGTGAAACTGCATAAATAAAAATTACCCACACATAATTGTTCAATTTAAAATTGCATTAAAATTGCTTTTGCAAAGCCAACCGCCAACTACATCAAAGTATTACATTCAAAACAAATAAAAATCACATTACTTTTTTTGCAAAACTTAGCCAGAACCTTCCGCAATAATGTCTTTATAACCATCTATGCTTGCTGAACACAGCGAGATTAATCGAATGTTAACATGTTTTCTCTTTCGTTAACTGAGTTAAAATTATAAATTAATTTTGCCTTAAATTCTCTGTAATTTAATACCTTACTTTGGTTATTAGGTGTGAATATATTTTCTCATAAACATACGTTATATAAGACTTACTTATACTGATCAGTTCTATCACCTACCAAAATATTTGCACTGCATTATGTTATACTCTATATAAGGATGATTTTCAGAATAACAATAAGATGATTCTATTTTGATATGAAATAGAAATGAATTTATATTCACGTTAGATGTTACACTACATGAAACCAGTTGAATATGGGCATAAATGTTATATGGTAGCCTGACATGAACATTTTTATTCAATAACCCTGGCAGGATGCATATGAATAGTGTAGCCTAAAAACAAATTATTAAAATAATTGAACCATTCGTATAGTTTTCTACCCCCCAACCGTTGCATTCAAAACACGTAGTCCAATCTTCTGTTGTGTGTTCAATGTGTTAATCAAAGCACATTAAACAAAATCTACATATTTGTGTTTTCGTTCGTTGTCTTTTTACCGAAAACTGGTAATTGTTGCTTTTTTAAGTTTTTACATGTTGATCAGTTTTGAGGATAGAAAATGCTAATTAAACTTCTATTTAAACTGCGTTTTGTTCGAAAGAGTAACCCAAAAAATAGATCTAACTATGGACAGAGCATTACTTAGACTTATCAAATTCTGAACTTCTAACAACTCCTTAATCGCTATCTTCGAAAAGTCATCTACAAATTAAAAAACTGTAATTATGAAAACAATTCGAAATAATTTTCTTTTATTGACTATTCACATTGCGGCCGTCCGGCTATAACCTCAGCATTGTATGTAGCATTTCGTCAGTGCAAGACAAATTTCTGGCTAACAATAGACTATTCACCTCGAAAACTTTATATATCATACAATTGAAATTGTTTGTGGTCACTCTGTGGACCTTACCGAATAACATATATTAATACCTGACTACCTGACATATTTTGTGCCAGACCTCCTGACAGATAAGATACAAATCAAAATATATATGTGAGAAATTTATCTAGGGAGTATTGGGAATAACCACCAGCGTTGTAAGGAAATATATCTGAGAATTACCCAACGTTTTCAACGACTGTGATATGTTCTGTCATCTTGTCTTATCAAGTAAACTGATAGTTCCCCATAAACCTTTTAGATAATTTGTGTTACATTATTATAAAGCATAAAAATATAATATGCTTATGGGGAGTGTAAATAATAATATACATATAGCAATCTAAATAAGTTTCCTATTGGCATATTTGGAAGGTTCTCTTCTAAGGTATTTGGCACCAAAACTTTCCTTTTATGAGATCTTAATGTCGTTAGTTGCTGTTCAAAGAATTTACACATAATGGTTCTTTATGTGTAACTTCTCCTCAAGACCAGTTGAGCTACTGTTCACATCTTTAGAACATTTTACTTTGCGGCAGATCAACACAATATTTCGGTACTGACACAGAAATCTTTCGAGAATATGATTGGCTTATTTTTACAGAAATTGTAAAAAATATACTGTTTGGAACACTACCTTATACTTAGAACATAAACATGATTCAGTGTTACTTACCAAGCAAAATCTCCCCAACCATTTGTTCATAGTACATATTCTTCAAACCAAAATGTATCCTAATTCCTCTGTAAAAGGCAACTCATTTAAAAAACATTTTTAGGGATGATTACTTCCACTTCATCTTGATTTACAACGACTCTAATCTCGTGTTTCGAATCACGCTTACAAACGCAGTCAAATACAAGATTTGTTACCGACTATTATAAAGTTAAAACATCAACGAGGTAGATTCCTTCACTGATTGAATAAGAGAGAATTTTATATGAGAGCCACAGTGAATATTTTATTAAATTAACTTTAATTAGATGTTTTTGGAATACGGGAATTAGTTCTCTTATATGAGAAGTCCTATGGGGATAGATTTTAGGGGTAAATGAAGATAATTTATTGCACTCTTTAACCTGCTATATTCAACTATAGTACAGTGGGATAGTTTTATCTTATTTTTATATTTTATAGTTTATGAAGAAACTTATAATAAATATGTTAAATAAGTAAGAAATATAGTTAAGTAAATTAACAAATGTTTGATAAATATTTTACAAATTATTTTTGCTTTTCAGGTCAGTTTTCCTTTAAGCAGTTAGGTAAGTTAATGTTGCCATCGTATTCATTAAATTAAATATAAAACTCATGGACCTGAAGGGATACATTCAGTTGTGTTTCATTTACCTCCAAACTAAAAACTAATAAATGGTGTTGTTCAAGCAAGACTTTACAGTGTTGCGAAAAATATCTGCATATAGGATTTTTATCAAAATGAATATGCAGGTATTTAACGTAAACTATAGGTAACTGTTCCTATGCTTATCACAAACTACTTAGTTTTCAACTTAATCCTCATATGTACAAATTTTTCTTGACTGGTACAACCTCTAAAATAACCGGGGATATGTTTTAGAGCACAGGACAATGAACCTCAATCTTTGCAAAACGGTCTCGCTTCATTGCCATTTTCAATTATTATTAACAATACTCTACGGAAAGTAGACCTGTCCGGTGTTGAGTTAAGAAGATCGAATTATTGAATTCATATGGTATTGAACAGGAGGATCAAATAAAGCCTCTTACGTTGAATTAACTTTGTTGTTAATAATAAATCCAAACTTGAGAAGAGTACTGAGTTTGCCTTATTTTACACTTTGCCACTGGGATTTTTTCAGAACAGTTTACAAAATGTAGCGAACTCTCCTTACATTAATGCTTAATTGCTTTGTCAATCTTTAAATCGTAATACGCTGATAACTAGACACGTTGTACAATCTCAGTACCCGAAGTGACAGGGCGCTTCCCTCGTGGATTGCTTTTCAACGATTATAGACAGCTTAACTGTTTCTAACAACAAAGAAAAAGGTTCCATAAATATCACAAAGAAAACTTATTATCGGCAATATGCAACATCAGCGATCAGAAATTTCAGAACGATTGAGGGGGTAAATATCTGTCTTGGTGGTACCTGGAGGTTTTCTAATAATTCAAAATCAAAGTGGTATTAAAGGTAATTTATTGAAATTGGTCTGAACACTAGTTGAGTTCTTATATATAATCTGTCTCATAGTAATAACTGATAGAAATCAGGTATAAAGATTTGTCAATTAGTTTTCATATGTACTGTGTAAGAAAGTACATATCAATATACTTAATCTGTTTAATGAGTTGTAACTTTTTGATTTTTCTCAGTAATTTTAAATTTTAGGATATTTTTGATTTAAAGTTGTCAACCAATATTCATAATTTCTAAATGTCAAACAAAGGCGACTTTAACTACAAATTGCTTGAGAAAGTATTGTTGGATAACAATTCTAGTTAAGGAATCAAAACTTCACGATTCATAAAGCAGAAATCTATATTGAAAGGGCTTTCGTTTCAAAATTAGCCACCCAAAATAACTTTTAAAATACCTTTAAAAGAAGAAGACAAAAAAGCACCTTAATTATATTTACAGGGGACACGTGTCGGTCACCATGTAGTTTCACCCCCTAAGCGGGGCTGAATATCAGTTCTAGAAGTTTAAACACAAGGGGGGTATTATGCGATACCTGTTTTTAAAGTTATCTTTTTTGCCAATCTTTTAACACATCATTTTTTTAAATCAAATTATTTTTTACAGACTAATGACCTAGAAACCGTAAAAAATTTATTTATTTCCTCGCGAATGCAATTCATTTTATATTGGAGAAACATCGAGACCATTAAACGTACGAATAAATGAACACAAGAATTACATAAGGAAACGACAATTTGAAAAATCGAAAAATGTGAGCATGCTTGGGAACTAGGCCATAAAATACAATTTGACAATTCAACTATTCTTCACAAAGAACAACATAACACAAAACGAAAAATAAAAGAGTTTGCTTTAATCCATTTGAATGAAGACGATTGTATCGCTTCTACTTCTGTAGAATTTAATCGTATTTGGCTACCGACAATTAAGGAAGAAAGTATTAATGGTAACCTCCTTGTGAACAACCCAGTATCATGATAGTTCATAAGGTTTTTCCTAGGTTTTCCCTTATGACGTTAATGGGGTCACTGAAAGAATAGAATTCTTTGGTCGCATTTTTGGCGAATGCGCTATCTTATAACAAAGTCGCACCTAGGAACGCCACTCAGTGTATTGAACCTAATAGATGTCGGTGACATCTACCGTCTATTGACCAATTTAAGTATATGAAGGCATACTATGCTATAACATATACCATACTCTTGACAGATGGTTCGAGTGTTTTATATAAAAACACATAAGTCAATATATATACAGATATATATCCACATATTTAGAACTATATCATTCAACGTATGACAGCCGTTTCGAACTAGGAGTTCTCGTCAGATACGCTTCCTTGAATGACAAATGACGAGAACTCCTAGTTTGAAACGGCTGTCATACTTTGAATGATATAGTTCTAAATATGTGGATATATATCTGTATATATATTTACTTATGTGTTTTTATATAAAACACTCGAACCATCTGTCAAGAGTATGGTATATGTTATAGCATAGTATGCCTTCATATACTTAAATTACTCAATAGACGGTAGATGTTACCGACATCTATTAGGTTCAATACACTGACTGTTGTCTTACTGATGTGTATAACATCCAAGTATTTCACTTTAGAACATGTCATTCAAGGAAGCGTATCTAACGAGAACTCCTAGTTCGAAACGGAAGAACAACGCTGTGCACGGAGAACTGCTCATATTTTCCATCACAGACATCCCGATAAAAATATTGGGCTTCAGTATGTGTTTGATTTAGTTCATAAATTTCAAGAAACTGGATGTGGGTGCAAAAAAATTATCGAGAATCGTAGAGTTTTAACTGAAGCAGCACAGGTTGAGATTTTAGGTAATTTTGCCATGGATCCTCAAACATCAATACCAAAAGTTTCTAGGTTAACAAATATTTTCGTCGGTTCTGTGCATAAAGCGTTAGGCCTAAATAAATTCTTTCCCTACAAAATACAGCTTTTACAACAGCGTTCTGTGGATGATTGTGACATAAAGTTAAAATTCTGCGAATTAATGACTTAAAGAGCAAATGCAGATCCTACTTTTCTTAAAAATATTTGTTTTTTGACTAAACAGTATTTTTTTAAATATATTTGTCAATAAACATAATTGTGGATACTAGGAAAATACCAATCCACAAGTTTTTCGGGAAGAGCACAACCAACATCATCAGAAAATCAACGTAGAGTTCGGAATTCTCGGAAATAAAATTATTCGCTCATTATTCCTGGAAGAAAATTTAACTAGGGACTTATTAGAAAATGTGATAAATCCCCTTATAAAAGAATCTTTAGAAAACCAAATAGATCAAGATGGAATTTTATTGCTGGATGAAGAAAACCTATTTTTTTTACAGGTCGAAGCACCTCCACATTATGCCTTGCCTGTACGAAATTGGCTAAATGAGACATTTCCAGATAAATCGATTGGAAGAAGGGGCGCTACAGATTGGCCGGCATGATCACCCTACCATACCTCCCCTTGACTCTATTTTATGGGGACATCTAAAAACTGTGGGTTATGAAACTCAACCTCGCCATATTCCTTGAATTTAGACATATTATAGTTGAGAGAGTGTGAGCGGATTGAACCAGAGATGTTTCAAAAAGTACGGGAGGAATACGAGCTGCGACTTACCAACAATGGTGGACATTTTCAACATCTAATTTAAGTACAAGGTAATTCTAACGCTAATACAATATTAAAAATGTAATACAATGTAAATAATAAATATTTCATATTTGAAAGTTTAAAATGGCATTATTCTGTAAAAAATAATCTGGAATTAAAAAATGTTAAAAAGATTGGCAAAAAAGATACCTTTGTATTTAAACTTTTAGAAAGTTGTATTCACCCCCGCTTAGGGGTTGAAACTGCAGGGTGACCGATCCTTGTAAAAGTGTCCCTTGTGTTTTTTGCCTTTTTCTTTAAAGATATTTTAAAAGTAATTTTGGGTGGTTAGCTTTGAAATGAAAGCCCGGTATATTCACACATATTACTCAGGAAAACATTTTTTTTCCTTAGTACGCTTTGATTATCAAATATTTACATCTTTTATTTTTCAGAAATATTTCTATTCAGAGAAAATATGTATTAGTGATATTGGTTTGAATTTAATTTATCGAATAATTGTACATCTTAGTTTGGTAAGGTAATGCATCCACAAAATGAAAATGAGTCGAGCGAAAATTAAATTTGGATTCAGTTAAAGACGAATTTCCTGTGAATTGAACAGAATTTCAACTTGACGTCTTCAACAATCTTTTCGCAGTTACTCAAGCACTATCTATGCCAGGAACCTAGAGCACAGACAAAGAAAAATAATTTGGTCAAGTGCGAGTTGGACTCGCATAGTAAGGGTTCCGTACCACCTTCAAGATTCTAATACTCCAGTTTCAGACAAGCAGGAAATGAGTGCATTTTCTTATATTTACCCTAATATCTTTTAAAGGAAGCGTTTTAAATTTATAAAAAATATACACTTTCATTTTCCACACATAGACTTTTTGTTTTATCTGCTTTAGGATTCGCTTGATTTTTATAAGAATACATATGTATTTAATTTTCTAATTTAGCCCCCAAAAATTAATATTGAGTTTTATTTTACTAATAAACTTTCAGGGAAGCCTTTTATAATCTACTGTCTGAATTTTGAAGCTCTGTAGATTGAAAGATAAAGGGCAAAATAGGTCAAGTTTTAAATTATAAATTATTAAATCTATTATTCAGATTATTTAAAAATACAAATAAAATATATTTTTTAAAATTTGAATAGGGTAGTTTTTAAAGTGGGAATTAAGTCGATGTTTAATATTTTTGTTAATATCTTTTAAACAAAGGATTTAAAAATATGATATATTTGTAATTCACACAACGAGCCTTTTATCTGATATATTACATGATGCGTTTGAAAATTGAATTTTCATTTTCAATTTAATTGTATAATTTGTCCCTAAAATTAGTATGGGGGTTTTCTAATAATTTTACTTAAAAATTTCAAGTTAGCCCAGTACCCCTAATTATTTTCAAAATTTTAGATAGTATGGTTTCGGAAATAAAGGGGGAAATGAGATTTTTATCTTTATTTATATCTTGTAAACAATTAATTTAAAAAATATGAAAAATATATATTTGTATTCCTCATAATAAGCCCTTTCATTTGATGTATTGCATGATGCGTTAAATTTTTTTAAATTTTTCCTTTAATTCTATAATTTGGCCCCCAATATTAATATTAGGGATTTCTTCGTATTTTTCCTGTAAACAAAAAAAATTAGTCTTATAGTTTAGGGTATAAAGGGGGAATGGGTATTTTTTTAAATATATTTTTTAATATATTTTAATTAATTTATTTTAAAAATATTTAAAAAAATTGTATTCGTCATAATGAACCCTTTGATTTGATAAATTACTTGATCCATTAGAATTAATTACAATTTTTCATTTTCTATTTAATTCTATAATTTGCCCCCCAAAATGAATATTAGGGAGTTCTCTTTATTTTTCCAGTAAAGTTTAGGTGAGGCGCTATACGCTAGTTTCTTTAATTTTTTTACAGTATATGGTTTCGTTGATAATAATAATAATATCTTTTAATTAATTTATTTTAAAAATATAAAAAAATATATTTGTTTTCGTCATAATGAGCCCTTTCATTTGATATATAACGTGATACGTTAGAAAAAAAAATCCATTTAATTCTGTAATTTGCCCCCCAAAATTAATAGTAGAGATTTCTCATTATTTTTCCAGTAAACTTCAGGTTAGACCCTATACCTCACATTTTTTTTCAAAACGTTCTATAGTTTCGGAGATAAGGGAGGGGGGGATGGGTAAATTTTGGTATATTTTCATTAATATCTTTATAACTATATATTTTTTTTTAATATGAAAAAATCTATTTGTGTTCCTCAGAATGGAACCTTTCATTTGATGTATTACATGCGTTTGAAATTTTTTTTATTTTTATTTAATTCTATAATTTGCCCCCCCCCCTCAAATTATTATTAATGGTTTCTCCTTATTTTTCCTGTAAAGTTCGGGCAACGTTCTATATTTCTTTTTTTTTCAAAATTTTAGGGTCTGTAGTTTCGGAGATCAGTTGTTTCCCCCCAGAAGTACCCCTAAAATGATTTATTTTTCTTTTAGGATATGTTCTTCTGACCGGGTCACCAAACTATACATTGATGACAAATTTCAACGTCTTCCGTCCAGTAGTTTAGGAGAAAATTGCTGTGATGTAACAGAGGCAGAAATCCAGAGTGATATTATAAGGGTATCCGTATATTGTACACACGGAACCCTAAAAATTACCTTCCGGAATTTGAATACCGTCGAACGCACTTTCTATTCTCCGAATTACGGAAATCGTAGAAACTAAACCTTTAAATTAATTAAACTGATATGGAAATAGTTGTTTTTTGAGATTTTAAAATTTTTCGACAAAAAGACATATTATGAAGTCTGCCTTCTTTTGCCTACACTCACAAGAAAATTTATATACACTAGCTGTCGCCCAGTGGTCGAATTTCGACCAATTGTGTCAATATCTCTGGCAGGTTAAGTAACCTGAAAATCTTATTGTGACATTCTATCCTAGGACTTTAGGGAGAACAGCAATTACACGGAACGGATCCAGATTCGGAACCTCTGTGTGATAGTTTCCTCGAAAATCCTAGATGTCGGCCTTACATCTCGCTTCTGCAAATAAGTAAACAAATTCAAGTTTTTTTTAGATATAATTCATAGGGCTTTATTTGTGTTCAATTTCGTAATTCTTAATTTAATATGACAAAAAAGCAACCGCTAATGGGTTACCCTACATATTTATTTTTTTTAACCTCCCTGTTTAGCTATAATTGCACTCAATTCTCATACATTTATTGAAATCCTAATTATAATAATTCCATCTCATTATGTATTTCCAGCACCCTGTATATGCAACTGCTTATGGACCACGCATAATATTTTTTAGCATATTTGAACCACCAGGTAAACCATTCTGTATATGTATATATTATGACATTATTAACTATCTTCTGTAACTATAATTTTCTACTGTGACCTATATTTCAATCATCATATATATGGAACTCTTCGTGGGCTACTCTATAAATCATTTTCCGTTTCTAACATTTTGTAACTCATAAGCAGTTGTATATATAAGGAAGATGAAATATAGGGTGAGAGGAATTATAGATATACAGGATTATCTATAATTCCTCTCACCCTATATTTCATCTTCCCTATATATACAACTGCTTATGGGTTACAACATGTTGCATTTCCATTTCCGCCACCCTGTATATGCATCTCTGTATAATATTCTTTGCACCACCCCGTATAACTGTAATTCTCCTGCACCTTCTATTCCAAGAACCCTGAAATTCAACCGCTAATGGGCTTCCCTATATAATTATTTTATTAGTTATAATGGCACTCTGTATTTTAAACACCCTATATATGCAACTGCTTATGTGCCACCCACGAAAAAAAAGATTTTGAACATATCTGGAATCGCCCTGAATAATTATAATATACAACGATTACTCTACCACTAAACAATAACAACGCTTGCATGCCACTTCCAGTAGTACATGCTCTAAGTATAAACAGCATTGGTCCCTCTATATATAATTACTCAATGTTTTGAGTCTGGCGGCGTCGGCACGCGGCACATTCACTTGTTTGGCGTTGACATTATGACGTAAATAATGAATTTTTATTATATTTTATTTAATGAATGAACCATTATTATAAACTAATATTAGCATTCTGCACTGAAGGTCGTCAGTAGCTACTAAACAAAACAAAAATGAAGAAAATCGGTAGACAGACAGAGGAGAAAATGGTACCTAATCGTTTTGTCTTTGCCTATTTATATATACATTTTAAAATAGAGAGAGAGAGATATGTCGCTAATAAAGCTTCGTGTTAAATCCAAATAGGTACAAATATAGAGCATACAGTCTTTTAAATAAATTTTCATTACACTATATTAAACCTGATTGTAATTGTTTACAACAATAACTCGTATAGAAATGTAAACTACTCTTATTTATTTGAATATTGGAACTATTTCTTGTCAAAAGTGTTTTATAAATACACCATATATTGATTTCACATCAACTGATCGTCTTCTCTGAGCTTGTGGACAATCTGTTCCCGTAAGTGTTTTTAAATCCATAAGGTCTTCACAGTTCAGTTCTTTTACAATCTGAAAATTTCCCCTTTCATTTAAGCTTCTGATTAATGACCTCGACCGATCAGGACCGGACTGGGTATTTCTATATTAAATGTATGTTTATATGTTGCGGTGATATACATGCCTCTCACGTAACTATAAGAAGAATTTTTTAACAATTTTGGATTAGTTACTCCGCTATCTATCAATCCTCTTGAATTCATAACTGATTTCGAATTGGGTTATATAATTTAGGGATTTAACCTATAAATAATTATTTTGTCTTGTGTTTGTTGTATTTATCACTTCTGTCACTCGTTATAAATTATTTATCCGAATTATACATTTCCGACTCAATTACAGCAAAGTTACTCTATGCGTTATTACCAACGTGTAGTGAAATTTAAGTTTCACCAGCCAAACAAAATTTTGTGTCTTATAAATTAATTGATATGCCGAGGTCAAAATTGTACTGCAACATTCACTAAGGCTGTTGCAAAATATTGTACACATTGCTGATTATTGTTTTAATATAATATGTCTCGCAGAAGTTCGGAAATAATGGAAACAAAATCTTTAATATTTGTACTAATAAATTTAATTGCTATCTTTGAAACACCCCTAAAATAGTTTTGTTATAGTATATTATTATATGATATTGTTACACATTTCATTTGACCCTTTCAAAATAAGTCGTCCTAAATATAAACGAATACACAAGCGGTAGAAAGCATTCAAATAAGCATGTCGACAAGAAAGAGATTCCCGTATGTAAGATGAAGATAAAAACAAGTTGGACTCCATTCTGGAATTAGTAACGAATAAAGTTAGTATACCAGAAAGAACAGAGAAACATATAGATGGCTATGAGGGTATAAGGTGATGGATAGACAGTTCGATTGAAGTTGAGTTGAATCGATGGCATCGCAGTGAGCATCTGTTCGGTATTAGTCACCTTTTTTGATTATCCTGTTCGAGGTGTCGTTCTTTGTACGGAAGACAACATATATAATATATATTGTTTCTGGTCGGGAACCTACATCTCATGTGCTTCCCATAATGGAATGGCCTCTCGAACACTTATTAATGTATTCGATACATAACGGTAAATTTGTGGACATGAGATGTAAGGACCAACATCTAGGATTTTCAGGGAAATTACCACAAACATGCGAATCTGGAGCCGTTACGTGTAACTTCACCTAGATGTCGGTCTTTACATCTCGTGTCTATACTACAAACCTTTTTTGTTTTCAATAAGTCGAACGTATTGTGTATTTTAGTAGACAAAGGCTTTCATATTTATATAAAAGTAAACAATTGTGAAACACTAAAATGATTTCCAAGGAATACTGTTTCGATAGTTTCTGCTAAAAATGTATCCAATGAAGCCTTCCAAAACTACCAAACACAACATTTATCTGCCTGAGTTCTAAGGAAAATGCGGATTATAATTGATATATATATATATAGTGAGGACGCATGGGTTAGCACAAATTCATTTAAAATTCAGGTGTTGTATGTTGGAAAAAGGGTCGTACACGTTCGTTTTTTTTGGACTGCGGTTTTTGTGATGATAAACTCATTTATACAGGGTGGGCCAGAAATAAATTTCGGCGATCAACTTCATGTTTTCAAATGGAAATATTTGGTTTTTATTTTATTTTTGAATAGTGCATTGAATTCTAAGTATTTTTCATGTACATTGACAATTATAAAAAAATCATTTATTTTTAAAGTTCACAAAACAACGTTAAAAATAAGGTGTTTGTTGGGTGTGTTTTAGTCGGGTGAATGGAAACCCTTTTTTAACCCTGGAGTTTTTAACACTTGTTTATTTCCATAGAAACTGTACTATAATTTTACTTCAAATAAGTAGTTATCAAGTGCAGTTGCAAAGTTTCAAAGTATGGCGCGTTTAACTGAAAAGAAGCTAATAGAAAGAAAAAGAAATTGAAAAAATGAAGTTGATGGTCGCAATTTATTTCTGGCCCACCCTGTATAAATGAGTTTATCATCTCAAAAACCGCAGTCCAAAATAAAAACCCAAGCGTTTTTCCAAAAGACAACACCTGAATATATATATATATATATATATATATATATATATATATATATATATATATATATATATATATGTTATATCACACTTCAATTAATTAACTTTTTAAAAAAGATTTTTTTATTAAAACAAATACAATTATAAAAATAAAAATAAAAATGAAAAATAACAATGTAACTGTAAGTTCTGAGTAATAATGAATACAACATTAGATCAGTTTTACAATTTATAACATATAATATGCCGAATAAGCAGAGTCGACGCTGCGATTCCCACGGATGTTGGCGGCGCCGTAATATGACACCACACGTGTCGCTGAGTCAGCTGGGAGTGTTGAACTATCGTTGCGATATAAGTTCGTACTAAGTTCATGGTATAACTTATATAACAACTCCCATCCATATAAAAAAGTTGATGGTATATCATCAACTTTTAGGGGAAGTTCTGAAGTTCCATACATTGGGCTGGATCCAGGAGGCTGTGCAGCTTTCCCGTGGACTTAGGCTTTAATGGGCCTGGAAGTGGAGCTGACTCGGCATCGAGGCTGGACTTAGTGGTTTTTCTGAACCTTCTCTTGATTGGTTTGATACAAAGGAACATAATCACAATTACTGTTAATGTGATTGTGGTAATTGTGAGCCATGATGTATGCTTCTCCAATGGTGGTTGATTCATGAGCTTTTCCAATTCCATTGAATATTGGGCAAGCTTATGGTTGGCAACATTTAGATCTGTTACATCTAAATCCTGCAATTGTAGGGGTTTTAATTTGGGAAGTTGATTTGCGGCTGGCATGCCGTCACAGCAGCTATACGGGATGTTCACTGGATGATTTCTGAAGGTGATGTTCTGGATGTTCTTTGACGTTCTCGTAGCATGTACCCTGATGTTGTCAATAAAGGCATTGCAATCGGACTTGATTTGCAATAGCGAATTTGTCGTGATGGTCTGCGTTACGACATCTTGTCCCTTACATTTGATGGCTATAGGTAGTGGTCTGGAAATTGAGATCAACCAGAGGTTTTTGTCGATCTCTTGTATATTATATTCTTCCGCATAGAATATAGAAGTTTTGCAGGTTGCTGGGAATGTGGCTGGCTGTCTGAGAAGCTGACCTTCGCAGATGGCATCTTTGTCTATTGGATGTGATATAGCTTTGGAACAAATCTTATGATGTTTAGTTAAAGGCTTGCAGTCACCCAGGTCTTCGAAGGATATGTATAGTAACGAATCGTCATCTCTCGCGATAAATTTTGTCTTTATTGATAGTATATGATGAAACCCTGTTCGATCATCCAAAATTGGGATCGGATAAAGGTGGTAAAGGGTGTAAATCTCAGGATCAACTAAAGGAATTTTGAGTACAAAAATGATTTTGGTGTTGATTTGAAAAGCTTCCAATTCTATCAAATCAATGTACTGAGCAACATTTGAACTGTAAATAGGAAGTGGTAAATTATTTTCATGTAGTGACTGAGAAATCTTTTGAAGGGAATCGACCAAATCTACTGGGGTTATGATTGAACTATGTAAAATTTTTAAGCGGGCGAAAGAGACTGCAGTTAAAACATCATCGAGAGTGTTTTCGATAAATATGTAACTCTCCATTAGGCTTTCACACAGATCCAAAATATTGATTTGAAATTCATGAAAATCAAGATCATTTGAAATGTATAAAATTGACTGCCTTATTTTTTCAATGTTATTCGAGAATAATTTCTCCTCGGATTGAAATTTTTGTAAAGTTTTGTTGAGGCTCGTAATGACTGAGGTTGTTACAGATATTTGTTTCTTTACTAAGTCCTGAATTTGGTGTTGGTCTTTAGTAATTTCAGTTATACAGTCATTTATGTATTCACCATCTGTTGCGTCTAAGTTTCCTGAAATAGCTTTCCAAACTGATCCCAGTCCGTTAATAAGTCCGCGTTTTCTTCTGTTAGTAGGGTAAGTTTGAGTGTCAGCGAAGATGTCTGTATATTTAGAGTTAACGGATTTAGAAATTTGTTTCAAGAGGCTAACATGTGTTTGTATTTTTGGTTTAAATGATTTTGTATTAGTTGTGTTTTCGTTGATTGTCTCTAAAATTCGGTTTAGTATGGCGTCGTTATTTGAAATAGCACCTCTGAAAGGGCTGAGGTCTTTGAAGACAAGAAGTGACCATTTGTCGTTTGAAATTTTAAGTGTGCCTTCTTCATGGAAGAAAACTCCTATTGTATTGTTAACGGGTGTAAGAGAGTATTGTTGGAGGTTCACGACTGAAAACAGTCCACAGAATCTGAAAAGAAGGGATTCATTCAAAATATGGTTTTAGTCTGTCAAAGTTAATTTTACTGATTTGGTTAGTCTGTAAATTTATAACTGTGGCAGAGTTTTTTCTAATCGCGGTAATTTCAAAAGGTCCATTGAATTTGTTTTCAGATTTGCTTTTAATCTGAGACTCTTTCACGTAAACTTTGTCGCCTACTTTGTATTCTGGTTGGTTAGTCGAAACATGTTTGTCAAATCTAACTTTAGATTTTTGTTTTTGTTGATCGGTTTTTGCGCGGGCAAGTCTATAATAGTAGTTCATTCTGGTGTTAAGGTCCCTAACATATTTGGAAATGAGTTTTTCCTGATCGTATATTGTTTCGGGGGGTCTACTAGAAGTGTGCCCAAAGATGAGTTCGTAGGGCGTGAAACCAGTAGTCTTGTTTTTTGTGTTGTTGTAGCAGATAACTGCGTAGGGGAGGACGTTGAATGGATGTTCGTCAGGATGTTCAGTTGTATTTGCCCTTATCATTTCCGCTAAAGTCGCGTGAAACCTTTCGATAGAACCATTTGATTCAGGATGGTGGACACTTGAAAAGGATAGTTTTATGTCATATAGTTCGCACAGGTCCCTTATGAGAGTATTATCAGATTCACGTCCATAATCACAATGGATGCGAAGAGGTGTACCGTAATGTTGGAAGAATATTAGGAGGGTGTTTACTACAGTTTTAGCTGTTTTGTCACCAATTGGGTAAGCCTGAGTAAATTTGGTGAGTTCATCCCTAATAGTCAGTGCGTAGTTTCTGGTTGGATATTCGAAAATATCAATGTTGATACGTTCGAAGGGCGTTTTTGGTGTTTCAGTAATGACAAAAGGAGCACTTAAGTTTTTTCTACAGAACTTTACCTTTTGGCAAGTTTCGCAGGACTTAATAAATTGCTCTACACTTTTGATTAGTCCAGTCCAATTATACTTTTCTTTTATGCGTCGGATGGTCTCGTTAATTCCACGATGAAGGTTATTTTTGCCGCAGTGCTACTGTTGCAGTATAACGGGAATTTCGTCTTGTGAAGGAGTTGTCACAATATTTTGACAAATTTTAAGTTTTACGTCTTTGTCTGCAAGTATAAAGGATAGTGTTTCAAGAATCGGTAGTTCTACGTTGTTTTCAATACAAAAAGTTTCGGATTCGTCGAACTGGTCTTGGTTATTATAGAGAATGTTGAAAAGATGGGCAACAACTGTTCCGGGATCAAAGGGTAAAGGGACAATTAGATATTTTCTATGCCTTACAGTTTTGCTGGCTAGAACGTTTAGAGTGTCAGTAGTGAAGTTTGGGTCTTCTTCGAAAATATCTTCGATGATTTTGTCATGCAAGTCATTGAGTTTATTTTGCCAGAAGAAAGTGACTATTCGTTTGTGAGATTTGTCTAGGAGTTGGGCGTTAGAAATTTCTATTTTTGAATAGTCGATTATCGACTCGGTTTTATACAATTGGACAAATCGATTAAATTCTGTTGTCATACGTTCGTCGTGATCATCGCGTTCTTGATCGTTGTCGGAGTCGTCGGAGTTATCGTAACTAGTACCTGAATCGGGTTGTTTTCGGTCGGTTTCGTTATTTGCGAAAATTTTTATCTTTGAAAGAAAGTCGGTGCATTGTTTGAAGTGATTAATTTTGATACGGGAAAGAGCGTCTGCGTTCAAGTTTATCTTGCCGGGCTTGTATTCGATTTTATAGTTATACTCCTCTAGTTTGAGGCGCCATCTGGCTAGACGACTGCCAGGGTCTTTGATTGAAAAGAGCCAAGTAAGCGGACGGTGATCACACAGGAGTGTAAACTTTCTCCCAAAAAGATACGGTCTGTAGTGCTTGACCGCCCAAACAATGGCTAGCAGTTCGCGTTCGATAGTGGAATATCGAGTTTCTGCAGCGCAGAGTGTACGGGAAGCATATGCTATAGGAAGATCTTTTCCTACAGGGCCTTGTGAGAGAACCGCTCCAATTGCAAAAGCACTAGCATCAGTAGTGAGCAGGAATGGTTCTTCGAAATTTGGGTAGATCAAGATAGGGTCAGATACAAGGGCTTGCTTCAGTTCGTTGAAGGAAGATTTGCAATCTGCGTCGAAGATGAATTTGACGTCTTTCTGCAGGAGTTTCGTTAGAGGCTTTGAGATCTTGGCGAAATTGGGGATAAAAAGTCGGTAATAACCGGCGAGACCAAGAAAAGATTTAACATCTTTAGGAGTTTGGGGTTGAGGAAAATTCTGGATGCATTCAACCTTTGAAGGGTTTGGTTTTACTCCTTCTTGGGTGATCAGATGACCTAGGTAAGCAACTTCCTTACGGAGAAACTCACACTTGTCAGGTTGAATTTTCAAGTTTGACTGTCTAAGACGCTTAAAGACTTCTGTCAAACGGGACATATGCTCATGGATAGTTGGTGAATAAACGATAATGTCATCCATGTAAACAAGGCAACGTTCATTCTGGATGCCCAGAAGAATGTTGTCCATGACCCTCTGAAAAGTAGAAGGTGCATTTTTCAAACCAAATGGCATACGAACGAATTCGTAATGGCCATTGTCAACAGAGAAACCGGTCTTGGGAATGTCTTCCTCAAGGATTTCCAACTGGTGGAACCCGGAAGCGAGATCCAGTGTCGAAAAGTATTGACACTTACCAAGTTGATCGAGGAGATCAGAAATGTTGGGCAGAGGATATTTATCGTCTACAGTTAGTTCGTTTAACTTCCTATAGTCGATAACAACTCGCCACTTTTGCTTACCAGAAGCATCGAGTTTCTTAGGGACGACCCATACGGGGGAGGACCAAGGAGAAGAAGAGTGCCTGATTATGCCTTGATCAAGCATTTTGGCAATTTGAGTTTTCACTTCCTCCTTATGGACTTGAGGATATCTGTAGGATTTTGTGAAAACGGGCTTGGCATTATTGGTGTCAATTGAATGTTTTACTGCGTTGGTAAAAGACAAAACATCGCCTTCGAGATAGAAAATATCTTCGAATTCTAAACAGAGGTTCGTGATAAGTTCTCGCTCTTCGTCATTAAGGTGTTCTGTACGAATTTGTTCCCTGATAGTTAAGTTTCTGTCCAAGTTTATAGGTTCAGAGTAATCGTGTGTATTCATATTTAAAAGGGGGTGTGTTTGGTCAAGGAGTTCTAAGTGAAGATCGGAAAAATTAACAGTTTTAGGCATCGCGTTCGCGTTTATTATTGAGGTCAGAAATTCTCCCTTTGAATTAACGCGTACAATTGCGTTGGGAAGTCGTACTTTGTCAATTACTTGTGTCGGTAAAATTGCATCAGTATTAAAAAGGTCGCACTTGAGTTTGAAAATTTGTTCGGTTCTTGCTGGAATAGTTATTTGATTGTTATGAGTACAATTTGCTATTTTAGTATTGGGAATGTCTGTCGGCTGTGTTTTAGGTTGATCGTGATCGGGGACTTTATGTAGAGGAATAGTTTTGAAGTTCGTTATTAACTGTTTTGATTTTAAGTCAACAATACATTCGTAATGCTCAAGAAAATCAAGACCTAATATTCCATCAAACTCAATATCTAGATTGTAGATAAAAACCTTATGAGGGTTACCTATGGCAAATGGAATAAGAGTTGACTCAGAAATAGGGATTTTCTCGTGAGTAATACCTTGGATTGTCACTTTTTCGGGAAATCTTTGACGGAAATTCTTAACGGTGTGTTCTTTAAAAATGGAGATACCTGCTCCGGTATCGATGAGAAGTTTAAATTTTTCGGAAGCATCGTGAATGTAATAAAGATTTTTAGAGTTTACCGTTAAAAGAGGACTTAGAGAAATGCTTGTTCCGGGAAATTCGCATTTGGGTTGAAATCTTCCAGATTCAAATTCTGGATTTGGATTTGGACTTCGGAAATGGTAGTTGTCGAATCGGGGGGCTGATCTAGGCTCGGGAGAGCTAGAAAATCCTGGTATTCGTCGGTATTGAAAGGTTCAATGGGGGTATCGTCTGGTATTTCTTCGAATTCGGGGCTTACATAATTTTGACTGATATCGTCAAAATAGTGTTGGTTATTATCAGTATAATAACCGTAATCGCTTTCAGGATGTTGAGAATATTCACCATTTTGATGGTGGTTAAAATGATGTGTCCTTTCTGGACGATAGTGAGGGTTGGTCTGTATTACAGACGGTCGGAATTGATTTGGTTTAAACGGGGGTCTTTGGAAATTTGTCGGTCGAAATGGTGGACCTTGATGGTTGGGATTATTTGGGGGTGGATTTGGCCTCGAAGTTTGATTTGGCCCTATAAAATTAGGTCTAAAATTTTGGTTGTATGATTGAGGGCTGTTTTGCTGCCGCAACCGACAATCTACTGCAATGTGGCCTAATCTACCACAATTTAAACATTTCGGTGGTTGAATGGGTTTTCGGACCTGAAATGTGGGTTTAGGAGGAGCAGATTTGTGAATTTTTTGCTCTTCAAAATATGACAACTGAAGTTCTCGTCTGATTCGAGAGTGTGCCTCCAGAAGATCTTTGGGATTGCTGGCACGAATTATTTGGCCTAGACGTGGTTCTAGTCCGGTAAGTAATGTATTTAGAACCATCGTATCTACAAGGGTAGTCTGAGCTTCTTTTTGCTCGTTACTTAGTCCAGACGCTTTTTGAATGCATGAGTGCATTTTCGCACTCAAAACTTGGAGTCTATTATAGAACGTTAGAGGGGACTCGTTGGACAATTGTTTGAGACGTTGGAGATCGTGGATCAACGAAGACAGATCCCGCGAGTCTCCGAAATGGAGTGTTAGAAGCTGGTTAATTTCTAAATATGAAGCGGGGTTTCTCGAGTTGACTAACTGAGCCGCTTTGCCTCTAAGTTTATTTTTAATATGAATGACTAGCAGATATTTTTGCTCTGCAGTCGACATATTGTACGCACAATTACATGCGTGTATGAAGGTGGCCAAGGAGATCTGGTCGCCGTCAAATTCCGGGATAATGGAAAATATTTCCGATAACCGGTACTTTTCGTTTTCATCAGAAACTACATTGTTTGTTGCTTGTGCCATTTCGATGTGTTAGAATTAAAAGTATACCCAAGTTGAAAAATAATAAAAGAATAAAATAAAGGAGGGATTGTAAAATGGGTTTCAATTAAAATATAGTGTAAAAATTATTAAGCAAATGTATGTAAATGGGGTATAAACGATATTTTGGATAATAGAACGGTAGATAAAAATGAAATAATAAAATATATAAAAGTAAATCAAAATAAATCAAATAAATATTTCAATTCAAATAAATCAAGTAATATCTCAATTCAAATCAAGAAAATCAAATAAATCAAATTATCAATTAAATAATCAAATAAAATCAAATATCAAATAATCAAATAAATCAATCAAATAAATTATTTTAAACCTTAAACGTTAGACGATTCACTACTACTCACATCAACAGGAAAATTGGAAGATCCGTGTTCTCCTTGTTATCGCAGTTGGGACTTCTTCCAGGTTCTTTGCTCCGTTGAGGGATAGGAATCCGCCGCTACCAGTTAGAAGTAAGCTCATGTTCTAGTAACGTTGACGGATCCTACTGACTGCGCCAATTTGTTATATCACACTTCAATTAATTAACTTTTTAAAAAAGATTTTTTTATTAAAACAAATTCAATTATAACTTTGAAATAAAAATGAAAAATAACAATGTAACTGACAAAAGTTCTGAGTAATAATGAATACAACATTAGATCAGTTTTACAATTTATAACATATAATATGCCGAATAAGCAGAGTCGACGCTGCGATTCCCACGGATGTTGGCGGCGCCGTAATATGACACTACACGTGTCGCTGAGTCAGCTGGGAGTGTTGAACTATCGTTGCGATATAAGTTCGTACTAAGTTCATGGTATAACTTATATAACATATATATATATATATATATATATATATATATATATATATATATATATATAACTTAAAGTTTCAATTTCGAAAAAGCCGTTTTAAAATTTAAAACATAAATTTTATTCAAGCGAAACATACAAGTTTAATGTAATTGCAATAAAAGCTAACTAAATTATATGAATTGAAACAAAGAACGTTAAAAGCGCTGATTAAGAAAATGCGTTGAATCTATTGTTGTGGGTTATACTGCTCTCGGATGAAGTCACAGGTGGTTCGTAACTTGGGTTATACTGCTGTCGGATGAAGTCAAACGTGGTTCGTAACTTCTCCATCCCTTGGGGAAGTCCTGTGAGGGATGAACAGGACTGGGTTCACTCCTGAAGATGTAGGTGTTGTGTGTCTTCCTCTAAGGCACGGTAGTCAGTCGTAGAACTTATAGATTATCCATAATATACCCCCTAAAACCAATATGTATAAAGGGGTTGTCCAAAAATGAGTGTTATCTGAGTTTGGTTCCAAGAGTTCTGTTGGATGTAGACTATGGAATTCTTCTTCAAGTTTATGCAATTCGTCTAGAGGAACCCTTTCAAGTTGTATAGGGTGTCTCTTCTTTGGACTGCGAACAACTGTTCTAATTTTAGGGAGTGTCATGGGCTGTTCCCTGACGGTTTCTTTCTTGTTTACAAATATGTGCTGAGAGGTACTGAATTCGCATCCAGGTGGAAGTTGAATCAGAAATGTTCCATGAGCTTCTAATATACTGGTAGTTTCGAAAGCTGTGGAAACTTTTGTTGGGCTTGGAAATATACCAATGTAGTGGGTGTTTGTAATCTGCTCGATGAGTGTGGTGTTGATGAAAATCATTACATAGTCACAAAGGGCTTCTTCATCGGCGAGCTGAAGGATTTGTGAGATGCAGTCGGGTGTCCTACTTCTATACTGGATGGCTGTACTCGTACATAGATATTGGGTGTCGATTCGTCTACATGGTTGGCTCGTATATTGATGAATTTCTGAATTCAATGTCAGATAAGGAAGGGGAGGAATGATGGTGGTTGAGTTAATTGTTGGAACTGAGAAGAGGTGATAGTGGGTAAAACTTTTGGTGTGCAACAATGGAAAGAGCAGAACAAAAATTATATCGGTATTCGAGTAATATGCATCCACAGAAATTATTTCGTAGTATTTTGTTAAGTCTCTTTGTTCAGTAAATAATAATTGCGTCTTATCATGGTTTTCGAGTAATATGTCGGCTATCCATTCAATTTCATTTTGTTTAATTATGCTATTGTGTAGTGCATTTATTTTAGCAAAAGTAATGGCACTTTCCAAATCAGTTATTAATTGAAGAATTATTTGTAAAGATATATTGAGTTGATCTAGAATATTACGAGCTTGCATGTAGTGATTAAAATCAAAAATAAATTTTGTAAAATCATCGTTGATATTTTTTATTTCTTGGGAAATTACTCTTTGATTGTGAGTAATTAGTGACACTGTTTTATTGACATTGTCCATTATTCCAATTGTAAGCGACATATGCTGATTTAGATTTTTAATTACATTCTTTTGATTTTTCTGCAAAGCTGATATTGCATCATCATACCTTTTGGCATCTTCTTGGTCTAGGTTTCCGGAGATTGCTTTTACCACAGTCCCTAGAAACTTAAAAAGTCCTCTCTTGTTTCTAGGATGAGGGTATATAGCTTGAAATTTTAGCTTAGCACTTTCTAGTTGGTACTTTAAAGCTCGATCAAAATTATGCAACCTGTTAAAATATGGCGTGCTTAATTTCTTAGTTATTGCTGCTGCTACTTCTTTATACTGAATTTCAATGGCATTGAGTTCTTGAGATATCGGCGTCAAATTGTAATAATGGATGAAGTCATGGGAACTGATTTGAATTTTTGCTGGTCCCAGCTTGAGGGGAAGGATCCCTGGATTGTCCTTCAGGTCTAGTATGCTTATTTTCTCGGCTGCGATTAGGCTGAATCTGTAAGGATGATTTTGTCAAATCAAATTTTCCTCTTGGCATGTGTTTAATATTTTTCTTGTGGAGTTTTGTATTATGCAATTATACAATAACTTTATTATTTTGTCTATTCATGGGTTTTCTCTCCTCCAATTTTTTTTTTCCCTGTAACAGATAAGTATTTAAAAAATTGTATATGTAGAACAAAGTGTAGTAAGGCAATTTCGTAAAATTGCCCGGATTACTGGTTGTCTGTACAGAGATTCTTCCTCACAGTTTTTCTGAGAGAAAGAGATGTCTATAAAATGATCAACCAGTATTCCTGTATATAAGTAATGTATTGTATATTGTGTAATACTTATCTGTGTATGGAGACGTTTCAACTCCGAGTCTGGAGTCGTTGTCAATCGTTTAGTGTTGTTTTCGAGGTTTTTTTTCTAAAAAATTTTCGCTTTGATTTTGAATTTATTGTTTGTCAAAAAATTTGACACTGACAATTTGTCGTTTGGCTTCTTTAAGTTTTCTCTTTTTTAAGTTTTCTTCTTTCAACAAGATCTTTGTTTTATCCCAGTCTATCCTATGGCTGCCGGTGCTCGTTAATACATGATTGGCCAAATTTGATTTGTCCACATGTCTTCTGGAAATGTTATATTGATGTTCTTTTTTCCTTACTTCTAAAGGTCTTGAAGTTTCACCGGTATAAGAATGGCCACAGTCACACAAAACACTGTACACACAATTTTTAGAACTCTGGGTTGCGTTAAACGGTTTGGTATGTGTGAGGATAGAGCGCAAGGTATTATTTGTTTTAAAAACAGTTTTAACGCTGTATTTATTTCCTAACCGCTTAATTTTTTCCGATACACCTGGGATATATGGAATTATGTTCATAATTTGGTTGTCTGTTTGTGTTTGGTTGGTATTAGTGTGATGGTTATTTGTGCTGGTTTGTTGTTGCGATTTTCTTTCTAACTGATTTATAGTTTTATTTATAAAGTCTTGGGGATATTCGTTTTGAAGTAGATGTTCTTTGATAATATTGACTTCTTTGTTAAAGATTTGGGTGGATGAAGATATGTTTTTTTTGCTCTATCATATAAGCACTTTACAACACCTTTCTTTACATTTAAAGGATGGTTGGAGTGAAAATTCAAATATCTATTAGTATTTGTAGGTTTTCGATAAGTACTTGTACTTATTGTGTTGTTTGTTCTATCTATAAGTACATCAAGATAAGCAAGTTTATGCAAATTTTCCATCTCCATTGTAAATTTTATTGTGGGTTCTTGACTATTGATGTAATCTAGGAATGAGTGCAGTTCTTCAGCACCATACTCCCAAACCACAAAAATGTCATCAACGTATCTCCACCATACTTTTGGTTTATTTTTATATTTGCCTATGAATCTTTCTTCAAAATATGTCATGAATATATTACTGATTATAGGAGATAAAGAAGAACCCATGGCCATACCAAATTCTTGTTTATAGAAATCTCCTTCAAATTGAAAATATGTAGTGTTTAAGCAAAGTTGGGTTAGTTCCATAATTGTGTCAATGTTTAGTTTTGTTTTGTTGTGTAAGGTAATATCTTGTTGTAATTTATTTTTTATAATTTGTAATGATTTATCAACAGGTACATTTGTAAAAAGACTAACTATGTCGAAACTTACTAGTATATCATTTCTGTTGATAATAATGCTTTTTAATTTTGTTAAAAAATCATTAGTGTTTTTTAAATTGTTTGGATTATTTTCGTAAGGTTTAATTATATTTAGTAAAAATTTTGATATATTTTGTAATGGTGAATTTATTGAACTTACAATGGGTCTCATTGGTATTGTGTCTTTATGTATTTTTGGAACGCCATATAAATGTGGAGGTTTACTATAGTGTGGTGTTAAGTGTTTTCGTTGTAATGGAGTGAATTCTTGTTTGTGTTTTGTTATAATGTCTCTAGCGGCTTTTTCTATATTTTGCGTAGGATCTTTTTTGAGCTTAGAATATGATCCTGTGTTAATAAGGTCCATCATTTTGGTGTTGTAATCATTTTTATCAAGTATAACCGTAGCGTTACCTTTATCGGCAGGTAGAATTTTAATTGTGTTGTCTTTTTTAAGTTTTTCTACGGCATATTTCTCTGTAGGAGTAAGATTGTATTTCATTTTGTGTTGCTTCTCTAGAAGTAATTTATTTCTTATTCGGTATTCACTTGACACTTCTGGAGGCAGTTTTTGGGCTGTGTCTTCAAAATAATCCAAACAATTTAAAAAACACTAATGATTTTTTTTAACAAAATTAAAAAGCATTATTATCAACAGAAATGATATACTAGTAAGTTTCGACATAGTTAGTCTTTTTACAAATGTACCTGTTGATAAATCATTACAAATTATAAAAAATAAATTACAACAAGATATTACCTTACACAACAAAACAAAACTAAACATTGACACAATTATGGAACTAACCGAACTTTGCTTAAACACTACATATTTTCAATTTGAAGGAGATTTCTATAAACAAGAATTTGGTATGGCCATGGGTTCTTCTTTATCTCCTATAATCAGTAATATATTCATGACATATTTTGAAGAAAGATTCATAGGCAAATATAAAAATAAACCAAAAGTGTGGTGGAGATACGTTGATGACATTTTTGTGGTTTGGGAGTATGGTGCTGAAGAACTGCACTCATTCCTAGATTACATCAATAGTCAAGAACCCACAATAAAATTTACAATGGAGATGGAAAATTTGCATAAACTTGCTTATCTTGATGTACTTATAGATAGAACAAACAACACAATAAGTACAAGTACTTATCGAAAACCTACAAATACTAATAGATATTTGAATTTTCACTCCAACCATCCTTTAAATGTAAAGAAAGGTGTTGTAAAGTGCTTATATGATAGAGCAAAAAACATATCTTCATCCACCCAAATCTTTAACAAAGAAGTCAATATTATCAAAGAACATCTACTTCAAAACGAATATCCCCAAGACTTTATAAATAAAACTATAAATCAGTTAGAAAGAAAATCGCAACAAGAAACCAGCACAAATAACCATCACACTAATACCAACCAAACACAAACAGACAACCAAATTATGAACATAATTCCATATATCCCAGGTGTATCGGAAAAAATTAAGCGGTTAGGAAATAAATACAGCGTTAAAACTGTTTTTAAAACAAATAATACCTTGCGCTCTATCCTCACACATACCAAACCGTTTAACGCAACCCAGAGTTCTAAAAATTGTGTGTACAGTGTTTTGTGTGACTGTGGCCATTCTTATACCGGTGAAACTTCAAGACCTTTAGAAGTAAGGAAAAAAGAACATCAATATAACATTTCCAGAAGACATGTGGACAAATCAAATTTGGCCAATCATGTATTAACGAGCACCGGCAGCCATAGGATAGACTGGGATAAAACAAAGATCTTGTTGAAAGAAGAAAACTTAAAAAAGAGAAAACTTAAAGAAGCCAGCTGTATGATGATAAACAACACTGAAATCGGAGCACCTTCAGCCGACCTTCATTTGGACTGGAAGAATTTACTGCTAACAGAACAAAAAAACGGTAACCTCAGCGTCAAGTGATCGCCAAACGACAAATTGTCAGTGTCAAATTTTTTGACAAACAATAAATTCAAAATCAAAGCGAAAATTTTTTAGAAAAAAAAACCTCGAAAACAACACTAAACGATTGACAACGACTCCAGACTCGGAGTTGAAACGTCTCCATACACAGATAAGTATTACACAATATACAATACATTACTTATATACAGGAATACTGGTTGATCATTTTATAGACATCTCTTTCTCTCAGAAAAACTGTGAGGAAGAATCTCTGTACAGACAACCAGTAATCCGGGCAATTTTACGAAATTGTAATTTCGAAAAGATTGTTGAGGAGGTCTTGAATTATTTTGTCTATTCATGGGTTTTCTCTCCTCCAAATTTTTTTCTGTAACAGATAAGTATTTAAAAAATTGTATATGTAGAACAAAGTGTAGTAAGGCAATTTCGTAAAATTGCCCGGATTACTGGTTGTCTGTACAGAGATTCTTCCTCACAGTTTTTCTGAGAGAAAGAGATGTCTATAAAATGATCAACCAGTATTCCTGTATATAAGTAATGTATTGTATATTGTGTAATACTTATCTGTGTATGGAGACGTTTCAACTCCGAGTCTGGAGTCGTTGTCAATCGTTTAGTATTGTTTTCGAGGCTTTTTTTCTAAAAAATTTTCGCTTTGATTTTGAATTTATTGTTTGTCAAAAAATTTGACACTGACAATTTGTCGTTTGGCGATCACTTGACGCTGAGGTTACCGTTTTTTTGTTCTGTTAGCAGTAAATTCTTCCAGTCCAAATGAAGGTCGGCTGAAGGTGCTCCGATTTCAGTGTTGTTTATCATCATACAGCTGGCTTCTTTAAGTTTTCTCTTTTTTAAGCCATAGGATAGACTGGGATAAAACAAAGATCTTGTTGAAAGAAGAAAACTTAAAAAAGAGAAAACTTAAAGAAGCCAGCTGAATGATGATAAACAACACTGAAATCGGAGCACCTTCAGCCGACCTTCATTTGGACTGGAAGAATTTACTGCTAACAGAACAAAAAAACGGTAACCTCAGCGTCAAGTGATCGCCAAACGACAAATTGTCAGTGTCAAATTTTTTGACAAACAATAAATTCAAAATCAAAGCGAAAATTTTTTAGAAAAAAGCCTCGAAAACAATACTAAACGATTGACAACGACTCCAGACTCGGAGTTGAAACGTCTCCATACACAGATAAGTATTACACAATATACAATACATTACTTATATACAGGAATACTGGTTGATCATTTTATAGACATCTCTTTCTCTCAGAAAAACTGTGAGGAAGAATCTCTGTACAGACAACCAGTTATCCGGGCAATTTTACGAAATTGCCTTACTACACTTTGTTCTACATATACAATTTTTTAAATACTTATCTGTTACAGGAAAAAATTTGGAGGAGAGAAAACCCATGAATAGACAAAATAATTTACGAAATTGCCTTACTACACTATGTTCTACATATACAATTTTTTAAATACTTATCTGTTACAGGGAAGAAAAAAATTTGGAGGAGAGAAAACCCATGAATAGACAAAATAATTCAAGACCTCCTCAACAATCTTTTCGAAATTAATAACTTTATTGTCAGATTTTACGATATTTGGTGAAAATCTCGGGAGAAGTTTATTTCTTTTCAGAGTGGTTTTCGTATACACCCTTGCATTTGGTTCATAATTAACAGGTTGTCTGTGGCGATTTCGATTCTCAATAACCCTTTCTTTGGATTCAGTAGCTCGTTGATTTAATTCTTTATAAATAATTTTAGTTTTTTCGCGATGTTGTTGAGCATACTTATTGATAAGAGTTTTGTTAATGTCGACGTCAAAAGGATCGTGACTGTTGAAATGTCCGTTTAGAATTTCAATTGGTTTTTGTTTGGTAGTTGAGTGTATCGAGTTGTTGTATCCGAGAATTGATCTTTAGTGTTCAGGTTTTTCTGATTCTTCTGTAAGATACGAAGATGTTCTATGATATTCGAATGAAACCGTTCTATCATCCCATTAGATTGCGGATTTTCTGGTGTTGTATAGTGTATAATTATTTTATGGGTATCCACAAATTCTTGCATTAGTCCATTTTTAAATTCCGTACCATTGTCCGCAACAATTATTGTTGGTATGCCATGATGGGTGATGAAAATCATCAGAGATGTTAATAGCATTGGCACTCTCTATGGGGTATGCTTGTCCGTATTTTAAAAATGAGTCAACGACAGTAAGAAATTTTTGTCCCGCTGCTTGAAAGGTATCGATGTGGACAATTTCTAATGGTCTTGTTGGAGTGGGTGTTACCATGAATTTTGGTTTGGAGGGGTTTCTATCGTACTTTTCATTTGACAATTGTCACAAAAGTTTATATAATCCTCTATGTCCCTTTTCAATGTTGGCCAATAGAATCTGTTTCTAATTTTAGCTTCAGTTTCATTTATACCTCTGTGATTGTTCGGTCCTTCGTGGTAACCTTTAATAATTTCCTTTTGTCTTTGTTCGTTGTTAACGTCTTCTAAAATTTTCGTGCATTTGACTAAATCAAATGATGAATTTTTGAAAATTTGTCTAAGAAGTTCACAGGTGGCTTGGTATGTGTTTTCTGGAGTAAAATGAATAGCATATTTTATTTTTGGTCGTACGTAGTTTTTGAAAAATTCCATAATATATCTTCCTGCTTCATTTCTGCCAATTTGAACATGAATTCTTATTTTGTTTGGAAATATGTGTTCAGTTATAGGTTTTACTGGACAATATCTAACAAAAGTTAGCCTTATTTGATTATTGTAATAGTTTAGAGGCTTTTCGTAAATAGGAATTGTAAAAATCGGATTTTCCTGTTCAGTGTGAATTGTATTTCTATCGTAGTATTCGTCTTGAGATGGATCGGGAACTTCGTCAGCTGTGTCTGTACTTGACGTTTGACGTACTCTGTTGACCTTATGATGTGTGTGGTCAGGATCTTCATCAGCTGTGTCGGTGCTAGAGGTATTATGTCGTTTATCGTTGTGTTGACCTAGGTCTGGGTTTTCATCGGCTGTTATGTCATGTAATTCCTCATTATTTTTCTTAAGGGCTGTAAGTTTTTCTACTTCCTTGTTGTTGATTTCTATTCGAGAAAGGGCGATTGGTATTTCCTCATTTGTATCGTTTATCAATTCTGCCCACGCAAGCTGGGTTGTTGGCTATGGTCAATGCATCCTGAAGAAGTGCTCCTTGAATATTTTGTTTTGGGAGGATTATATTGCCTTCAAATTCTTTAACAGGTAGTCTAACAGGTGTTAGTTTCGTAATAATTTATCGGTAAAGTCGAATTTAGAGTTAAAAGTATCGAATTCGGAAAGTCGAGTCGTGCCTGTAAAAGTTTCAAGTTGTCTAAACCTATCAGTCCGTCAAAAGTCTTATGAAACTTATGTAAACAAATAAAATTTTAATTTATGATTTGAATTCAATTCCTGAAAAGAAGGTATTTCTGCGCAATAATCTTGTGAATAATTTTGAAAAATAGATGAGACGATAAATTTCGTTGACTCTGTATCTATTAGCAAATTCAAGGGAGAATTCGAAATCGTTATATAGGGAAGTTCCTTTTTATCTGTAATATTATGTAATTCTACTATGTTTCTCCCGTTGTTTTTGGGGTCCAAAAGAAAATTTTGGCAATTTTCTTCTTCAATTTGTGAAGGTTCGTCTACTACATTTTCTTGGCATGGCTCATATTCGGGATAAGCTTCATGTGCTGGGTAATGATCATCATCAGGGTAATGGTTTATTGGTCCTTCTGCGTAGGAATGGTCTTGTTCGATGTTAAATAGTTCTTCAAAGGTGAAACTCGGGCGTGAATTTGGATGTGGTCTAAAGAAATTATTATTTTGACTTTGAGCTGTTGGTTTGATAGTATTTCTGGTTGTACAGCTGATTGGTGTAGGAGGTGACATTTGTCGCGAAGTGCCTGGTTTGTTGGCCCAAACATTTTGAGGTTTACCGAATACTTGTGAATTTGTTGGAAGTCGTCGCTGTGGAATTGGTCTAGGTGTTATCTGAACTGGACCTGTTGGAAAGGGGCGTTGCTGTGTTTGGAAAGTCTGTGGTTGCCATGATGGTGTAAACTGGGGTGTTGTCTGATGACGATAAACTGGTTGCTGCCATGTGGGTCTAAAAGGCTGTATTGGTGCTTGTGGTTTTTTAAACGGTAACTGCTGATTTGCAGGAGCTTGATTTCTCTGCAAGTATCTAATATTATTCTCTTCGTGAATATATTGCATTGCTACTGCGAGATTGTCTGGTCTCATAGCTCTTATGGTGGATCCTAAAGGTTCTCGCAATCCTGCCAAAAATGTGGTCAGGGTTTGTTTTCGGAAAAAATCCTTTTTACTGTTTTTGTTTACTGGATTATTGTTGTGTAAATCGATATAGTTGCATAATGTATTTAGCGTTGCCATACATTTTTCGTAAAACTGTAAAGGAGTCTCTTGGAGTTGTTGTCTTAAATTAACAAGATCCCTTGTTAAAGAATTAAAGAATTTTCGTCCCACGTTTCGCATCCATAAATTGATACAACTTCCCTGGCTCTTCCGGTTAATTTACTTAAAATGCCACGAAACAAAAGTAGCTTTTGCAAGTTGCCTACACTGGTGTTATCATAATAAAATGCAAAAAGAGTAGACGCTATATTTATAAAATCGTATAAATCGCTGGAGTTTCCATCAAAGTTTGGTAAAATTACCAAATTTTTAACATCAAATACTGGTGGAGCCATTACGTTATTATTACTTAAGCTATTACTACGATCTACGTTTTCGAAATTGTTTTTTGAAATTCTTAAACTCGAAATTTGTTCTACTAAATCTAACTCTGCACTAGGGTCAGTTAAAGGATTAGAAACAGAGGAGTCTGACATGAATTACTTACAGTAAAATGCTGATTGCTCGATGCATCTATTTCGCTTCGTTGGCGTTCTGCAGGTAAGCGTCGATGCTGCTACAGGAACTAACGACAAACAAAAGTTCGTTCAATCGCGGATAAACGTTCAATAACGAAGTTTTTCTTATACACAGAAAACTTCCACGATACTACTGTGCTGCGCCACTTAAAGTTTCAATTTCGAAGAAGCCGTTTTAAAATTTAAAACATAAATTTTATTTAAGCGAAACATACAGCTAACATCAGACTAACTAAATTATATGAATTGAAACAAAGAACGTTAAAAGCGCTGATTAAGAAAATACGTCGAATCTATTGTTGTGGGTTATACTGCTGTCGGATGAAGTCACACGTGGTTCGTAACTTGGGTTATACTGCTGTCGGATGAAGTCAAACGTGGTTCGTAACTTATATATATATATATATATATATATATATATATATATATATATATATATATATATATTACATTGCTATCTAAAACAGGGAAAAAATAGAAACACGATTAAATGGATTACGTAATTTAGAGTCCATTCAACGACTCACAGCAAAATTAGGGTATTCTCAAGTTATACAAGAAAAAAAAAAGATAATTTTTCTGTTTTTTGTCTCTATCATATTTATTTTAACAATATGAAAAAAATAAAGGGATATATTTTTTGACACACTTATACACAAGACAATAACAGGTCATCAGATTTTCACCGCTACATTTCTTTTCTTCATCCAACGATTTTTTAAACGGTGTTATTTACCTTGCCTTGTTTATTCATTTTTTTGAGTCAAATCTAGTAATCAAAATTTCATCCGCTTCCTGTTGACAGATTGATCTGATATTTGGCGCACACATTTGGTTCTGATGACAATAGAATTTAGTATCATTTTAAATCCAAGATGACAGTCACTACAAAATGGCGGATTACATATTCTTTCACAACTACCTCAAAATGGGTATCAAATGAAAGTGCTAGAATAAACGAATAAAGTTCAGTATGAAAAAAAAGAAATGCAAAATGGCCGCCAACAAAATGGTGGGTTAACTATTTTTTCACTTCCTTTCAATAAGGGTATTAAATGAAAAACTTTTGATACCAGCATGATCTTAAAGGTTAAAACGTGCCGAGGACTGTTTGACATTAAGGTGAATAATATGTCGTTAACATGTTCTCCTTAAGACTAGGGCGCATCTTCTATGTAGTCTTTCCCCTCTATTGAAGCTCTCTTATGCGGGGGAGGGGGTCGACCGTTTGATGTCCATTACTCCTGGGAACAACATGGTTGCACCAAATAATTATAAAACAAAAATAAACAAGAATAAAACAGGAACTGCAACTTTAAAGAAGGCATGAAAAGGTGAGAGAAAAATATAGAGCACAACGTGCAACGACAGTACAAATGAAACTCATAATCGAGTACAAAAATGGAGAGCACAGTTACCATCAGAAACACCTGAGCAACGTGAGGCCAGGTTAGCAGGGCAAAGTGAGACACACAGGCAGTTGGTAGAATCAGAAACATCTGAGTAACGTTAGGTTAAATTAACAGTAGAATGAGGAGTTTAATATAACCAAATAAAAACTAAAAACTTGAAAATAAATGAAGTAAAAAAGATTTTTAAGCTAAACTATTTTATTTAAAATTAAGTCATTACTGATGTTAATAATGTACTTAAAGATAAAAAGTAATTCGGTAGGTAATAGGTACCACTCACACAACTCTCCTCATCAGTCTAGGGCATAAATTAGACAAAAAAATTAAAGCTTTGGGCGCCTCAAATTTCTATCAACTCAGCCGCTATATATTATCTTTATAAATGCTGTTTACCTACATATTTACTTACGTTACGTTACGCCCAACGATTTTTGTTTTGTCTGATTATGCCCTAGATTGATGAGGAGAGTGGTGGGATGAGTGGTACCTAGAACCTACCGAATTATTTTTTAGCTTTTAATACATTATTACCATCAGTTTTGTCTTAATCATACTATTATTAATACGCAAAGAGCTAAACGCACTCCTCTTTTACGGTCTTCATTTTGAAATTAGGGTAATGAAACGCATACCATACGAATGGTAATGTGCCGTAGATGTGCAAAATATATAAAGTATCTTTATTTATTTCTTTTAAAATAAGTAAATTAAATATAAATTATTAATACAAACCAAGTAAGATGGCGCCCACTATGAACAACTACCTTAACCCTTAAAATCCAATGTTCGAAATTTGACAGCAGTCGGCAAAACCCCAATCGAGTAGCGAAGTATAAATATTGCTTAAAAAGTCGACTTTTATTTACTACGATGTATGCTCTAAAAACCTTCTATTCTATTCATTTATGAAGTTACTTTTTTACAAAAACATTGTCTTCAGAAACTATTGTGTTGTGATCGAATTGAATGTGTTTTTAAGAAGTTTTCACATTTACAGAAGAATTCACATGGGAAGTTTTACGTAAGTAATATTTAGAGATTCTAAAGCTAATTGATAAATTTTATTTTCGATCCTGACCAAGTTGAGTATATACATTTCTTCAGTCATGAATTTATCACAAATCTAATAACAATTTATTAATATTTTGCTGTATCCATTACTGCGTTCAAAGGCAATCTTTTAAAATCAGTTGCACGTTCAGACTGTGTAGAATATTGAGTGGAGTGCAATTATAGTTATACAAGGTGGTTAGAAAAAGCATTAAATGGGGTAGCCGATTAGCGGTTGCATTTACAGGGTAATTGGAATAAAGAGCGCACTAAAATGATAGGTAAACAGGGTGGTGAAAAAATATTATATAGCGATACATATAGAGGTATGTTGGAAATATGTGCTGGAGAAGAATTATAGTAATACAGTGTAGTTCATAAGCAGTTGCATATATAGGATAGATGCAATATAGGGTGAGAGGATTAGAAAAAAATATTAGAAAAATAAATGATTTATTGGGCTACCACCATGAGTTGCATATATTTAATGATTGAAATATAGTGCGTACTGAAATTATAGTTATAGAAGTTGGTTAAAAATATTTAGAAACTAAAAGAGTTAATATAGCCCATTTACAGGGTTCATGGTATAAAGGGCGCAGTAGAATTACAATTATACAGGGTGTGCAAAAATATAAAGGGACGCGTATACAGGGGTGTGGAAATATGTGTTGGAGTAGGGTTAAAGTTATACAGTGTGGTTTAAAGATATTAGAATAAAAATGCATCTCACAAGCAGTTGCATATATAGGATTGATATAATATAGTGTGAGAGGAATTATAGTTATACAGGGTAATTACAAAAAAAAATTAGAAATTGAAATGGTATATGATGTTTGAAATATAGTTATAGAAGATAGTTAAAAAAATAGAAACAAAAAGAGTAAATATGGTGGCTCATAGGCAGTCGCATATATAGAATGGTTGGAGTGGAATTATAGTTTTACCGGGTGGCACAAAAAATGTTAAAAAATATTATGGGTGGTCCATGAGCAGTATACATAGTAGTTAAAATATAGTCCAGAGTAGAATTACTATAGTTACATAGGGTGGTTAGAAAAATGTTAGCAAACATTTTTATATTTGGTAGTCCATTAGCAGTTATATATAAAGGGTGGTGGAAATGTATTATGAAGTGGAATTATTATAATGAGTAGTTTAATAAATGATAGAGAATTGAAATTAAACTGAAACATTTCATCTTGAGAAAACATAGTTTACACAACAAATATCCGATTACATGGATATATGTACCAACATTTGTTATGAAATTTTAATTTACGAGTAATAAATTAAAACAAATTATTTTGCAATTTCTAGATGTACGATTTCTACTTCATAACTATTCAATATTTTCAAATGGAATTGTCATTTACCTTTATTCTATTTTTTATATTATTCCACCGGTTAAAAGCTGAATTATTTAAGTCTACGAATTGTCGTGGTAACTAAATTTTTGTGATTAATTTCCACTTACTGTCTCCTTGTTACATTAAATTCAGAATTACGAATTTCAACACAAATAAATTCCTATTATTTATATATTAACAAGAAGTTGAATTTCATTACTCATTGACACAATTGGTCGAATTTCGACCACAGGCGATTCTAGTTTTAGATAAAACCTTTTAACTTAAAACTTTTTTTACTTCATTTATTTTAATTATGGACCTGTCCTTTTTTGTTAAAAGATCGATAAACCATTGAAAGTACAATGTATCTGTACATCTTTTGTTAAGTTTTAGACGATGTTTTGGGAGACAAAATAATGCGCAAAGTAAAAGTTGTGGTAAAGACCTGTTTATAGCCTAGATAGTTAAACAAAATTACTTTTTTACATGATAAGAAAGCCTATAAATTTTTAAATTGTTTTCTTGCCTGGTCAAACGATTTAAAGTAGAAAAAATAAAAAAAAATGAGCTTTTATTTGTTATTATAAGTGAAGTAGAAATTGGTTATGTCTAAACTAAAAGTTCTAATGGAAATATGTGAATCCCAAACTTTTAGGTAATAGCTTGATCAATCAAATACTATCGACCAATATGTCAAATTTTCGATCACTTGTTTTCATTGGTCAATAGTTTTTTGCAATATGCACGGCAACAACACAAAATTTTACAACTTTGACGGTGTCATTTGATAGACCTTACTATTACCCACAACTTTCAGAGAGATATTTTTATATAACATATCAATGAGAAATGCTGTTTTTTCTGATTTCACTAATTTTTACTTAATTTGTAAAAAAAGAACAAGTTTTTTCTTTAAATTTTCACTTTACCAGTAAACAAAAAAAATAGATGGGTTCCTGTAATTGAAAACAATTATTTATTTGGGCTATAAGCAGGACCGTACTAATTCTTTTTAATCTGCTATTTTTTTCTCCCTAAACGTTGTATAAAAGTTAACGCATAATATATCAATGTATCGATATTTTATGCTTTATGGATATTGTAACAAAAAACTACAGGTAAGAACCTGCAGTTTGAAAGAATAAAGAAATTTTAATGGTTCAGGAGCAACTAAACGTAAAGATTTGATAACGCCATATTATAAAAATCACCTTCCAAAAACTTTTACCTCTACAATTTTTTGATATATTTTATAGTAAAAGTGGTAGGGGCAAAAAACAAAAATGGCATTTTCGGGTTTTCCTTGTATAACTTGAGAACGGCAAAGGATAACGTAATTTTTCTTCAAGTTGTCGAATGGGGCTTTAAAATACGTAACTTTCTCTTCATCTATCGCGTTTGTATCAGACGCATTTTTTTTATTTTTAAACTTCAAGCCTTTACGTTCACACGCCGAGTGTGTCTTTAAAATATCCAATATGAGACGTTGTGGCATAAATCCTAACTGATGAATGCACTAAATAGCAGATTGGTTGACTAAATTCACCAAGGAGGATCTAATCCAATTAAATGGCAAGTTCACCATGCAGAGTTTTTTGGGTCGGTGAACAGGAATTCAGGGTCAGATATGTAAACTTCAGGTAGGTTGATCCAATCTGGAGTTTCCAACATTCCCAAATTCAATATGGCGGACGATTTGTTTTAAGGAAAAGATTTTTATCAAATTTTATATAAGGAGGTTTTTTGGTGTCGTTAATTAGAAATGTGGCTTTCAGAAATAAACAATATATTATATTGGGCTCACCATACTGATTTTTTCTCATATGAGAGCACAAATTTGCGACCAGCAATCCCAAAAAAACTATACACCGAATTTTGTGCGAATGGGTTAATAGGTATTCAAAATATAAGTCCGAAATATTACATCCACTATCTTAAATTTGCGAATTTTTTAAATTTGATCCCACATTCATAATCGTCTACCCAAACTCCTGTATAACAAATGTGGTACAAATCGGATGAAAAAATTACAGATAGTTGCTAAAATCACATCAAGCAATTTTCTCTTTATTTAAATTCGAAGTTGATTTAACATTTCTCCAAAAATATTCTAATTTCAGTTGCTGAAACCGTTGATTTAATTCAGCAAGACATCTGTAATTTAAGCTTTCAGCATAACTGATAAAATTCGTTTTTTCTTACTTCTGAAGATCTTGAGGTCTCACCATTGTATGTAGAGACGCCAGCACAAGCAAGACTGTAGCACAATTTTTGGAATTCTGAGCGTTAAACGTCTTTAACTGTGTTAGAATAGAGCATAATGTATTATGAAGTAGATATTATTTGATAGTGATGACTTTTTAGTAGGAGAGATAGAGCGGGATTTTGCTCGTCATCCTGAAAATGGTCAGAATGTATCGTATTAAGTTCAATTCCTGAACTACATCACGTTTCTAGGCAGGCGCCAATAGAAGTGATAACCGAGGATAGTTACAGGGTGTGAAAATGGTAATTTTTTTTTGGTCATGCTCATCATCGTATAAACGTTCCAAAATTGGCTGCATACAAGATTGTGATATATTTAAGCAAATTCCCGGGAGGCGTCTGCCAAGAGCGTTACCATCAAGGTGGCGGACAGGGGTAAACTTGTCAAAAGAAAAAGGGTGAACTTCATCATTAAGTAAAAAGAACGCCATTTGCACCATTTTTTTGCTTACACAAAAGAAATAATAATCCAAAAGGAGTACAGCTAAATGACATACTTAAATAGAATTTTCAAGACGTCATTAATATGGTCTGTATGACGTCATACACAATTTTTTTAATTGCGAAGCCACATTTTTTATTAAGGATTCGGAAAGAGCGGAAAATTTCATGTCCGAATATGACTTTGACCATGAACTTGAACTTGATCTTCCGGGTGATTCCAAGCTCATTTTTTTTTTAAATCAACCAATTATAGCTGAATTAGGTGTTCGGGGGTTTTCGACATCGCTGATTTCGAATCTGAAATCAGTTCTTCGAAATTCACAATCCAAGATGGCCGACTAATTTTTAAAAAAAACTCCACTAATTGATGTACAACCAGTTAACGATAATCGATGTTTTTAATCCTGATCCGAAAGATGACTGATTCAAAGAGTGGATTCCAAATTAAAAACAAATTTGACGGTGAACTTGGCCACTATTTGTTTTGAAAATTTTCAAAAACCGATTTCAAATTCGTAATCATCGACGTCGAAGACCAAATTGGGAGTAGCTTGGTTGATTTTTTTCAAATTGCCAATTTTCAAAATCTGGTTACGAATCTGAAATCAGATTTTCGTAATCCTAGAGGGCGGACCAGTTTTCAAACAATAACTGATTTCAGATTCGAAATCAGCGACGTCGAAAACCTCCCGTACACCTAATTTGGCTATAATAGGTTGATTTTTCGAACAAACTTTGATCTTGGAATGACCTTGAAGGTCAAGTTCAATGTCATGGTCAAAGTCATATTCGGACCTGAAATTTGTCGTTCTTTCCAAATCAGTAATGAAAAATATGGCATCACATTTTAAAAAAATGTGTATGACGTCGTACAGCCCACATTAATGACGTCATGAAAAATATATTTGTCATTTAGCTGTACGTTCTTTTGGATTATGCTTTCTTTTGTGTAAACAAAAAATGGTGCAAACGAACTTCTTTTTACTTAATGACGAAGATCACCCCTATTTTTGACAAGTTTACCCCTGTTCGCCACCTTGATGGTAACGCTCTAGGCAGATGCCTCTCGGGAATTTGCTTACATGCATCAAAATCTTGTATGTAGCCAATTTTGGAACGTTTACTTGATGATGAGCATGACCAAAAAAAATTACCACTTTCATCCCCTGTAACTATCCTCGGTTATCACTTCCACTGACGCCTGCTTAGAAACGTGATGTAGTTCAGGAATTGTATTTAATACGATAGATTCTGCCCATTTTCTCGATGACGAGCAAAAAACGGCTCTATCTCTTAGACTATTGTTGTTAAATATTAACGCAACTCAGAATTTCAAAAATTGTGTATAGTGAAACTTTATGACCTTTAGAAATAAGGAAAATTGAACACATGTAAACAAAAAAAAATATAAGCCAGCTGTATATGGCTAAACAACGTGTAGGGCAAAAATGTTATTCTCAGTATCGAATGAACACCAAACAGACAAATTGCCAGTTTTTGAAAACCATCAAAGCGAGTATTTAAAAATAAACCTCCAGCAAAATCAGAATCGAATACAGATGTGGTGTTGAAAAGTCTAAAAACCCAGATAAATATCACACAAAAGAGAAAGCACTCTTTCTCACAGAATATTCAATCTACAATGGAAATCGAGTCCGATTCTACTCTCCCTTTGATGTCCTCAAAACAAAAATTATTAATGACAACTTCTCAGATACCGTCTGTAGGAAACCAACCCATACCAATCGATTCATAAATGCCCAATCACACTATCACCCTGAACCATTGAGTTCTGTAAAGAAAACTTTGGGATTTGATATCAGTAGATTATCTTTCTGGGGATATGTATGGTTACGTGTTAGCAGTTGTAAACCAACATTCATTCTGAAGAGAAATATTACCAAACGGCTTTTTTCGCACTATAATAACAGATCTAGTCACAAGGCTTATGAGGTGTAGCCACACTGTGGCCATCTAAGGGACATAAGAAGGTCATTTAAGGGTCATTCTGAAGGGAGGAATCAGTACGAAATAAATAATAATTTATAAAGTTTATTTATTTTGTTAAGTTAATCAAATTCAAGTAGGATCAATGTATGTTGTATGAGCGTATCCGTTTGACGATACTGCAATTATCCAAGTCGTATCTTTGCATAGAATCAGGTCGCCGTCGCCGACTGTGGTCGCCGGTAGAACAGTATCATCTGAGGGCCATACGACTATAGGAGGCATGCAGGCAGCAAATCAATTCACTGATTTGCGGAGAATTAGGTCGCCGGTAATAATAGTGACTATTTGAGTAGCCGGTTGAAGTCACGTCACTACAGTTACAGTTCAGTAGCCATCCTGTGGCCATCCAGAGTTCACTCGAAAGTAATTTAAAATAGTGGATTCCATAAGTTCTACTTTAACTGTATATTCTAATGCAACCCTATAAGGAGCCAGATTTATATGTCTTTTATATATTAATATTTTATTTACCGCAATATATAGTAAAAATTATTTACAATCCAATTGAATTATTAGTAACAGTTATCATATTCTCTTTTAATTTTTGTTCGTTAACCAAAGTATAAGTATACAATTACAAAATACTCGCATGTTACTAAATACTCTGAGAATGTCTCAAATTGGTAATACAAAAATAAAAAATAGTGTAGGAAAAATTAGCACACGCTAATGAAGAAAAATCGTACAGACAGAAAAATTCTACTTTCTAAAAAAGTTTGGGCAATACCAAACATCTATATCTAATATTAAAACCAGTTTTACGTTTTTTTTATACCTGAATAAATATAGACAAAATTCTGGAAAATTTTGTAGAAAATTTAGGTTATTTTATATAGACTAATGTTTGCAAAATAAAGAGTTCGAATCAATTCACTTCCATGTAAGCTTTAAATGACATCTATAAGCTACTCAGAGTAGCTTATAGATGACTTTAGTAACACTCTTACCGATAATTCATGAGACTATAACTATAAAATGCAATTAATGTGCTCCCATGGGAAAATCAAACAGCTGTCAACTGTTACTACGGTAGTTTGGTAAATTGCACCATCGTGACACAAAAAGAACAAACTATACGTATGCTACGGCGATCAAAACGAAAGCTTCTGTATTTTAGTCTTTTTACACTCAAAAAATATTTCAAGAGGTGTAAAATTTTAATAATCAAAGTGACATTAAATAAAAGTGTGAGGACACACCGCTGAGAAAAGAGTCAATTTAATGGTTTTCCTCTAGGTCATCCGCGATCTTTTCTTATACGAAAACTCGAACAGAGGAATTTAAGTTTAAAACAAAATAAACGGAGAAATTAACTTAGTTTCCGAATTTTCTCGAATCTGCCAAAGCAACTTAATCTGTAATAAGTCAATTCGATAATCTAATCCTATATGGACGTTATTGAAAAATAAAAAAGTCCCAATATATCATTTTCAAACATTAATGTCATAAAATTATATTTCCAATAAAAATAATTTCATGAACATATAAACAATTTTCAGTGTTTTACTTCATTTTAAGGTTCTCTTTCATTAAAAAACACATTTTATAATATATTGTGGAAATTTTCTAAGCTCATCGTGAATATAAAATCTTGTATAATGATATGCATATAGCATGATGTTTGAAAAACCTTTCACTAAATTTCCTGGGGAGCTGAAGTCATAAGCAAGTTTTCCAACTGCCGCTTCCCCAGAATTTGGGTCGTAATAAACCTCAGATGGAATATGCCGTTCGCTAAAATCGTCATTTATAATTTCAGTACTCCCATGTTTATAGCAGGATATTGAAGAGAACGTGGTACCTAAATCTGTACCCACAGGTGTTGCCATCTGAACCGAAATGTAATAATAAGCAGTTTTACATTGGTTTTCTAACATTTCTAAAGCAAAATAATTAGTTTGTGCATTTACACGTATATCTAGGGAAACATTGGCTGTGAGAGTTGGTATATTTTTTTCCAATATGGATAATTTTGGGCTACTGAATACAAAAAATAACACATTTCTCGAATTAATCCTTTAAGATGAAGGCAATCTATTCATTTTGAAGTTTAATGTGTTTGTAAAGCCTATATATTTAAATGTTTAAATATATAATTTAAAATTGAATATAATTGGACAAAATAAGTAAAATTATGAAAATCTAATATAATTATAATAAAAAAAGAGCGGAAGTCATTTGAGACTGAACGATGGAAGCCAAAACTTTTTACGAAATATACTTCCCTTCTCTTGATAATTCAGTCTCTCCATTTTTGTTTATTTATGTCCTCTTAGTAGTGGACATAAATATCAGGTGAATTAAAATAATTGTCACTATTTTGTTACGAGTCAAGTATTAATCTTAATTTATTTCCTACATTAAATATATCTGCAAAGAAATATAAGTTTAGATATTGAGTAAGTGTTTGAGAATAGTTTTGTTCATCTGAATAAGTATTTGAAGACAAGATGTCAAAGAAAAGTTCGTTTAGTTCTTAGCTAAAATCATTACAAACACAAAACATTTATACAAAACAAAAAATTATATACCTATACAGGGTGTTTTGTAGAAGGTTCGCCAAACATGGAGGGCAGATAGATCGGGTCATGTTCTATATTATGTAGCTCATATAACATCGAGATCTCTTACGGTTTTTCTGTTTTTTTTTTAATTTAATCCACAAATGGCGAGGTTCCATAAAAAATATTTAAGTTAAACACTTTATCTCATTACAAAAATTTAATTCCCAAACGCGTGAATTGAGAGAACTGGCCCTATACTATGGCCTCCAAGGTCGCCAGACCTGACTCCATTTGATTTTTTTGTATGTGGACGGGCCAAGCAACTCGGTTATGAAAGAGAAATAGAAACCAAAGAGCACCACTATATGAGTCAGAAAAAGGTGTCGCGATTGCATCCGTAGCGGTAGAAACAGGTTTGAACCAAATTTATAACGAATTATTGCAACTTAATATATGTTCTATTTTTTGTCGTTCTAACCTTGTAACTTACAATCTCAAATTTTTTTATGAAACTGATTACTTTTCAATAGGTGTGATATATATATATATATATATATATATATATATATATATCGTTTGGAAAGGGGTTGAAGTAGAGAAGTTTTTGTAAGCATTCGATGTTCTCGATGTGCTTCTACTTTTTTAACCGAATTCCAAAAAGGAGGAGGTCTTGTTTAATAGAATATATATCCGGATTGGTTAAACTTCAAAATTTGGAAAAAATTCTTTTGGTAAAGTGATGAAATTTGTGAATGAACACATGCGTGCATGGAAATCGACAAATATCATTAACATATTAGTCGATTTTTCGAAAACTCCTTATGGAAGTGTAGGGTTTTTGAACGGTTAATCTATTAAGGAAGATCCCTAGGTAATCTTATATACTTTTCTGCGACGTGCAACTTGCAGTTATTGCAGAAAATCGCCTAAACTTCCAAAATTCTTATCAAAAATTTCATGGAAATGACATAACGGACATTTCCTCATAAATATTTTAATTTCAACGTAATAATGCCGAAATTTTAGGCACTGGAAATTTTAATTGCGAATTTGAAAATTTTCTATGTACATCTCGAGCATATAGGTAGTAAAGCATAGTATTTTCGGCTCCTTATATCAATGAGTACCAAGCTCGTTTTGTTTGTATGCCAGGCAAATACCTATTTAAATGAAGATTTTTCCATTTTTTGGTTGTCACATTCTCCAGGCCTAATAAAAAATTCAGTGACAACACATATGTCAAACTCTAAACAGCCATTTGGTGCGTTTATACACAGGGTGTTTAGTTATAGCAAACAAAATCACAAAGTAAAATGATATAAGGAGTTGCTTTTATGTCATTGAAATATAGGACGGAGTAGAATGATAGTGGTCCATAGGCAGTCGTATATATAGGGTGGTTGAAATATAGGGTGGAGTGGACGTTTGGTGGTATAAAAATCTGAAATTAAAATTATATAGGGTGATTAAAAAACTATTATATGATGTGGACGTAAACAAATCATACAGGATTTTTGAAATATATGCTGGAGTTGAATTGTATTTATACAGTGTGATTAAAAAATTATTTATTTTATAGCCCATAAGAAGTTGCATAAAGTGTGGAGAGGAATTAATGTTACACAGGGCGATAATATAAAATGGTAAAAATGAAATAATTTATGGGGTAGCCCACAAGGAGTTATATACGATTTTTGAAATATAGGACGGATTTGTCTCCGTAAATATGGGATGGATTCTGCTTTGTGCTATAGTTTACAGAATGCAGCTAACAAATTTATGCTTGTCCGTTGCTAGTTGTATGTACAGGATGGTTGGTGCATAGGATGCAGTGGAATTATCTAGAGTTATACAGAGTTCTCAAAAAAGTGAAAAAAGTTACATAGCGTGGTCCATAAGGTATAAATATATTGTGGGCTTATTAAGTCAACGCGTGCTGGTACATTTTGTTCGTAAACATTTACCTGTCAATTTATATGAAAATGTATCTTTGTGTAATGTTGAGGCTTTCGATGTTAAAATAAAAAACTAAAACTAAAATAAGAATGAAAACTACCCGAGTTCAAAAATACTGAAAAGCTGAAAATATAACATTTAAAAATATATATAGCAGATTTCCACCTATAACTAAAAAGCTAAAAGTAATTATAACAAAATACAACTCTCTCAAATAAATAAAACATTCAATGTTGTTAGGCATCTACCCAGGAAGTAAAAATTAATTACCTACCAATCTAGTATATTTTTGAAGTCGATGCCAAGCAACAATCAAGTTTGATGAAGTAGTATGTAAGTACGCAATGAAGGATTTTAGATTTCCTTTTTTGTCGGAGAAACTTAGACAAATTGCACACAGGTATTAAATCAGAATGATCTTCAAGAGCAGCAACACCTTGAGGAGCATGATTAAAAGACCGAGGCCGGACGCTCCTGCAATACTTACAGCATACCGTGTGAATGTAGCAATCTTTACATTGGGGAGACAAAGCGCCCGCTTAACAACAGGGTTAAGGACCACAGCTTAGCTACTCAAAGGAAGGGCCTAACGAAGTCTGGGTTAACTAATCACGCAAAGACCGAACACCATAACACTAGGTGACCAGGTCAGGGTAACTCACAAGGAAGAGCACTGGTATATATATATATATATATATATATATATATATATATTTATATATATATATATATATATATATATATATAATCTCGAACGAGAATAAAATTTGCGAGCCCAGCGTCCAAATTAAAAACATTCGGCCCTTCTTCGGCCACAGCATCACCGACAACCAATTGCCAGGTATGACGATACTGTTTGGACCATTACCGGCGACGCATGACCGGTTAAGGGTATAAATGCAAGCGATAATCTGAATTTCCCATTATTCACCTGATGACGATAGCAGATACAAAGCTATTAAACGTTGTGAGATCAACCATTTCAAGACGATGGAAGTCTACGGAAACTTAAATTTTATAGATCAATATAACATACAACCAACTTATCCCCTTATCTTCGAAATCCAAATGGAAAAAATAAGCTAAATTTGATGAGCAACCTAGAAAATTAGAATATTACTTTAAACATTTTTCGCAAATAATAAAAGCAATTTGGCAAGCAGTACGTGCATTACTGCTTGTCCATAATCAAATTTTATACAATGTTGTACTTCAATGATGTGTTACCAAAAGCAAAACGAACATAAGAAAACATAATTCTGATTTCGTTGTTGGACAAATTAAGGACTCTAATTGGTATTTCTAGTCAGATTTTAACTACCTATAGTCCGTCCAACTAAGTAGTCATGAGTACAGGCTCCATCATTCCAAAGCAGCTTCCAGGATTGCTTTCTGGCTGCCAATGAATAATTTGTTCCGTTCGACCGGGAATTATGGTAGAGGATTTTGCTACTAATTTTATGGAGATCGCTGAGCTGTTGACGGGCCGTGTTACATACAAATTCCTTATTTAGGAACCGAAGAACATAAATCCTTGCTGGCTGATTAGGTTCATACCCAGTACAAAATCGTCCTCAATCTTCGCTAGTAGGACCCTATGCCGGATTATGTTGGCCCCTATCTGTAGTACTACATCTGCCCCACCCTTTATTGACATGGACTCGCCGGTGACTGTTCTGAGCTGGATGTAATTGTTAACTGGTTGGATTTCCGATCACCTCAAAATTCTGGACTGGTCAATGGACACAGGAGCGCCGGTGTCAAAGGTAATGGTGATTGCGCGGCAATTGATGGTGCCCCTGATAACTAGGCTGGTGCTATCTGGGCAAAATCTCCGGATGGATAGTGTTTTGGGGGCTGGTGGAGGGTTAGTCAGCATTCGCCCCCTTATGCTGACTGGCTGACGGTGCCTGGACATTTGGTTATTTTTTTAGTTACCCCTGGTCGGTCATCGTTCCCATAGCCTCACTCTGCAGTCTCGTTTGAAGTGTCCTGTCCACCTACAACGGTAACACAACACTGCCTGGAGGAACAGTTCTGGTTCTTCCTGGTTGAAGAAAACTGCTCGGACCCTCGACTTGGACATGTTCATGACGGCCTCTACTTCCAACGCCCGAAGTTAAGCTTCATTACTTTTCTTGACGCCACTTAGTCTTAGATTTCTTTGTACTTCCACATCTCTGACACCTTTTATGTAACTCTGTGTGACCAATTGATCTTTAGTTTCCTCTGGGCATGATAAGTGCACTAAACGTCTAATTTCTGCTTCGAATTCTTTAAGGTTCTCTCCGGATTTTTGCGTTTTTCCACTTGGTTTCACCTGGTACACTTGGCTCAAGGACTGAGTGTCGTATATTTTTTCCAGGATGGTGATGATTTTGTCAAAACTATATTGTTAGTCCACGGAAATGCTTTGGAGAGGTTCTAATGCTGGGCCTCTTAAAGAAATTACCAGAGAGGTAGATTTTTCTTGGTTGTTTCCCTCATTAGCCATAACCACGGCTTCATATTGCTATTTGTACATGGCCCAAGATGAACTGCCATCAAATGTGGGTGGTTTGCTAAAGAAACCTATGGTAGTCACGGTGTGCTGGTATTTTCCTAGCTGTAAGTTCTGTTGCATTTTTTAAATTTGTTTCTACTTTGTTTTGGATTTCAAATTTCACCTCGCTCTACTTTGGTTTCCAGAGCTTGCACATTATTATTTAGGATCTTTATGCCGTCGTTTATCTTTTTTACATCTGATTCCACTATTTGCATTCTTTGATTCATTGTTTTATTAACTTATATATATATATATATATATATATATATATATATATATATTTGCATTAATTGTTCAAATTGCAGTGTTCTTTTTCCTTCTAATATTTGAGATTCGTTTTTTCTTGTTAATTCAATTTGTTCTTGTTTGTGTTCAAATTTGGAGAATAATCCCTCAATTAATTTTTGTGCTTCAATTTTCATCATGGAAACAAGATTTTGTTGTTCATGTTTCATCGTAGAAACAAGGTTCTCTAATTCTAGTTAACGTTTTTCAGCTAAAAATTTCACTAACCTTTGTTGAATTTCTTCCTGATGTTGTTTCTCCTTCTTGTCATTCTTTTCCATAATCTGAGTTATTTTTTCATCTGATGCATTCGTAACCTGTTTGAATATTTTTTTGGTAGTCTCGCCCATTTTTTCTTTTTCCATATTTCGGGTTGTCGCCATAAATCAATTTCGATTTTAATTTCCTTAATTGCACTTGACTGGCATCAAATTGCAAAAACTCCCTGAGTTCCAATTTAATTAATTTTCAAAACTGATAATGGCTTCACTTTCTAGAACTCTGTTTACAAGTAAAAATAAATATTTACTATAACTGCTAATTTCAAATAACAATTCACACAAATATAAACTCAACTGTACTAAGTTAGAAATTCTGTATTGCTTTATATATCTCACGTCGAGTTTTCTGGTCGTTCTGGATGGGTAATTACTTTTGTTCGCACAGTGTCGAGATCAGCATTTTTTTTACCTCATTCGAAAATTGCAGTTCTTTTAGTCAGGGACAGAGTAGATAAATTTTGTAACAATATTAAGGACTCTTTTTTTATGTTATTTTTATTGTCCTTTCATATTCTTAAGAAAAAATATTTTTTTATTAACATTTAATTTGTTTATTTAAATAACAATTTTTTAGAAACAAATACATTTTTATGTTTTATTTTTTTAACTACAGATACAAATAAAAACAACTACGTATTTCATGATTTATAAAAAAAATTCTCTATTTTTTAGAAAATTTTAAATCTTTTACTGTTTGTCAGTTCAATATTTTCTTTCAGCTTCCTATCACTATTATTTAAATAACTATTAAACAATTACATATATTAGAAAAACACTTAAGTAATAGTTTAAAAGTTTACTAACAGTTAGAACTAAGTGCTACCCAAGTAAAGGAAACCACATATTTCAGTCACATTTGAATTACATACAGTTTACTTCTAAGTACAGTTCTAAGAGAAAGAAGACATATGTGAATAATTAAATTGGCTAAATACGTTTATAATTAACTTTTGGGACACATGAGGACTTTCTTATTAAAACATCCTTTTTCATTTCTGTCAAAGTGATATTTGATATTTGGCCTTATCAAAATTAGGGAATTATAAAAACGTCATTACATCATAAATTAATTTTTTTTTTTTAAATTTAATTAAGTTTTATTTCGGAGTGATATAATACTTAATTGCAAAATGTGACTCTCGATACAAACTGAAGAAGGGGGAAGCTGTAGAAAGGTCACTTAATCTCTAAAAATAGTTACAAAATAACCATGCCGCTTACACTTAGGTACATACCTAGTTGTTTTTCGAATGTATGACAGCAAAACACATTGTGAAATCCAAATTTTTGATATCACGATTCTGCATGTAAAATGTTATATTCAAAAAGTAATAAGTTATTGTAGATATCAGTAACGTCACAGACGACCATTCACATCTTTTTCAAGTAGTTTGTATTGTGCATTTAAAGTATCTATCGTGTCCCTATTTATTGTTTCAAATTCTTTATTATAATATATTATAAAATCTTGGCATATTTTTCGAATATGAGTATCTTTCTGTTGGTACAACCAGTTATAGCATTGTCGTATACAAGCATACCTTTGTTTAATAAATTCTTCAATAATGTCATCTTCTTCTCTTTGTCTTTCCGATTCTAAAATATTCATATTTATTTGATGTTCACCTAATCTAAATTCATCCATAGTTAACGACAAGCTCTTATTTTGCCCTGTACTTTGTTCCGTTGCTGTAACAGTCAATATACCGTCTGCATCTAGAGAAAACTCTATTTCAATAGATACACCTCCAACCCGCATTTGAGGTAAATTCTCTATTGTGAGATTACCTAGCATATTATTGTATTTGCAATATTTTCGTTCACCTTCATAGATTTGGACGATTATTGATGCCTGATTGTTCTTACTTGTTTCCATAATTTTAGTTGCTCTAGTAGGCACTCTACTGTCTGGGTATAACAAATGACATAAGACCTCCCATACAAGAAATCCCTAAAGACAAAGGAGTTACTTCTATAATTTTATATTTATCTAGACTTCCCACTTGCTTAATAACAGCTGCTTGCAGACAAACTCCATGAGCTACAGCTTCGTCGGGATTTAAATCGGTTTTAATTTTGTCTTTACCAAAAAAAGATTCTAACATGCTACGAATCTTGAGAATTCTTGATGAGCCACCAACTAAAACGACTTTGTGAATTTCTTCTTTGCTCCAGTTAGCATTCTTTAAACAGAGCTCTACCATATCCATTGCCTTTCGAAATATTTCTTCGTTCAAGTCATTAAATTGTTTAATATTCATTGTTAAGTTTAAATCTGAATCGCCATCATAACAATGTATAGTAAAGGCGGCACTTCGTTCTTTTATAAAATATTCTTTTATCTTTGGACACACAATTTCTAGTCTTCTTAACCCTCTCCTTACAAGTCTTCTGTCTTATAAATTTTTCATTGGAACGTAAAAATGTTTGTACAGATTCTCGTCAATATTTCTCCCTCCCAACTGCGTATCGCCACAAACAATCTTCACTTCAAATTTCTGATCAGCTACTTTGATTAATGACACATCCAGTGTCCCTCCACCGAAATGGAATACCAAAATTTTTGCACTGATCTCCTTATCTGTAACATAGTGAAGAGCAGCAGCAACAGGTTCAGAGATCAGATTCACCACCTTCAACCCTGCAATTTCTGCAGCCTTAACAGTAGCCTTTCTTTGTGCGCCACTAAACGATGATGGCACTGAAATCACAGCTTCAGTGACTTCCTCTCTTAAATAAACGCCAGCACTTGCCATTAGATATTTTATAACTTCTGCACTAACTTCTTCGGGTTTTTTTATAACCGGTTTCCCTTTAATTTCGATCTCAAAAGCTGCCATTCCGGTCTCAGTTTTCGTCAGCTGAGTGCCTAAATTGGATGACTCGCAGAACTTTTTTATCATTTCATCGTTGAGCGTCCTTCCAATAATCCGTTTGGCATCTGAAATTAATTTACTGTTATTCAAATCTAATAAATTATACATCTTGTATAATTTTAGCTGCTTTAAAAATATCCACTGATTTTAAAATTATTATAGCAAACTAAAAGCTTATAAAAGCGGATCTCCTAAGCTATTACAAAATTGAATAGAGGATAAGCTTGCGAATAAAATGTCTTCGACGAAATGGATGGGAAACATTATTATATTAATACTATAAAAGAAACGGAAAAGTTCAACACTGTTGTCAACGACACAGAATCTAAAAAAATCACAACCAAAGCATTACGATATTAACAGAGACAAACAAACAACCGCAGAGTGCCAGAAAATGATGGAAATTTAAAGAAACAAAATGCAACCGATTACTTACATAACAGTTAAAGGGAGAACTCTCTATATGTTTCTGTTAAATGATATCTTAGTTAATTATCTCAAAACCGTTGTTAATTTGTTCTTACATCCATCACGTTTAATTTTTGCACACAGCAATATGGGAATTTAGCGTAGACGATTTATACTCTGTTTTAGACTACATTAATAATAAAGGATCCACAAGAACTCCCAAACAACACTGACATGCTTGAGAAGATCCAAGCAGAAATGGAAGGAGCTCTTATACAGTACAGTGGAATAGATCCACTGGCTAGACCAACTCTAACTCAAAATAAGATCTTCAAAGAAATCGGGTATCGTATTGCAGGCAATGAACAAATTTATCTTACCAAACTATGTTTTAGGTGCTAATACGTTAGTCGCGTCACAAAATCATTTACTGTGGAGCAATAGCCATCTGCAGAACAATTGGAGTCGACATAAGATCAAAGCAAGATCCTCCCCAATTTAGACAAACTCGTCGAATTCCACATTGGCAAAAAAGACTTGAAGGAAAAATCAATTCTCTTCGGAAATACATTGGAAGACTGACCAAGTACCAACTAGGGGTTAGGAACAACAGAATAGAAAGACTTGTCAGGACTATCATAACAATAACCGAATGCACTCTCAGTGGGTTGGAGAAAACATCACATCTCAGCAGTGTCTGGAGAGTCTACCACAAAAGCTCTCCATCTACACTAGTCGATTGAGAAGGTACAAAATTAGTAACCAACGGAAACTAGACAACATACTATTCCAGCGATCAGAAAAACCGTTTTATAGAAAACTTAACAAAAACAATAAAAATGAAGCCTCTAGCTACCCCAGTAAAACGGACATCGAGGAATTCTGGAAAACACAGCTTTCCACAACAATTTCCTATAACTCCAGAGCCAGCTGAATTAATGAGGAGGGGGCTGCATTTCAGAACTGTGATACGATGCAACACCAACTATTTACAACGGACGACACATCCAACATAATGAAGCATCTCCACAACTGGAAAGCACCAGGACCAGATGGTGTGCAAAATTACTGGATAAAGAAACTGTACGCAACCCTTATAATTGACATAATTACCTATCCACACAAGATCTCTAGTTTCCTTACGCATGGTGCTCATACCGCTTACCAAAGGCAACCTATGTTCACAGGACTCAGCAAAGTACCCACCAATACTTGCCTCCCAACCTTATACAAACGTATGCATTAATCATCGCATTTTCAAACATTGTGAGCTGAACAATATAATTACTTAACAATAAAAGAGCTGCGCGAAAAATTCGATGGGCTGCAGAGAACAACTAATAATTGATTCCGTTGTCTGCAATCCAGCCCACGCCACACGATGAAATCTCTACATGGCATATGTGGACTACAAAAAGGCCATTGATTCAGTTCCACCCGATTGGCTCATTAAGGCACTGAAACTCAATAAAGTGAATAATTGTATTATTGATCAACCATGTAGAAACCATAACTATATCCGAGCAAGAACCCGTAACTCCAGCAGACAAAGTGGTTTAAGATAGGAGTGGAGCAACTAAGAATTATAACCAATGAGTGAGAAGCAGTCAGAGAAGGATAATCAATAGAAGATCAAGTGTTGAGAATAGTAGAGGATGCGAATTATTGATACCGAGAACAAGAGGATGACGTAGAAAAAGCATTCGAAAAAATTTGGCAGCAAGAAATGATAGCAAACATTGGAGACAAAAGATTTGGTGGAACCACCAGTAGGATAATTTAGAATACTTATAGAGTGCACATTCAGGATCAGACAAACGGAGAAGAGATCAGGAGTACCACATGTATCAGCACTAACACCGGCATTAAAGACAATCTACTCCAGTGACCACCTAGAGGAACGAGGCACACAAGAAACTCGCTATAGCAACATCACGAGGACCGAATAGCTCCTCAAATATCACCCCGAGAAATGGAAACAATGATAAACAATTGGACGACACTGGTAATAGCAACAGGAAAAAGAAAATAGAACACGCCAAGTAGAAACATAAGAGTAGAAGGAAGACCCATCAACTGGAAAGAGATTTTAAAATATTTGAGAAATCACATCCACAGGAAGCTAAAATGAGGGCAACACATCGGTAAATAGCACGAAAGTTAAAGAATAAATGAGCATAATCAACTCAAATGCATATCGGAAGAGCAAGGCTACACATCGGAACCAAGGACCAGTAAAACTAGTGATGACATACGGAGTAAGCATACAATGGAATAAATTCGATAACGAATAAAGGAGGGCGTGTTGGGAAAAACGCTTGGACACGTCGATTTGTATTTTTAAATGCGCATTTTTTTAACAAAAAAATTATATAGTGTGTTTCATGTGACAGTGGTCAATATCAACTTTACAAATACAATCCCTTGTTTATATATAAATATTATAAAACAAAGTCCTCCGCCGCGTCTGTCTGTCTGTCTGTTCGCGATAAACTCAGAAACCGCTGCTTAAACCCTTTGAGATATAACAATATAATGTATGGTGGAATTATGTATCTCAATGAGGTCTAGGAAAAAGTCCGGGAAGGCATATGTCTATATCTTATGGATAACATGCTATACTCATTTTAGTACTCTAAAAAACTGGGCAATTGAAAGCGGTAATTGAAACGCTATTTAGACAAATACGCTATTCATCCTTATCATTTGAAATACGTTAGTTGGCTTGAGCATTTCATGAAGAATATTTTTTTCCTGTACACCATGCAAATTAAATGTATACCTTAGGAGATATAGCAAAATCAAAATATGTAACAAGCAACGAAATTAATTTCGTGCCGCCGTGATTCGACCTTGCCGGGCGGGCTCCCTGTGACCCCGCGCCTAGCGACCGAACTGTAAATGTTACTCGACCTAGTAAAGGGACCTACTTTTTTCAGTAGTCTACGTAACTACTTTTCAAGGTACATCTTATTAAACATTTTACGGACTTTGTAAAGCAGTGGGTCTGTTAGAAGACAACTCTTATTTCGAAAATTACGCTTTATAAAGCTGGATTATGCTGTTCCGCTAAATCAATTAGACATTTATTCACCATCATAATATCGGTTAGTCAAGTTACCGACCCACGTCTTCTTTGCCAAAATGATCGTCAAAGCATGGCTGAAGATTTCTGTGTATATGCATAACAGACGTCAAGAATAGTCATTAAATAATTTTGACTCAACTAATTGATCAAGCTTTATTTGAATTGAATAAACAAGTGGAATCTCTGTCCGAAAACTCTATAAAAGTTTTTGTTTCACCTTTTCGTTAAATTTCAATTTAATTGCAACAATCAATACAAAGTCTTTACGAGAAACTAACTGTAACCATTTGAGACATTCAAGATGAACGTCGCTTGAATGTGAAGAAATTTTTTTATGACCTAATATTGTCCTCAAATACTAATAGTAATGAAGATAAAATGTTTTGTAGATGCCCCTGGGGGAACAGGGAAATCATTTTTAATAAATTTATTATTGGGAAAAGTACGATCCGACAGAAAAATTGCCCTAGCTGTGGCATCGTCCGGTATAGCAGCGACACTTTTGGAAAGTGGGCGAACCGCCATTCCACATTCAAACTGACATTAAAAATATATAGTGATGACGTCGCTACCATTTGCAATATTTCAAAACTGGGTAGTGCCGGAAAATTAATGAGGGATTGCACTTTGATTATTTGGGATGAGGTTTCTGTGTCACATAAAGTTTCAGTTGAAGCACTAGGCAGGACAATGCGAGATCTGCGCAACAGTAACTGCCCAATGGGTGGTTGTACTGTTTTGTTCTCTAGAGATTTCAGTCAAATTTTGCCAGTTATAACTAGGGGAACGTGAGCAGATGACGTCAATGCATTGCTCAAAAATCGCATCTTTCTCGCATAGAACGAAATGTGGACTTAAAACCAATATGAGGATTTTATCGTTTTGTCAAGATAATTGGCAATTTTCCAAAGACTTGCTGCAAATAGGAAATAGTGAGTTTCAAACAGGAAATGGCTATGTAAATTCTAACAATATTTTTGTTTTGTTACGAAATGTGGAAGAAGTTACTGAACAATGTTATCCCGATATTAGTAACATATCCACTAAGACACTAAATTGATTTCAAATTAATATTATAAGTAGGTACTCTATTATATTACTCAGAAATTTGAGTCCACTGACACTGTTCAACGGAACAAGATTCAATGTAGTCAATTTAATTTTTTTGATCGAATGTATCATATTAACTGGCTACACAACTGTCTTTATACCAAGAATTCCTATGATACGCTCAGAATTACTCGTAAAAATAGCGTTTGGAATGAAAATTAATAAAACGCAGCGTTAAACATTAAAAATTACTGGGGTTAAGGCCGTAGCCAGAAAATGTTTTCCAGATGGGTTGTATAATTTTTTCGGGGGCTTGGATAATTTTTTCGGGCTGATTAAATATTTCCAGGATATATAAAAATGGATAAACATAATATTTGTTCTTATAAAAAAGATTATTAATGGGTTACAATTTAATTTTGAAACCAAAAAATCCAAAATTTCGTGGAGTGTTAACTTTAATGTAAGAATTGTTCAAAATGCTCGCCGCGAACGTCTTGGCAACATGCTAATCTGGTACAGAAATTTCTTCTAACGTTACTCAACGTCTCAGGCGTGATTTGTCTTTTTAGGTCATCTATGTTGAGGGGTTTAGTACAGAACTTTTGACATATCCCCACAAAAGGTAGTCCAATGGCGTCAAATCAGGAGATCGTGCCGACCATCCTATCGATCCGCGCCTCCCAATCCACCGGCAAATTTGGTTCAGATATTGGTTTTGTAATGGGGCGGTCCTCCATCTTGCTGAAAGCATATTGAATTGGCACGAATTTGGGTTTACTGGATCAGGATATAAGTTTATGGAAGCTGGCATCAAGTGAGTAATCTTATTAGACCATTAGCGGCAATTTTGACGATTAACGTGACCGTGCAGAGTAAATATGGTCTCATCAGAAAACAAAACATCTTCTAAATGGATCACATTGTTATATAACCTTAGCATCATTTGTTCACAGAAATACTTCTTCTAACGAAATCGTCTTCCATGAATTCCTGAGTCGGCACCATATTTTGGGATGCATTTTACTTTTCTACAATATTCGAAAAATTGATGTGTGGCTAACGTTGAACACTGGGGCTGCTTTTCGTCCAGAATTATGTGGGTTTTCTTGAAACTCAAGCATAATATCCAATGTCGTATTATCATTTAGAGCATTGGGAGCTACTTTTTTATCTGTCTTATATGACCACGTTTGCGAAACTGCATTTCTATTTTGCTAATTGTTTCATGGGATACAGGCGGCAAATTTGGAAAATTTTCGTGAAATAAGCGAAAAACTTCCATTTGTGTCCTTGTGTTATCTCCATAACCAATCATTTGTAGAATCGTTATTTTGTGCATTTCTGTTAAATGAACTATATTTCTGATGCCACTGTCACATGAGACACATTATATAATTTTTTGTTGAAACAATACGAATTAATAATATAGAAATCGATGTGTCCAAGCGGTTTTCCCTACATATAAGGAAACTTGAGAAGAATAACAGACACACTATGGTGCTAAGGTAGTTCTAAAAGTACACACCATATAGGCTAAAATAATAGGGAGTACAAAAAAATTGATACCAAAAATGGAGAAACGCAAGAAATTCCTATCAACCTAAGTCAGGAAACAAATTAAAATGAACACAGGAAGCACGTGTTGGAAATAAGTTAACGAAATATCTTAAGGAATAGTTTTTGCAAGTACGGTTGTAACACAGTAAGAACAATTTCAGCGTAACTCTAGGACATTAATCAAGGAAGGGTATCCCATAACTCATAAGACCAGGAATAAGAAATTCACGGAGTACAGCACCATCTACTAGATTATAAAAAGCTACGAACCATTGCTTCGAGAAAATAGAGTATTGGGTGAATATGAGTTTTATCGGTCAGGTCGCTCAGAAGCTGCACGATAACAACAAACGCACCAACGATTATAACTATATGTAGAGAAACAAATACAAAATTGAACTTTTTTATAACATTTACCTTGTAATAAGTTTTTCGGGTATGTAGAATTGTTATATGCCAACTGTCCTACTGAAACTTCACCAGTTTCCGGATGATAATAAACCATAGATGGAGTGAGTCGACCACTGATTTCATCGCAAATTATCTCCGTCCTGTTGTGCCGATAACAAGATATTGCCGAGAAAGTGGTCCCTAAATCAATGCCAATGGGTGTAGCCATTTGAAACAAGCAACATAAATCAATTTTTTATAAATATAAATCAATAGTTCCTTACTGTTTATATTATAAGAAAAAGTAATTATCGTATACGCAAAAATATGTTCAACATCAATATCGTTACATGATAAGAATTATCGTAATGTGTGAACTACTGATTAGATTACACTGATATAAATGATAAGAACTAGGAAGCGGCAAAGAATTATCGTAATGTGTGAACTACTGATTAGATTACACTGATATAAATGATAAGAACTAGGAAGCGGCAAAGTCGTCTCAGTTTAAAATCTGGTTATTATTGACAAAACTGAATGTTGAAAATCAATACTTCGCCTAATTTTAAATGACTGTATTGGAGAAAAAAATACAACGCGATGTTGGCAAGTAACTTGAAAAGTTAGCGCATTTAATAAGAATTCCAAAAAAGTATGAGACTTAGTTTATTTCTTACATTGTGAACAATATATTTTTTAAGTCTGTAACTTGTACTTTGATTAACACGGGTGAGTCATTTCATGAAGTGTCAATGAGGAAAATCCTATTATTAAGTAGTATTCGTAGTTTTAGTTTTTTTTGTAGAAAAGTTTAAATTTATTAACTTAAACATCAATAATTTCAATACAAAAATTTATTTTATTTACAATCAATGTTCAAAATATCTTAATTCAACTAAAAATTAAATGCAGAGATATTACATTTGAATTAAATCTTCGAAAAAAAGATCGGATTATTAGTCTTCAGTTATTAAAAAATTCAGCTGCTTCCTTCCGTTAATCTTTGCTATAGCTGAGCTAAATTTTCAATTGACTTTAGATAAACTCTTTCTTTTACCGCTCCCTAGTAAAAATTTACCGGACTTAAATGGAGCGAGCGGGCCTTCAAGAAAATTGCTCTAAACTGCCCTATCCTTCTATCGGGGTTTTCCTCATCGAGATATTCTCTAACTGAGCGGGCATAGTGCGCTGGGCAATCGTCTTGCTGGAAACATTGTTCCGATAAACAAATACAAACACATCATTCAATAGGTTTGGTAAATTATTTTGTAACAAGTAGATTCCATCATTCAAGAACTCAAGGACCGATTATTTTCCCATTTAAAATTACAGTCCATATATTTGTTCTAAACAGATACAGTTATCTATTTTGTCTCAATAAATTTGGATTTTCTACATACTATTTATGTAAGTTATGGGGGTTCACGCAACTATCTTTTTTAAATATCGACTCATCCGCCCATTAAACTTTCTCAATGAAAAAATGTCTCTGTCCATCTTTGTCAATTTAGCGTCACTGTCTGTCTCGCTCAGACTTCGTGAAATAACTCCTCCGTCTCAATCAATAAAGATTCTTGAATTTACGGCTTTAAAAAATAGATTGTCCACAAATTCCATCCGTACAAAATTCATTTACTTCATGAATTGAATGAGGATGATTAGGATCGAAGGCAAGAGCTTTGTGAAATTATGACGCAGCGTATGATCGAAAACCAGAATTTCTTGTACAATGTTTGCCTTTCATATCATAGAATCATCATTTGTTTCGAGAAGCTCATAGTCAGCATCCGGTAAAACTAAACGTTTGGGCAGGGATTGTGGGAAATTATCTAATTGGACCCCTGTTTATTCCTGGTAATTTAAATGGTAAAATTTATTACAATATATTGGAAAACGAAATTAATGCATTGATAATAGAAAAATTAGAAAATGATCCTCTACTACATTTGAAGCAATTTCCAACAAGATGGAGATCTTCCTCAATACGCCGCACCAGTTTGTCAATACCTCGATATGGAAAAGACTGGTCGCTGGATTGGAAGAAGAGGTCCTATAGAATGGCCTGCCCGATCAACTGATCTGAACCCTTTGGATTTTTTTGTGGGACTTGTTAAATCCAAAAATTTTATGACTGAGAATTTGGACGAACTACACCAACGAATTATAACGGAGTGTCCTCAGATAACACCGATTATGCTGAACCATGTCAGAGACGACTTTCAGTCAAGGTTGTACTATTGTATGGAAGTCAATTTGAACATTTGCTTTAGAGGCATTGTATTGTAATTTATATTCGTTTTTTTTAATACTCTTTTATTATTATTACATAAACAGAAAATACAATAAAAAAATTATGACGACGGTATAGTCCGTAAAAAGGATTTTCAAATGATATACGACAACACGTACTTTCCCTATCTCAGATCTCAAGGTCATTGAATTGGCTTGTTTATGTCGAATGCACGAAAGCACTAATTCACCTCAAAAATTTTCCCCCTCGAAACAAAAATCGAGCTGTTTTTTCTTTTTGCAATAGTTTTGAAAATAACCAAGGTTGCGCGTTTTAGATGGAATACTCTTTATAGAGTCACACCTGCCCTCTTCAGAACGGTTCGCACAATTCTCGCAGACTCATGCTTTCGCTTCTAATCACTCGAATACTAAGATTTTCAGGAGAGCGCGCGCTGTTATATAGTCGCGGCTCTACGCCTATCGGTTGGGACCCTGAACGGCTGCTTGTGATTGGCCCTTGGTGCTCAGTGGCCACGCCTCTCGATTGCTGATTGGTTATATCCCGTTGAGTTGTTATAGGACGGGTCCGGGCCGGTACGGTGTTTAATAGAATTTTCCAACAATTCGATAAGTTCTGGATTGCATTGCGTGCGTTTTAGACTATCAGGCCTCTTCGCTATTTCAGTTAAAAGTCTATTCGGTGTGACGTCGTGGTGAAGTGTTCTGCAATGAATGTTGTTTTTTCCTGCTTTCTTATGGCGTTCTGGTGTTCACCACGTCTAGCTTGATTTCTTCTGTTTGTTTGCCCCACAAAGGTTTTATGACAGTCTGCACATGGAATCTCGTACACTCCCTGTTGTTCTAAAGGGATCCTCCACTTCGGAAACCTCAACACCGTGCTTATTTTTCTGTCTGTATTGAAAGTAGTATCGATATTGTGTCTCCGTAGAATTCTTGCAATACTGTCCGTGGTACCCTTGACATACGGTAAATAAGCCTTGGTTATTGGTCTCTCATGCTCCTCGTCTCTTTGTCTAAGGTTTTGACTTTAGGGCTCTTTGAATATTTCGGTCTGTAAATCCGTTTTGTCTAAAATCTGTTTTTAAACTGTCCATTTCCTGTTTGATTTTGTTCTGGTCAGCTTGTCTGTGTGATCTGGTTACTAAAGTCTTGACGACGGCTTGTAATTAGGCTGGGTGGTGATGAGAATTAGCATGAAGGTATCTGTTGGTATGAGTTTGCTTTATTATATACTGTATGGCCAAGGGTTTCATCTTCCTTCCTATTTATGAGAACCTCAAGGAAACAGTTGATTGTTGGCTTCAACCTCCATGGTAAATTTTATTTTGTGATGGATGCCATTAAGGTGGTCTAAAAATGTGTTGAGGTGTTCCCTCCCATGAGGCAAAATTACAAATGTATCATCTACATATCGCAACCATAAACTGGATTTAAGAGTTGCTGTTCTTAGTGCCAACTCCTCAAAGTTCTCCATAAAAAGGTTCGCTATAACTGGTGAGAGTGGCGATCCCCTTGGAGCTCCTTCCACTTGTTTGTATCGTTGCTTCTCGTAAACAAAATAGGTGTTCATCCGACAGTTCCTTGTTAAGTCTACAAAGTGTTGATGTGGTTTGTATTTTCTATTATGATATCCAAGGCTTCGTCGATAGGGATGTTGGTGAAAAAGGACACTAACGTCAAAACTTACAAGAAGGCACTCTGGTTGTAAGACCGTTTTTCGATGAAATGTGTCGAATTTTTCATATATGAGTCTGCTCCCTATGCCAACGGTTGAAGTTGTTGGGCTAGGTATTTGGCTAGCTTTGTGTTAGGGATCCAATTGAGCTTACTATTGGTATCAAATGTGTTGAGAACTCCGAAGACGAGGATCCCTTCAGAACAACAGGAAGTGTACGAGATTCCATGTGCAGATTGTCATAAAACCTATGTGGGGCAAACTAACAAAAGAATTTAAGCTAGACGTGATGAACAGCAGAACGCCATAAGAAAGCAGGAAAAAACAACAACATCCAGTGCGGCACCCGCCACCACGACGTCACACCCAATAGACTTTGAGGACACCAGATTACTGGCAAATATAGAACACCCGAAATCAAGACTCGTAATAGAGGTAATTTAAATAGCGAAGAGGCCTCACAGTCTAAACGCACACAATGAAATCCAGAACTTATCGAATTGTTGGAAAATCCTATTAAACACCGTACCGACCCGTACCCGTCCAATAACAACTCAACCGAAAATAATAAATCAGCAGGATGGAGCCGTGCCAAGGGCCAATCACACGCAGCCGTTCACGGTGTCAACCGGTAGGCGCCGAGCCGCGACTATATAACAGTGCACGCGTTCCCGAAAATCTTAGTATTCGAGTGACTAGAAGCGAAAGCAGAAGGCTACGAGAATTATGCGAACCGACCTGAAGAGGGCAGATGTGACTCTGTCGAAACGTCGTCATTTTACCATCGATCCCGGCAGGGATCAGTTATCAACTACGCGGATGAATTCCCGGAAACCATCTAATACAGTTAGTGCCCGCGAAAACTTAAAAACAAAGATATATATATATATATATATATATATATATATATATATATATATATGTTCTTGCTGTTTCACGGATGGTCAAAGTTTTCTTCTGGTGTACATCCGTTCGTCTGTTGAATTCCGCTGAACTCCCGCCTGACTTTTCGCCAAAATCTTTTTTTCCTATCTACCTAAAAATTATCTTTATTAATATTAACATTAGATCATGGAAAATTATGCGATGTTGGTATTTAGTACTTTCAACCGTTAATTTATCAAAATAAACAACTTCTATAAATTTATTTTTCAGCGAATTACACACGCACTCTTGCTGAAGTCGGCAAAAATAAATTGTCACTGAGCTCAGAGAAATTTGAAAATAAATAGATAAAAATAAATAGAATAATTGTAGAACGGATATCCGAAGCAATATCCAAAGAATTGCGTTCACAAAAATTGAAGTATACACATTATATTAGTAAAGTAATTGATTCTCACAAACAGATAATATTTGAGATATATAGTAAGCCTTGAGTTATTTTCTTATAGTCGCATTTATAATATATACTTATATTTAAGGGTCATCAGCAGTTTCCCTTTCCAATGTAATTTATAATAAATTAGTAATATGTCCATAATAGAATTTTTCTGAACAAAGATGTCTAAATATATTATGAATTATCATTAATTCCGAATCGAAATGAAAAATAATGTACCTACTATATTTTAAGTAGCTATGTATTATATTTCACGTATCTGTTAAGGGATGAAACATATTTGAAAAATCTTGTATGTTATGATGATGTTTTCTGACGACTCTGAAAAATGTAGAAAATTTTTCACAACCCTGTTCAAATGTTCGTGTTTAAATTGTAACAAATTTGTACATAACTCCTACATAGAAAACCCGCCAAAACAATGTGATTCGAAAAATTCAAACAGTTTTAAATTAGTAAGTAGTCCTTTCCATCAACACCACTTCAAAATACTAAGATGGAATAGAATTTGACTTTATTTCTGTAATTAAATAAAAGCGTTTACAGAGTGCCCGACTTTAATTTACTTTAGGTAGTAATTTTTTGATTTTTTCGTTTCTTTGTATATAATTTTAAAATAAAATTAACAGTTGTTCGCGGACATTTTAATTGAAATATATAATTAGGTTTGACATTAGTGAGGAAACGTGCCCTACTGCAAATTTATTTGACATTTAGGGGTCGATATGGATTAGGCTAGAGAAATTAAAAATTGTGTTTTCAAAAATTGTAGAAATGTTCGTGATGACGAAGGGATCTTAAGAACCAATAATCTAATTGTCAACGCTAGAATGAACACAATCTGTTTCATTTATTTTATGTGCTTCGAAGACAATATAACCTGAAAATCTTCATATTATGGTGCTAAGTGGGTTTAACCAATCAATCAATAAAATTGTAAATTCACAGAATGATAATATAGTTAATTTAGTTAGTACTTAAGATGGCATGAAAAAATTATTCAGTAATATCACTTGGACTATAATTGACTGAAATTACCTCCAAACATAAGTAAAATATGCCAAAAGAAAAGTTAATAGTGATTGATAGTGAGTCAACTGTGGAGAGAAAAATAGTTTTAAATGTAATTGTGCATCACTCAAAAATGGGCCATGAAATATAAAAAATAGTGAAAAATTGCAGAATATTGATTTAGTTATTCCTTCAGTTTAAATATATGTAAACATATACGACACAACAAAAACAATACCAAATTAGTTGTCAAAAAGATTTAAAATGCATTACATGAATGGAAGATCGTATGGCTGAAAGTTGTAAAACATAAATTTTTCAAAATCTGTATAAACTGTTTCAAAGTAAAAAGGAGATCCTAGCAAGTGAAATGAATACAGGTCATTAAACATCTGATATCTGAATTGTAACAGACATAGAACCAAGTGTAATAACATTGGCAACTTATCCAATTACCCAATGATACCAGTTCTTATAGTAGCCAAGTAACCTGTTAACAACCTTATTGCTAATGAAGGACTTGACAGTGTAGCTGACCATTGTAACAATTTAGTCCGTATTGAAATTCTTAATATTTAGTAAAATAACAGATATTATGTCTTATATCTACACGGATAAATCTATACTCGTGGTGTTGGTTTCGTTGCTGTGTTCAGCCTAAATATTTCTTTCACACAAGTTACTACTGTTACCACTACTAACTATTACCACTTCTACTAATACTACTACTATTACTACTACTACTACTACTACTACTACTATTACTACTACTACTACTACTACTACTACTACTACTACTACTGTCACTACTACTTACGTGCTATTTTGTTCTTGGAGTTTTTTGTCTAGATAATTTTTTGTAATTTTCTTAAAATTGTTATTGTCTGTGTCGTTGGCCGTTGACTGGTTGTGTCTTGGTAACTTTGAATGTTTCTTGAATCATATTAGGAACCAATTTTGCGCTGATTGATCTTCGATGGCGGTGATGTCTGTCAGGACAAAGTCAATTTCATTCTTGACTGACCCATTAGTAACTTTTCAAGTAAACTTCCTATTGGAGTTTTTTTCAAAGATGTGTTTGGTATGCACATTTTAGTGTGCGATCTCTACTAACCTCCTCTTTCGTTCTGTTTACTAATTCTAAAGCGACTCACGGACACCTCTTGAAGCTGTCATTTTGCCGGCATTAAGTCGCCGATAATTTATATAAAAAGTCTTGCTAATTGAATACTGGAGTGTCATGTTGATTTCGTTGTATACATGTTCGATGTCTTGGTCTTGGTCTTGGTCCAAATGACTTGTCGGGGCAAAAACTTCTATCATTTGAATGTATTATTTTTTGAAAAGTTATAATATCTATTAAATTACTTATTCGATCTGATATATGGGAAATTTCAATGTTTTTGTTGGAACTTCTTTTCAAGATAGCGAGCTTACTTCGCTAGTTCTCCAGTTTTGTACGGTGGAGGTATTTATTATTACCACTTTTCTGTTGGGTTCATGAACTATTTTTATTATCTAATCTTATCTAATTGTTTCCACGGCAATAATTCATAATCAATAACACACTACTTTATTTAAACTAATAGAGATGATTAAAACGTAGTTCTGGCCTGCTACTGCTGTGAGGACCCATGCATACCCTATTCCAGTTACTTTTGAGTGTTCTTGTAGTATTCATGTCTGTTTACCGTACATGATGACTAGCTCTCCAAATCAATGTCATTTTTGGTACTTTTTTCTTATCCGCAATCGTAAAGACTATAAATACGCATTTTGTGGGGAAGTAGTTTTTATAACAGTGTTTAATTTCTACAGAATTCCTGTATTAGTAATGTCTTTTGTGCTGATAATAGGCTATCATCCAGTAGAAATAAAGAGCGAAACAAATTTTAGTCCTTTTGTCTAGAATGTAGTTCATCTCAATAAAAATGTATTTGTGGAAAGTGTTCTCTCAGCTAGGTATAGGATACTGATACCTGGGTTCTGGGTTCCCTAAACCGAAATTGGGCAAGTTCGGTTTACAGTCAATGTACTGAAATTTTCTATTTAGTATAGTAATGTCATTTTCCTCTCATCTCTTACAAGGACTTGTTGAATAGTTTGACTTCTTATTTGTATATAATATTTGCTCATTTTTGATTCTAATAGATATCTTAACTGATAAAGTACTTTATGCATCATTCAGCTTACAAAAAAAACTCCATCTGGAATAAGCGAGATTGGTTTATTTTCGCAGCCCTTTCAATTAAGAAATAATTGCTTTCAACAGTTTTTTTCCAACTCATTAATTTCGAATGAAATGTTTCTTTATTTCTGAAGAGAAACTTTTCCGATAGATTGAAAAACCCAGTAATTTAAGCAAATTTAAATTATTTCTAGACAAAGCACGCAAAGTTTGAGCGAAGCTGAATTTTAATCAGCCTGTTAAATTTACTAAAAGCAAAACTTTCACAAATCATTTCACCAAATTTTCATCATTTGGGATTTGAGCTGAAGTCAAAACAATACCTTTTTTTTTAAATTACTTAGTTGTTTATGATTCATTTATATACTGTACAACTTCTAACAAATAATTAATTCACAACTGAATTTCACCAACATTATTGAGTGTTATAAGGGCTAACACAGTTTTAATTACAACAAAATTAAACAATGATTTTACCTTTGATCTCTAGTCGAAAAAGAGAGTGTATCAATTTTGGTGGTTGTTAGACGCAGTTTCGATGAAAATTGTAAACTTCCGTCTCCTGATTGATGAAAATATTTGTTGAACATTACATATATTACACAATCTCTAAAATTTAAATAAGGGGCGGTTATATTAGTTTATAAATTTGTAATTTCTGTTTTAAATATTGTTAATTCTAGCATGCAGTTAACCAAAATATTTCCGAACGTTTCATCTGCAACTACGGCAGGCATCTTCAGCGGCCAGGTATCTTCAGGGGTATTGACGAATATGATATCGCATTGCATACTGAAGATGAATAGGATACCTTAGTGTTAGATCACTGGTCTTTATACGTGACTGGGACGGTATAGCAGGCTCTGATTGGTGTTCGTAGATTTAGTGAGTGGGAACTGTGCTTCCACTGAGTTGCTTAGGTATCGCGCTTCGTAGTGCAGTATACCAAATTCTGTTCAATTTAAGACCTCCTTTCTTTCTGTTGAGACTATTTGGATGTTTATATATCTTAATAGCCTCTCGCTGAGGACGAGAATAGAAGTCGGATGAGGTGGACAGTACATCGGTGTTTTGGTACTGATGTCGTGGTCAGACGAGATTAATGCTTGCTCAGCGACAGTCGATTTTTCAGGCTGAAATAACGGTTAATTCAGCATATGTTCTGATACCGGTAGGTTGATGCTCAGCTATATAGTACAGATAATTTCAGCTCCACCTGAACAAGGTATTCTGTATACTCCTGACATTAACAAACGGTCCTCAGGATCTTTAAGAGATCGGAAATTGCTGAGTAAGTTTAAAAATTATTTTAACCTGATAATGCCTAGGTCACTCCTCAATCCGATCAGTTGTGATCTTTATGTTCCGTAAGTACGTTGGCCCCAAGTTTTGAACTGACTGTCGTTCTTCTTTATTATGCTTTGGTGTAAAGGACCTTCTGATCTCATGGCACCAGTAACTAAATAGCCTGGAACACACCATCATCTTTTAGATGACGTGATTCACAGAGTCTGCTAAACACTTTTGCTAGAGTGTTTACCTGAAATCCCGCATACAGGCATGTATTTTCGGAAACACTACAATCACCATCCATACTCTTGTCGATCGAGTAGCCGAATAAAATCAGATGAACTCATTGAAAATTAACGTGACCTTGTTTGAACGAGTCTTTGACGCCTACAGAGAATAGGTAGTATTAGGTAGCAACAAAAAGCACCCCAACTTTTTTTGTTTCAAGAATTTTCTTATGCTCAGTTCATATATGTAGTGTTTGAATGGCGAATGTCTTCTGACATTTGATTAAATTATCCAACATTCTGCTCCAGAGTTGTGGTGAGACTGCTCATACACTAGGTATGAAAAGTTTGTAACAAAACACTGGACTCTTCCAAATGAATTTCTTGTCGATTAGAGGAAATTAAACATTTTGGTAGGAATTGACTTGATACGAGGGTACGTTGAACATGAATGCAGACACGCTTGTAGAGCGCAAAGCACAGTATTTTCAGAAGAGCAAGAGGTTATGCCACCTTTGATTTTCTCCTCTGTTCGTGTTTGCAATTTGAGTTTTGATTAGCCGAGGTATGGAGGTGATCCAGTTACATACCGGAGTTTTACCGAATTTTATCTGCGGAGAAAGTTACTGAGGATTACCTTTACCTAAAGTTGTTTTCTACTTTAAACAAATTAGTAACAAAATTTCCTATTTTCTACTCTGGGAAAGCAATTATTATTGATGAAGTATGCAATGGACGTCCCCTCACACACCCGGTAAACATTACAAATACACCGACGATTTGGTTCAAAATGACCGGTAAAGCACCCAAGAACTTATTTGCAAACCAAATTAAAATATACGAGAACTCAGATGCCAATAAGGATGTATGTATACGATTAGTTTCCCGGTTCTGAAATTTGAATAGATTTCTTATTCCCCTCCCAGCAATTTTATTCTTATTCCCACTGCACAAGGAAGAGAAGAGAAAAGTCGCAAGAGTTTCTCACTGAAAGAATGAAAAATCAGACTTTTGGCTAAAAGGTTATCCTTATTTAATCAATAAATATTATTTTCAAGTTTAAATTTTAGTGTTCTTTTGCACAATCTTGTTTTTGTTAGCAATCTTAAAGCATTTGTGTATTACTGTTAAGCCGGTGTTCTTCTTATTATTACTATTATTACAATTTGAAAGAAAATAATTAATATATATATATATATATATATATATATATATATATATGCAAACCTTAGATACATAAAATATACAAACGTAGAAGAAAGCTAATGAATCTTGTGGTAGATCTGTTATTTTAAATAAAGCTCGATGTATATTCTGTGTAGCAATGGTTTCAGTATTTCTTTATTAAATTAGAATAGCGAATTAATCAACCTGAGTTATTTTTTAAACATATGTAGAACGGTTAATTTAACTAGCCAATTCTTACCTTAGGGACTAACATTCCTTAAAGCACATAACTCGTTCTTGCTAGAATACAAATGTTTCTGTACTTAGGTCTATTATTTGCAATTATTCTGGGGTGTCTGTGATAAGAACGACATTATAATCTAACAAATTTAAGGGACTCTTAATATCTTTGTAATTTTTCAAAAAAATATCTTCTCATGCTGTCTTCAGCAATTTTGGGAAACAGACTTATTGCCTTATAACTCGTCTTATACATATCGGTTTGTTATTTTCATGTAGGTGTGTGTTCGATGTTCTTATCTACATTTTCGTGGAGCATTATCCACTATACTATTTTTTGAGATTTTATTATCCATCGAAAGCAATGTAGATTGTTATTTTCTGAATGATATTTGTGGCATATTTTTCAATGTTCAAGTACTTCTTGGGAAATAACACCACAGTTACGAAAATTGCTGTATATTTCTAACGTTTGGGAGACTAGGTCAGACGCCGTTGTCAATGGTTAAGAAACTTTGAATAAAAAAGGCACCATTCTAAGATTTAAAATTAAAAGATATTGTCAAACATTTTAATTCTACATCTTAGAATTGTGACTTTTTGATTCATAGTTTCTTAACCATTGACAACGGGGTCTGACCTAGACACCGAAACGTTTGCAACGTAGATTATTTCTAGACTAGAATCTTTGTCAGTTGCGTTCCTCTCAATTAGTTGAAATTATGAATAATTTTTGTTTTGTATGTATCGACATCTAGGAGTTTGAGGCTAGCTTTCCCTGAGAACCTTATGTGTGTGTGTGTAAAATTAATAATAATAATAATCATAATAAACATCAAATTTCAATGTAAAACCTACCTTGGCCTCCATTCTAAGCGACTGCTCTTCATGGGTGTGGGTAAGATATTAAAACAACAAAATTTAATTTTATTCAGGACGCCAGTCAGTTGAAAATGCCTTAAAACTAACAAAAGTATGTTCCTTAAAATCGTTTTCAAGATAATTGTATTCTATATTTCCACTTGTGCTCAGATCAAAATTTCTCTTACTATTCTACAGGAATAGGTATAGTAAAGAAGATGCATAATGTAAACAGAAGAGAGTTTAATAAAAAAAATTAAACAATATGGCATACAAAAAATTAATAAAAAAGTGAAGTAGCCTCTATGTTATTTAAATTATGCAATTAGGTGTATTTACAAAAAAAAAACAATCCTGAAAATTAGTAAAGATATATAAAATTAATTCTATTACGAAAATGACATGTCTGTGAAAAAGATACAGGTATAAACAGTGTTACTTTACCTTGTGCAGTGTAGTAGTGGAAACTCAAAGCCCATTATCTCTAAAATGTTCTGCCTTCAAAACTGTGAACTCACAAATGGCTGATCAATAAAAGCTAACTCTTCAAAAATTGACTCCAACATTCTATGAAGTAACAGACTTAAAGTGAGATTACTAGATTCCAAAAAATAGGCAAAAAAATCTTCACTAAAATAACTAGCCCATCAAGCCCAGCCGTGAGATAATTTACATCCAATAATTACACACCCAACCGTTCTTGGCAAAAATGTTCCACTGTAAGTTATCTCCACCAAAAGCTTATGTTGCTCCCTTGAAAGACGGCTCCACCATGAGTAGGCGCTCCACAATACGTCCCTCTTCGTAAAAGGTTATATTTTTAATCCAAAACTTCCTGGCCATCAACTTATCTTCCTACTTCATCACGAGGCCACGGAATATGCAGCTCAAAAACTTTATTATATTTAAGTCCTTGATGCAACCTTGAACCATTAATTATGGATTTTTTAAATATTATTATCGTTTAGTTTTTTATTGTTACTGAATATTGCGTAAAATACTTCAAAGCATTAGCCTCAATTAATAACATATTCTTAATTCTATTTGAATGAAATGGTTTTTATTGAGGTAGTGTTATAATAAAATGAGGTCATTATCTTGCTGCAATTAATGGTACTGGCAAAAACTACTCTTAGAAACTCTAGTTGAACGATTTCATGCAATAAATTTAGTTGGTAGTTTTAATCATATTTTCCACAAGGTTAAGTTTCTACAAACACTTTAAAAATATTTTCACTTAATTTGTGATCACCGTTTTAGAGATTTTAATTAATTCCTTTTTCCTTATTAAAAGTTCGTTGATTAAGCTCACAATTTGTTTCTAGATATCCGAAAGGAGTCCTCGAAAAGTTTTTAACATTATGTAAGCTGCTTTTGCTAGTAACATAATTTTCAAACTTTACTCTTTAATTTAGTGTATTGTAACTATGGTCTTAAGCAAACTTATGTATAGCAATATGTAAATACGTTTAATTCTTGGCAATAAGAGGTTTTCTGGAAGAACTTGCCAAATTACTACTGAGTTTCCCTTAGGGATTGCTGACTGTTGGGGAAGCATTTGTATAACATTTAACCTATATTATCATGAAAAATAGAACTTCTTTCAACCCCAGTTACATCTTAATTTTCGTATTTAAGTTTCTACACAATATTAGTTCATCACATGATGTCTCGATTCAATTAAACAGCTGTCAGGTTTTCAAAATGACGATTAATATTTTTTTGTGACCAAAATTAACTATGTATATTAAAACTTGTCTTTTAATAAAATCTTCTAAAATCAACAAGTAACCAATTAAGTGAAATGTTATTGAGTATTTAAAATTACGGCTACGACTACGATTATAAATATTTTATATACACCTATACCTATATCGCTACTCATTTCATTAAGGGCTGTTTACAGGGTGTTTTTATAATAGGTTTCCAAACATCTGTTGTGTACATAACTCATTAAACTATTAACATGTGTCCTAAAAACCACCCTTAGGAAGTTAAATGCTCTTCAACGGATTCAAACAAAACTTTGTTTTCTGTTATTGACAAGTCACTCGAAAATAAATATAGGTCTTATATAACTCTTTATGTTAAATAACATGTGTCACTCCCTTTTTCGACATGCAAATCATTAGCGTCCTATTCCTATAGGTTGATGGAAGTGGTTTTTTGGTTTACGGTGCGTATTTTTTTTAATGTAGTTTGTTTTACAATCTTAACAATTGGTCAAAGATAATATATTTTGCGTAAAATTGTTAAGATTTTGTAAATCGGTGGAGAAAATTCTAAAAAAATTACGTCTGACTAAGGACTACCCCCATTCGTGATTCATCTTATCGAGATTTCAATGTAATATTCTAATATTTTCAGTCATAATCCTAATTATTTTCTAATAGTTTCGTTAGTTACTACTTTGAAAGGCATAATTCTTTTCTTGATTTTGGTTTGTTTATTTTTTGTTGTGATATTTTTGTAGCGTTTGTTATTAGAGAATAAGGGTGTAGGATCGTAGTGCAAATAGCTAATAAACCATTATTTTTTTCGACATTCTAATCGCCTGATATCACAAACAATTTTATATAACACTACCTTCAGGAAGATCAACTGTTCTTTACAACAGAAACAAAATACTACTAGATATTCAATAGGAGAGGGAACAATATGTAAAAATGTGAGAATATTCACTTTACTCATTTCATATTGGTATCAAATTTATAATTCTACCCTCAGATAAATGCAACGGTATAATTACTCCTATTAAAATATAATATTTGTAATGCCAAAACAACATAAATTATTATTATATTAAGTAGAACTGAATTGTCACATCGAATATAGGAAATTGTTTTTAGAAAATATTATTAGAACCACAAAGAGAAATTTCTTCCGAAAACATTCATTTAAAAACCCTATACGACGTACCAACACTAAATAAAACCGCACTACTAGTCTCTGGCCGGTAAGATAACTCAGGGGGAAAGCAATTTGGATAAACTATTTCAGACATAAGTTTTACTATTTTCTCCTTAAAATCTGACGATGGCCTAGGATTTTTTGTTGACCATAACCCTCAATGTCATATCCATGCTGAGTTTTGTTTTAATGGGAACTTATAATTTTTATCACGAATCTGGAAAAGGCGGGAAATTTTACGACTTTTTATTTTGATTGTGATCTCGACCATGATCTACTCAGGGTCAATTGATTGAAACAGAGAAAATGTTCTCAGGGCGAATACAATGTGAAGTATAATTGCCCTTGAAAGTCAAGTCAAGACCATATATAGTTGTAAAATGGATATTAACTTTATTATAGTGAATTTACATTAACAAAAAAATCCTCTTCCGAATATGATTGTGGCTGTAACCTTAATCTTGAGCAGAACATTAACCATTAGCGTCAATAATGTAGCAGCACAGGTTCGAGTTTAGCGACACCAAGGGGAACAGCCCGATATCCCAAACCGACTTAAGATTCGAATCTTGTATCCCCAAATACGCTAAAGTATCATAATATATTTTTTCAGTCTTTAATTTTTTTGTGCAGTTGCGATTTTATTCCAAATTTTTGAAGTATTACTGTGATTCAACTGTGGGTAGTCTCCGTCTTAATATTTATGAAAATTTATTTGCAATTTGGTAATTGATTTTGACCGTTGTTTGACGTCTAAGTTCAAAATCATACTTTTTGACATGGTCCAGTTCGCACGAAGGTTTTTTGTCCTAAAAGTTGTATTAAACATTTTTCCCAATTGTTTTTCTTGTGGACCTATGACTTTTGACACACCATATATATATATATATATATATATATATATATATATATATATATATATGTTATTGACGTTTATTATGTCCTGAAATTTGGGTGCTTTTAGGGTAGTGCAATCGATGAAGTTTCCAGATTAGAAATAATATATTTTCAAGCCTTCAAAGTCTCGAAAGTCTAAAGTGTCATCGATATCCAATCAAAATGTGTTACCCACAAGTGCATTAACAATTCACATTGTATCATAGGATAATGTAGGAGAATGCGGTTGTCCAAGAAAGCAATGTTAACCGGTTACGAATTAATAATGCTTTATCACAATTTAATGGACCATTGCTATATTTGGATTTCCAATATTTCTGATTACAGTGCTAGAGTCACGTTATATGGCTATAATAATTATGTAAATGTCTCTATTTCAAACATATCCGTAAATAGTTTATGATCGTGAAGTGAAACCAATTATGCACCAAAGGATGCTTGAAATATATACGAAAATACGTGACAAAATTAATATTAGAACAAAACCAATATCAATATGTTGTAATGATAAAACATGACTAGTTGAAATAAACTTCAACATTTTTTATCGATGCGTTGATGTTTTTTAAGAAATAACTAAAAAAATCGGTAACAATATAAAATTCACCTATTACGCAAAATCTACCCGAAAACTGAGTTTACTATAATTGTAGAGAAATGAAAAACCTACACAATGAGCTACTATACGTTCAACTTCGTTAATTGGTTTCTGAGATAATGCAACCTTTGCCCGAAATCCCAAAAAAAATAAATAATCGCTTACATATTTTTTTATTTTACAAATGAAACATTCTTATTAACTGAAGCGATAGATCTTTTCATACCCAATTCACGTTCTAAAAATAAATATTGCAGTCCCAGTAGTTTTTTCAAATTTCAGTCAATCCTATGGAAGACATATTTTTTTCAACGGCCATATTACCTTACCGGATAACCCTGTCATTATAAATAAACCACCGTTGGAAAGTAAAAGAGTTGGTCTAGAGACCCGCAATCTCACTTTTTTAAATTTAAAGTATAAATACATATAAGTATGGAAAACATTTGGCCATTCCGTAAAAAAATATTTGGACTAGTCCATTCGCAAAATTAATTAAATTAAATAATTAATTACAATAAATAATCTTAAAGCAAATTTTAATTTTAAGCAGACACATATCTATATTTCTTGCATAATATGGATTTATGTAATAAATTTAGCAAAATGGAATACCTACCCTCCATTTAGCCACAGATGATAATGACGGAGCAATCATAATATTACGCTAAATGCAAAGGCTATTGCAAGCGATTTTTCCATTTGTAAATGTTTCAACAAAAGATCAACCTACCTGTATATCTAAAGAAATTTAGTTTGTCAGTTATTAGTATTTATTAACAAAAAATTAACAGGAATCTGAAATGAACAACATAAAAATTGCATTGATAACTAATTGAAGAATAACTTCTTATGTCTTTTATTGTTAACTATTATCAATTTGTTATCAGCTTTTCATTTTTATACAATAATAAAATATGAAATGTACTGAAAGTGTAAACAAAGGAACCTACTAGTATTTACTTATGTTTTAAAAATTCAATGAATAGTAAAGGCAAATTTTCCTTTTTTATTTAAATTTAAAATACCATATTAGAAATGATTGCTACATCATTATCATCAGTCTCGGTCTAAATGGAGTTTAGGTATTCCATTTTGCTAAATTTATTAGATAAATCCATATTATGCAAGAAATATAAATACGTGTCTCCGTAAAACTTAAATTTGCATTAAGGTTATTAGTTATAAGGATATAGTACCACCCCTTAGCAATTTTTCGAATGAACTCCAAATAATTTTTTAAGGATGTTTTCAAAATTTATATGCATTTACACTAAATTTTGGAATAGTGAGATGAGGGGTCTCTCTGGATCAACTCTTCTACTTTCCAACGGTGGTATATTCATAATGATAGGGTCATTCGGTGAGGTAATATGGCCGTTCAAAAAAATATGTCTTCACAGTTAACGAAATTGAGCGTATAGTAGCTCATTTTGTAGGTTTTTCATTTCTCTTCAACATTGCTCGTAGTAGCAAACAGGGTTTTATCTGTGGATTTTGTGTAAACGATAATAAACTAAACTGTTACCGATTTTTCGCTGTTTTTTTGATAAGAAACAAAAACGTATCGATAAAAAATGTTGAATTTTATGTCGATTAGTCAAATTTTATTATTAGAACACGTTGATGTCGATTTTGTTCTACTATTAATTTTGTCACCAAAAGGTCTTTTTATCCGTAAATGGCCTGAGCTATATAAGGGCAGGTACCACTCCTTAGCAGTTTCTCTTATGGACTCGTCCAGAGAGATCAGTTTAGAATGACCAAGTATTTTAAACTATTATGTGTATTTATACTATAAATTTTCGAAAATTAAGATAAGCATTCTCTAGATCTATTCTTCTACATTCTAACCCTTCTTTATTCATATTGATAGGGTCATCCGGTGAGGCAATACGGCCCTTTTAAAGAGTTATATCATAGGTTTTCCAAAACTACCTGGGCTACAATATTTATGGTTAGTATATAAATTTAGTAGGAGAAGATCTAATCTTTCAGTTCATCAGAATTTTTTAACAATAAAATAAAAATATATACAGGGTGTAAATAGTTTGAGTGCATATATTTTAGGTCGAGGTAGTATACACCAAATTAAACAAAAAACTCTTATACCACTATGGTCAGTAGGCCTTAATAACCAAGAAAATCCCTAAAACATATTTAGTAAATTATTGTCAATCCGGCAACGTCGCTGGCGTTCGAAGCAGATTCACTCTTAGCGCGAATAATAAAGGCATGACTACGCCGACAAAAAAATAAACACCTGTGTTTTTGTATTGACTGATGATATTGACCTTAGAATTAAATAAAAATGTATGAAATATTTTGCTGAAAATATTTACGTTTTTAATACAAGGTATTGCAATTAGAATTTCTATTTGGCGGTTTCTTTTATGCAATTATACAAAGTTGGGTATATATTATATTCAACTCAAGAGATCTGTAAATGTAGTTTTTTACCAGTTAAATTATTCGAAGAGTCATTATTACTGATTTAATTAATATTACTTATATTAGACAAATAAATACCCATGTACTTACAGGCTTTCATTATGACAGAGCTCTGGAGAACAAAGGATTCTTTATAGTAAATATTCAAAATTCAACATTGTTGCTATTGCAAGTGTTTTCCCCACAAATTAATAGCATGGCAGGTCTTTACTTAATTGTATAATTGCCACTATTTGTCACAAACTAATACACTCGAACTCACAATTGACAACAGATATTATTTATTTCTCAAATTTATTTTTTAAAACGAAAATCAAATCACGAACGCTACGTAGAATGTCACGTAAATATCACTTTCACTTTCTGACAAGAACCGGTGCAGCAAAAAAGCATTCGTGGCACTGGTCAGCTGTAGTACTGAATAAGGCATATTATATGCTATGTTGCCACATCTGTTCAGAGAAACATACGACAAATTTTAACAGAATATTTAGAGTTTAAATATTAATTTTCTTTGTTAATACAATTATTAAACGTGTATAAGCTATTGAGTATTTACATATTTAGCTTTACAAGCATTTTCAAGCCGGAAATAGTCTATTATTCACTGTAATAAAGGCTATATAACTTCTAACTTTCTTTTTTTTTGGCAAAACTATAGTTTATTTCTGGAAATGTTATAAAGCTTTTTGATTTGTTTTGACCTGAAGTATTGATCCTCAAAATCTTTGCACTCAAACCGTTTACACCCTGTATATATACTATTATCTTTTTTTGTAATTTCAATTGAATGTTCCATTATTTAAACAACCAATTAACGAAATTGGGTCTCGGGCAGATTTTGTGTAAAAGGTACAAAACTAAATTGCTGATTTTTTTTGTTGAGAAAGAAAAACGCTTAGATAAAAAAAATTGGATTTTATGGCAATTTCACATTTTTATCTATATAACACGTTTCGTTCTACTATTAATTTTTTCACCTAGAAGGTCTTTTACTGTGTAAGTTATAATAAGTTTGCAGTTGAACATTCATCTGATAGGGTATTTTATATAAAATTAAAACGAGTAGAGTTAGTCATATACAAATTGTTGTTTAGATATTTATAAATAACCCAGTGGACGAAATTTAATTTTATTATATTAATTTTTTTAGTTTGAATATTATTGAGGCTCTTTTGTCAAAGAGTACACCTGCAGCGAAAGTTACGAATCAGCTATTGAGGCTATCGGCTGTTTGTATTAATTCCCTGCAATAAATATCGTATATAAAATTTAATGATAGCAGCCGTTAAAAAACAATGACGGCTTGTATACTAAATTATACCATTGATTTTTGTTTATTGGTATATATGCAGTATGTAATTGAGTTATCGAAAACTGATCTATTTTGATGAAATATGCCCAATTCGGGGTTTTTGTGACTAATAATTCAGGAGGTCTCATCGTATTACTGAGAAATTTAGATATTAAAAAATTCATGTTTAAAATTTCTACGACATAATTTATTTCAGTTGAAGTCACCTTGAATTACCTTGTTACGAAAAGTCAAAACACACATTAAATTCTTTGCAATAATGATGGCCTAAAATATTTGTAAAAATTAAATTGTTATCTGTTTTCAAGGATAACGACTTATCTTGAGCTTCATCATTTTAAAGCAAAGCTGGCAATTTTAGGATTTCGGTGCACTATTCACGAAAATACCAGGTATCAAAGTTATAGTTGTATTGTTAAAATTATTAAATATGACCAGAAATAAAGTGGTCAGTTACAACATAATTCTAATTTTGGTGGACAAACCATTTACAATGTCATGAATTTTGTGAAGTTGTGATTGCCCTATAAATGGCGACTATTAGGTAATATAAATATTCGTGGGTTTAATCTAAATATTAAGCTGATGTAGAACAAAAATTTTCGGGAAGGGTCTAGATTTGTTAATTTTACTTTTATGTTACTTTTTCTTCCACATTCTATTCAACCCTTCTTAAGATATGCTCTCCAACCAATGAAGCAGCACTGCCCTTGTTTTGTATTTGACATTGAATTCATAATTAGTGAATTAACCCATACACATATTATTTCATTGTTATCACTAAAGCTCTGCCATAGCTACTATAGTAAAGGAAAAAATATTTAAAGATACAAAGCAAAATTCTTAACGAGTTATGTTTAGCACTCTATTTTTCAAGAAAAACTAGAGAAATAGGTGCGGCACGCCTATTACAGTTTTATAAAAATTTGCTACTCTTCAGTTCTAAGTATCTGTATATATGTATAATATAGATAAACTAGATATCAAGGGATAACTTCTATTATTGTATAATTATTTGTTGAAATGCGGTAAACACATTGCTTGTCAGTTAATAATTATAAGTTGGCTTATTAATTCTTGGTAATTCTAGTAAATATATGAATTTTGTATTTTATGTGTAGGTGGTAATCTTCCGTGTTTAAAACTAAATATATTTATCATTATTTAATGTGAATATTTGTCAATAATTTTAAACGTTCTCCAGACATGCGTACTTGCTAAAAATTTGAATTTAAATTCATATTTTGAATTTCAGTACTCTTTCTTCTAATTATAAGTCAATACCAATTTGTTTACCAATATCATCTACTATTGTGTCAATCCTTGCAGATACCCTATATATCACACCTTACCAGATGTCTATTTTTTCTAATTTTGATTGAAAGCCAAAAATGTAGGGTCACTCCAGGGGAGGATCCTGACACGTGGTTCCTGAGGGTAGGGGTGGGGATTTTATTATTAAGGGTGGCGATCTTATAGTAAATTTTCTTAAATAAAGTTTTAAACCTAGATTTCTTGGGTTATTATATTAAAAGTAATTTTTCTGGGGTTTAAACCCATAGAAGTTAGAATATTCTATGCTCTTAAAGTTAGGATTACCTCGTTTTAATATTAACTTTACTAACTTGAGGCTCTCGGTGCTCAAATGAGGAGTAACTGTTCAAAGCACAATAGTTCCACTGAATTTTGTTATTCACAAACAACTAAATACAAATCTCATTAAAATCAAAACGATCATAGACTGTAATAAAGAATAAACAGATAGTTGGACATAACACGTTTTCATCCACTAATATGTACAAAATGCTTATTGTTGTTTCTGATATGGGACATAATCCTCTTCTTCTTATTGTCTCTCTATTGGAAAAACCCATCCTCCTCTGTATTAACAATTTTCATAATAACACAAAATTTTAATCGTTCCAGCTGAACTAAACTCTTTTTTCTTTTATCCCTCACTTCTCTAATCTAACATCCAAATATGACTAATTCACTCGCTGATATTTGAATTGATGTGGTCAGAAAAATTTTGACTTCCGGGCTTAACACGCACTCAATACTAATTAACAATACTCGCTCTTAGAGATGCTTTATTCACTTCCAGAGCCTTTTTACTTATAGATATGGAAAGAATACATAGCAAGGAAAAAATCACTTAGGGTTAAATGCAGCGAAACTTGCACAAAACCTAAATTGTTAACCTAGGACATTTACACACATCATCTTGACCGGAAGTCAAGATAATCCTCTGTGCTGTGGACATGCAATAAAGAAAAAAATTTAAAAAATCACCATAAGGATTTTTCCTTTACTGCGTCATAAAATTATGCGTTTTATGTTTCAAAATATAATTTTAATGGTAAAAAAAAACAACAGCGCTTGCCGCCATCACTGACGCCCACCTCTTCTATCTCGTACTCCACTCAGTACATTTTCTGCTATTGTGTATGTATTGTCTTTGTGCAATAACTTTCGAGAAAACTTACAGCAAACTGGCTATTTTTCTTTGCTTTTCTTCACCTTGAACACGAGTGCGTTTGTGGAATCCAACAGCCATCAAAAATGATAACCGCTTCTACTCTTTTTTTAACCCGTTTCTTCAAATATCGTCATATTTAATAAAGAGAAATATTTTTCTCAAGATTGTATTCTTTGACCGAAAAACAAATACTATTTACTGGACCAAATCTCAAGCTCAGGCAAGGCCCTATATTGACAAACAAATGAGAACACAAGCTACTTGTTTAGTGTGATTAGTGCCTTTTTGTTCAGTACCGTTCATTTCATTATCTTTACAAAAATAGCTACTGGTACCAACAAACAAACACGTATCTTTTGGTAACCGATTTCTCGTTTGGTTATTTGCAGTAAGTTTCTCTGGATCCTTGTTTATTTTCGGCTACAGGAATACTCTTATAAAGATTTCCCATGATAATAACCAACCTTTAATTTCGTAATATTGTTATTAACTCCGTGGGTTTAATTAATTAAATTTAAAAAACTGACAGTCACTTCACTTTCTAGAATTTTTATTCACACGTAAACATCAAATATTCTCAACAGCTGATTCTAATACCATAACAATAGATAAGCTCTACTAACTACTGAAATTAATATCTCTTTTATATAACATACGATGAATTTTCTAGTCGTTCTACCTTTGTTCGTACAGCGTTGAGATAGGCAGTTTTTTCCCCATCCGAACCTCCTAGTTCTTCTTTTTTTTACTATCCCAACGATTAATGTTTAATTGGGATGAAAAATGCTCTACAATGTTTTCGCCGAGGACGGAGTGCATACGTTTTATAACAATATGATTTAGTAAAAAAATAAACACGTTGAATACGAATTTGCCATCTTATAACTGTTATAAAGCGTTTTCATGTGCCAATTCTTGAGAATTTCGAAGTGAACCTTAGAACTGTTTACATAAGTACAGAACAAGTCAAGCCAAATCCAAAAAAGCAATTAAATTAATTGTGTCCTTTAGTTGATATAATTTACTCTTGAAAAATACAACTAATTACTTTCCCATTACTAAAGTCCCACTATAATTTTAATGGTCAGTTGTGATAACCTCAAATACTGGATCTGCTATATACAGGATGGCCCAAATTAAGAAAACCCCTGAATATCTCTTCAGAAATGCATTTTTGTTGAAAAATGTTAAATATAAAAGTTTAGCATTTTCCCTGGCTATCCAATGGTGACCTTGAAGTTGACCTCGACCATGAACTTGACGGTCATGTCAGGGTCAAATACATTTTTCCAAATTAGAACCCCTATTTTTTCTTCCAGACTCGAAAATGGCCAAAAATTGTACCTCCAAAATGAATTTGACCGTGACCTTAGACATGAACTTGATTACGACCAAGGAAATAGATTTTTTTCAAATGAGAACCCCATTTATAACCGACTTCAAGAAGAATGAGGTTTTAAATTCGTGTGTATATACGTTTTTTTATTTGTGTTCAGCGATTACTCGAAATCGGTCTTTTGTGGAGACGCCCGTATTAAAATAATAAAATGGAAACGTTTCCCTTAGGAACTTGGGGTGTATGTTAATCGTTTAAACTGTATTATGTTAATGTGTATCCCAAAGTGATCCCATATTTTTTTCAAGGAAGTATACCATTTTTTAGAAAAACGGAAAAAACTTTTTAACAAACTCTGTTATATAGTATACTTTTGTGAAGGCGCAAGTATTAAAATTATAAAAAGGAAACGTTTCTATTAAGAACCTGGCGTGTGAATCGTTTAAACTGGATTCTGTTAAGGCGGATCCGGAAGTGATCCCATATATTTTGATTGGAATAAATTCAAAATAAATGTCATTTATTCAACTTTAAGATCGAAGTTCTCTGTTGGTGTCTATATACAGTGTGTCTTCATAAATTGGATACAAAAAAATATTTAACGAAAAACTTATTTTTCATAAAAAGATTTGTATGGTCAGAAAATTATCCTGTAATCATTACATTTAATCTTTTCAACTGTATACGGGTTTTGTTGTCAGCAAATATGAATTTAACCTAAAAGTATATAACCTTTTATATTAGTATCTAAACTTGTTATCAAACAGAACTAACTAGAATTAAAAACTGCATCTAATTATGGCGTTGCATTAAAAAAAGTGTAGTAAATATTTATTTAACTCTTCCATCCATATGTTATGTTTCACTAAAAAAAAATTAATTTGGTTAAAAGTAAGATACCTTTATTTTTTATAATATTCCAAATGGTTACCAAACAAAGTTTATTAGAACTGAAAACTGCATGAAATTATGCTGCATCACTAAACATGAATGAACATGTCCGAATCGAATCAAAATTTCCGATAATTAATAGACATACAAAAGTTTAAGATTTTCAAATCATCTAGAATACAGTTAGTCCACCAAGTTAGATTCATATTCACAACTTACTTAATTCATATTGAATACTAAAAAAAGTTACTGTATTCTATTCTACAGAAAACGTTATTCATTGTAATAAGTGTAATACCTCACTTTTCGTAATACCGAAAAAGTTAATTAGATTTGAAAACTGAAGCCAACTAAGCCATCACATCACTAAAAATTGTAAAATAAATACATTAAAAAAAACAAAAACCTACTACAGAAAGGGAACATAACTAAAAAGCAAAAAAATAAGTTTTGCCGGTCACAATTAGTTACTTTTTCTGAATTCGGGGCCAAGTACCTAGATAATGTGATAATAATTAGGAAAGTACATTAATAATTTGTACTTTGCAACTTTACTGTTCAACTTGGCAATCACTTCAGAAAAGGTATTTAGTTGTGAGAGAATTGTTTTATTTGATTTTGAATTACTTTTTTTTGAAGTCGATTTTTGTTTTTTTAATGTGTTTATTTAGTTTGAATTTTTAGGGGGCATTTTACTTATATATTATCTTCAAGACCAAGAGCCTCTTTGGACATTCAATATGAGTCCCCACAAATCCAGATTCAAAAGTGGAAGTTCTTAATTGAAAAAATATATTTTAGTTTGGCCCTGGTCAAGGTCATGTGACCAAGTTCACGTTCAAGATCTTTTGGGCCGGAAAATTTCGCGCTTTCTCTGAAACTGGAATAAAAAATGGGGGTTCTGTTTTGTAAAAATGCCTTTGACCTTAATATGATCGTAAAGTTCATGAGCAAGTTCAAGCTTACCATAGAATATCCAGGGATAATATTTAACGTTTTCCAAAAAATACATTTCTGAGGAGTTCATTAGGGGTTTCCATAGTTTTTAAACGCCCTGTAAATTATGATATGACTATAAAATCAAAATAATAGTATTTTATAACTGAGAAATTATAACTTACTTACGCTAACTTGTTTTATGTGCAATCGTAATTAGCTTTACAAATTACCTCAAATCTTTGTTTAGTGATTACCAGGGAATCAGGTTCCTTAGATTTTCAGTTAGTGGTGATTTTGAGTCAAAAGCTCATTTTATGCTACTCAGTTCATTTAGATATAGACTCTGCAACATCTTAATTTGCGTTAAACGAAAGTGCAAAACCCAATATCTGTCATTCGTTCAGAAATTTGGATTTGAAAACTCGACAGTCTCAAAAATCGGCCAAAAACAACTCCAATGATATATGTAGCATTCAATGTTGGGTATAAGCTTAAGGACTTATGCACTAAATGACTAATTACGACACAGATCTAAAGTACATGCCCTAATGGGGAAAAAAGCCACCATAAACAGGAATTGTCTGGTGATATGGTGGGGATATATGATGGGAAGTGGACAAAACGGATCCCAGAGTAGGGACCTAGAGATTCATTTGTAACTCGAAGAAAACCATCGACCTGATGGACAGACAACCTAGAAATAATAACCGAAAACTAGATACAAAAAGCTCGTAGTATGCCTGACTGGAATAAAGGCCCATGGGTGGATGCAAGTGACTATATGTGTTTAATGAATCCATTTAGAGGCCAAAACAAATCATAATCGAGAAAAAAATTAAAATCCCCAAATTCGTCTAAATCATTTCATTCTTCATTTAAATAACTTTTCGTGGGTTGAATATTTTGCTAACTGAAAACAGGTTGAATAAGCAAACAATATATTGTATTTTATAACAAAGTCTCCATAATTTCTGAAAAACAGGAAACGGGTTACATCAGACAAGCAGGAATATTTCCTAGCAATCATAAAGAGATGACAGAGCAATTGCATAATCCTGAGTAAAAAATAAAGTACTTATTTTCTAAGGCAAATATTATACATTATTTGATGGTTGCAGCTTATTATTATCATTGTTGACACCACTACAAATTAATTATTTGCCTCACTAGAATTTTATAGATAAAAATTGCATATTTTGTTAATTTAAAACAAAGGGAACAATAGAAAATGACAATACTTGGAGAATGTTGTTATTACATCGAATCATGTCACATTCTTTTTGTGTTTCCGGGTCACATTCCAGCTACCAGAATGTTAAGAGCTGAGATATGATCACGAGCGCTCCTGCAATATCGCAGCTTTTATCTGGATTACTAGATGCTATTTATTCATCCCAATTTTATTTTAAATGCCAATACCTTAGAAAAGCCATGTTTTTGTAATCAAGTATTAAGCGATATAAAATTTTCTACAGTAGATATTTTCGAACTGGTTCATGAATTGGCTTCCATTCTAAATTCCCCTCTTATAAACAGTTGCCAATAGAATAATTGTAAAATCTAATATTTCAAGCACCCCACGCTTTTTACTTCCAATCGAATTATTCTGTTAATAACAAAATTTTATTATACTTTTATTTTAAGGTAAATAATCATAATTGATTATTTGACTTTCTACTGCTGTAGTAAAAACTATTCATAATTAAAAATTGATTTCTGCTTTTTAGTTCGGTTTGCTATTAAAACGTATTAATTTTGTATTTTCTAAATTTTTGGTGTCATAATGACGTATTTATAATTAAAAAGTTTACTTCAAGTTTGCGGAACCTTTCCATTTCTTTACCGCAAGTTCCACTACTGCCAACTAAATGGCAGTAGTTACTAGAAAAATTTGGCATTTAGGCAAGAACAGTGACAAAAAGACAACAAACAGGAAAATTCAACTTAAAGAAATGTATTGTCTTCGGTCTTGGCATGTGTGCCAATTTTCAACTTAATCAGACTTCTTTAAGTTGGTGAAAATTACGTTGAAAGTATCCGTTACATAGATACATACAAGTCAACCTAATAAAAGCATATTAATTAAAAGCAGTTGCAGAATTCTTCTGTCACCCTGTTTATAAAGTTCAAACACAAAGTTTTTTCTAGCCACAAAAGTAAAACATTCATAGCTTTCGTTCGAATATACAGTTATAATGAAATTATAGTGAAATCACATTCAGTTATAAACTTTGTAGAATCTGGTGACAAAGAAGTCATAAGTAACTCTTGGAATGTTTACAAACTTACTCGGATATTAGAAATGAATAATTGAACTTTCCGACCTTGCATAGTTTCACGATCAACTTCGATATTTCAAAGTTCAGCAGTTGTATGTATATCAGTATAAAGTTGGAATATTACGGAGTTGGTAGATAAAGTTTGAGAGACCGAATAGTTCGAATCTGTAGTTTTACTTTTCCCCTAGAAGTGATATCTCTTGACTCTGATTGGAATAATATTTGCGGAGAACTTGAAAGATTTCTAGAATTAAATCAAAACCACATCGCTCTCGTAATATCATTGTCGTGCTTAATAGAAACTGATTGTTGAAATCGGTATTAGGAGAAGCCAGTATATAGTTGGACATTATATCTAACAATTTTTATTTTATAATAACTTTAAATAATTTCATGAGATGAAATAAGATGTATCAGATAAACGTTAAGTTAAACATATTTGAATAAAAGTTTCTGACAAAAAATGCACCGGAAAATTTAAAAAGACCTCACTACACCTAACAGAACAGGACTACACAGCAGTTGATTTTTAGATTATTGTAATACAGAAAATCAATCGGCCACATTTTCACAATCAAAAGAACCTATGAACATTACACTTTCAAATCTGGTAGATCGAGATATAGAAAGCCAAGTGTCATTTCATTCTTCTATGCGAGAGAACCAGCGAAAGAGAGACAATAATTCAGCTTGGTTAAAATTTGTCCATCTTGTTCCAGCATTTGTAATTTCTTATTACAATGCCATCATCAAACAGCTATTGTTTAAGATAGTTATACCTTGTATCATACTGACTCAATATATCATATTTTCCGAATAAGAACAAGAGGGAGTATTTAATTGTTATTGCCTCTAAATATTGTGGGGCATAACAATTTTTCAATGAAACTGAAAACATAAATGTGGAAAAATGTAGGTACCCTAAAAATATAGATGTCTAATCTTCTAAAATAAACGGCAATAATTATTACCATCTAAAAATTTCCGTAAGGATTTGTTAACATATTTGGTGTCGTTATATAGCTAATATTGAATTTCCGAATATAGCGAATAACTTAGTGCTAGCTAATCGAATGTCTGATGGAGCTTACAACAGCTAGAGCAATAATTGGACAGCTAATAAATAATTTGTGGGTGGTTCATTCTGCCAAGAGCTGGCTGAATTGTTTTATTTATTGGGACAGAATTCCACAGGATTTTAGCAGACATATTTAGTTGGATGGCCCTTAAGCCGTATTTTTAATATGAGGAAGTTCTTAAGAATCTTTTACGAAACAATTAAATATTTAGATCCAGAAAATATGTTTTATTTTACACTAATTTTTACATTTAGAATTTATGTGCTTTTGCTATATACAGAAATACAAAATAATAGTATAGTAATTTTTAAATTATAGAGGAGATAAATAATTATTTCGCTTTCCTGTGTAATAACTGTTAATTTGACATTTTTTTAAGAATTGCGAAAATACATACGAATTCAGGATACAAACATTGCTTGACAACTATTCATGTTAAGGAATAGAAACATGAAAAACAATCAAAGTACGTAACTAGTTTTCAAGAGAACAACTCTCAGATGCTTGAGACAGATTTAATTTGCTTTTTTCTGAATACTTTTTGTAACATCTATGTTTTATGTTTATGAACTTTTTGAGAGTAGGTCACACTTGTAGAACATTTTGTATAGTTCAACAATTTCACATATTTACTTCATAGTAAATATGTGAAATTGGAAGGTGTGAGTCCATTTATTAATAGTGTGGGAGTAGCAGGTCCCGAAACTCGCAAATCTTTTGAAATGATTTTATTCTTAATTTTGCTGTTGTTTGCAAAATAACTAGTGTCAGGGTTATCAATACCTTTAGAGTAAAGATATATATACAAAATGTCTAACTACGTGTAAACACCATTCTACACCATTTAATTTCAAATGTGTATATTATTTTGAAAACGATGACTAGAATTACATATAAGAATCTTGAAATAGGTTCCTGAAAGTATTGAGAGGGTAGTGTCATTCCCATTTACTATTTGCAAAACAGATATAGCACAATTTGCCAAATTAGTTGAAAATCAATTGAGTGACATCGTTAATCAGCAACCCACGCGTTTTTATGTAAGATATTAGGTGGTTTCTTCAAGACGTCATGAAAGAAGTACCCAGAATATTTAATGGCATATACCAAATTGTTTTAAGATGATTTTAAATGGTATTGATATTGTATTGGATCACCTTCAATAATATATTGGGAACTTTCTCATCGGAATAAATCATCCAGCCATCCAGCCACGTTTTAGTCAGATGTAATCAAATATGACTCCAAGAATATTGTTCCCAAGCTTAAACAAGTTGCCAGTTGAAGAAGCAATAGTTAACATTTGATAAATGAGTGTTTTGTGACAATTACATAATCACGAAATGTAATGATAATTTATTAGTTTATTCATTTACTAACAAAATGGTATCTGGCACAATATTGAAAGTTAAGAAGAATGATCGTAAAAATACAGATTATTTGAAAATTTAATATTTTTACCTGCATATGCACACTATTAAACGCAAGTTCCACCCCCAGCAAGATAACTGGTAAGCTGGGCGTGAGAGATGGCATAACAAAAATTGAGCTTACATGACATATTCTCTTAAAGACATGGCTAGCCCACAGACTATATCGAATGAGGTTAGAGAGAAGTTAGATAAGCAGCAACGTTATGTTCGTCAACAGCTACACTTCCTGACCTAATGCTGTAGCAGAAATGTCTTCTGTGACATATTTACTACTCTTTCACTTCTTCAAACTTATCACAGCAGGCTTTCATATGTGGGTATGAAAATGTATTCTCCCCGAATTTAGTACTCACTCGGTCCCAAATTTTGACTACTTTAACCATTTGTTCGTTAAAAACTTTGTTATTATGTGTTGTGCAACCGAAGGATGAACCTCATTTTAACTCTTTGTGAGTGAAGCTCAACTCACCCGCCGGACTATAGGCTTAGCCCAGGAGCCTGCCCTACCATAGTAGAAATTTAAAAGACACTAGATTTTTTTTGAATTTACAAATACTTCACTAATATCTCTAATATTGTGTGCTCTAATTTCCTAACAGTTCAGGTTCAGTACATCCGATGAATCGAAATCCTAAAGCGTATTTTCTCAAAAACTACTGCAACAAAATAGTTTTGTGTCATCTAATTTGTTTTTAAGTTTTAACAAAAAGCTATATAAAATACCATTGATAATGCAGTTAGACTGCAATATTGAAACTTCTGTCTTTTAATAATACAGCTTGTATGTATGTATGTATGTATGTATGTATGTATGTATGTATGTATGTATGTATGTATGTATGTATGTATGATCAAAGTGCTGTTATTTCCCTAAAAAAATTAGAAAATACTTGCCCAAAATTCTACCCATCTCCACCATTTACCTCCGAAACGACTAAGCCTAAACTTTGGAAAAGACAAGAATATATAGCCTGGATCAAATTAAAGGAAATGTATAATTTTAATTTAGTGGTGGAGGGCAAATTATTTAATTGAATGATAACAAAACTTTTTCTTCAAACGCATCACGTAATATATTAAATCAAAGGTCTCGTTGTGAGATATATAACTGAATATATTTTATAATTTTAAAACGCATAGATATAAAGGAAAATATAACACAATCGTGTTAGAAAATTAAAAGAGCTTGTATAATGCTTTACATGGATTATAGCAAATCTCGCACTTTGCCAAATTATTTTATTTTTCTTTCACTTTCATATTTCAAAAGTTACTTCTTGTCTGCCTTCTTCAAAGTGCCCATTGTCCATACTTTCCACTTGAATGAACAGATTAATTTCGGTGAAGTAACTACACCAGAAAACTGTGCAGAATAAGAAAATAAACACTAATTTTGTATAGTCATACAATTATTAAGATGAAGGAAATAAGTACGAAAAATAGCCCAATTATAAACCATTTTCGGGTTTTATATATATTTTTGAGTTAGATGAAACTTAAAGCTACTTTAATATTAACTATTTTGTTAAAGTTGATTACAATTATAAACTTCGTTTCAATAATACTTCAGCTATAAATGATTCAATTGAGCATCCCTAATTTGTTTCGATGAGTTGGTGAGATTTATAAACGACATAACTAATAAAATTGCAATAGACAAATATAACATAGCATTAAGAATAAAATTTGTAAAATGAAATTCCATAAAAATAAAATTGTTTTAATACTAAAATTATTACAACTGAATATAATTCAAATGTAAATATGGGTTTTATCTTTTGAACATTTTAAATTTACAATAGGATCTTATGCGTACGAACGTAATATTGACAATAAAATGCAATTTATGAACAATGGCATTCAAGATTTTACTGGTAAGTTCTTAGTGCAGTTATTCTCAATAGTGATTTTACTACTGGCATATGCTGCGAACGGTAGTCAAAAGAACATCTCTTTTCTATTAACCTATGAAATATTTAACTGGTCCAATGGATTTATTTGGCTGCGAGAGCCAGGATTTTATTTAGGATAACCAAAGAAACAAAGAAATGAATTACTGTAATATATCTGAAGAGTGTATATATATATATATATATATTAAGTTTTCGCGGGCACTAAATGTTTTAGGTGGTTTCCGGGAATTCATCCACGTAGTTGATAACTGATACCTGCCCGGATCGATGGTAAAATGACGACGTTTCGGCCGAGCCACATCTGCCCTCTTCAGGTCGGTTCGCATAATTCTCGTAGCCTTCTGCTTTCGCTTCTAGTTATTCGAGTAACTAGATAATATAATAAAGCAACTGAAAGGACTTGTCATGAGAAATTTAACAGTATTTTTTTATAACTTGGAAATGTATAGTTTAAATGAAGTAAAGAAAAGGGGTTAAATATCAACCCATCTCCCCTTCATCTCAGGCTTTAGTGTGCCTAAATATTGAAAAAAATAAAAATAAATAATATTTAGGCTCATAATGTACATAATATATAAACTTAAGGGCCTTATTTTGGGAAATACATATTGCAATAAATTTCATGTGTTCAAAATTAATTTAAGACAGATATTCACTTTTATTTACGGTTCACTAGATAAACTTGAAAGTCTGTTTAGTTCAAAAGAAATAAAAAATATTAAAAAGTTTCTTAATGAAAAATTTAGGAAATTTGTCATGAAATATATAGACTCTCAAGTTTATTTGGTGTTATTCTCAAAGACCTCAGAAAAAATAAAATCCGGAAATGCCAGAACTATCGTGCAGAAAACAACATTGATTCGCGTTCACTCATTATGACTTTATTTACACGAAAATATTCCACGGCAATATAAACAAAATAATACAACTCAACATGTACAAATCTCGTATTTATTTATTAATTTAGAAAAAACTCGAATGCCAGGATTACTCGGTTGTTGTATCAACGTTCTACAAGTAATTTATCGAGACCGACCGAAAGTTCAGAATAGCCGCTTGTATATTTTTGTTTTTGTCGGAATGATTAATTTAGAAAGTTTAATAATTTCTCAATTTCTCCATAGTAGGGAGCTAGTCGAATGAAGCCAAATGAACCACCGAATATGATAGACAACGTCATTGATCCTATTAACCACCTTGTATGGACCATCCCAGGAGGGTGTCAGCTTTGGAGACTTACCTTTGCTGCTCTGGGGTTTATACAGCCAGACCTTGTCCCTCCCATGGAACCCGAATGAATTGGTTTTGAGGTCATATCCTGTCCTCATCCGATCGCAGGTGGCCAACATCTGTAGTTCGTGTATTGCCAGCAAGTTCTGTTAGAGTTTGTCGGCATAATCGTTGAGTTCTTAGGGCGGTTCTTCTGGTTAGCCAAAAGCCAGATTACAATTTAATCTTAGCTCCTTTCCGAATAGCACCCTTGCTGGAGTAATTCCCGTGCTGTTATGGACAGCTGAGCGATAGCCTATAAGAAAAAAGGGAATGTGCTCATCCCAATCACGCTGGTTAGTGTTGACGAACTTGGACAGATGCTGATTCCGTCTGACTGGGGATGCAATGGAACGGTTCTTGTTCTCTTGATACATAGCATCGTATAGACCTTCCACAATATATTGGATTCAAAGTAACGTTCTTGGTCTGAATGTAACGGGGCAACAAGCCTGCTAAATAACTGTTCTATCAGCATTGTGGCCACAGTGATTGCCCTCTTGATGGGTATAGCGTATGCAACAGGCCATTTGCTGAAATAATCCATTGCGACCAGAATGTATTTGTTTCCCCTCTCAGACTCGGGAAATGGACCGGCGATATCAGTGACAATTCTCTCAAATGGACGCCCACATTTTATTGCTGCATTCTGCCCTTGGTTAGGGTCTTCGGGCTCTAACTGGCTGCACAGGTGTCACATTTGCGGCATCAAGGTCTGACGTCTTCGAAGTAATTTACCCATTAGTACCGGTGGCGATATTATCCCAGGTTTTATTCATGCCCAAATGACCTCCGGTAATCCAATTATGTATTTCGGTCAGGTGGCTGGTACCTTTTTCTTTGAGACTACCAGTTGGGACTTTGTTTCTCAACCGTCATTGCTTTCACAAATTCTGTTTAACACTCTATTCTCTACTCTCAGAGAGACCCATTGGTTCTGGTTCAATGTCTGGATCAGCCATCTGGTCCTCGATGCACTGTTCCGTTATTCAGTCTTCATTGGCCTGCACTTGGATCTGTCGGATAGAGATACTCTCTCGCCGTTCCGTCTTCAGACAATGTCCGCATTCTACTCTACAGGTTCTTCTTGACATGGCATCGGTATTTTCATGTCGGCACGGCGTTCAACCTTAAAATTCTATTGCTGCTCTGATTATTGCAAGAAGTTCTTTTCTGGTCACACAATAATTCCTTTCCGGTTTCGAGAATCCACGGCTGTAGTACTCGATCACTCTCTTGCACCTGTGATAGGACGGCCCCAAACATGTGTTGCTGGGGTAGGTGTCTAAGATGAACTTGTCAGATTGTGTAAGGAATGCTAGGGTTGGGCTGGAATATAGTGCCACCTTCAGTCGTCTGAATGATGCCTCGTAATCCTGATCCCAACGGAGGTCTCTTTCTCAGTCGTTGCCAATGTAGAGGTGCGGCAATGGTGGCAGATTCCTCAACAAATCGTCTGCAGTACGAACAGGACCCCAAAAAGTTTCGCAGTTCATGCTTGTCTCTTGGGACTGGCCAATCACGAATGGCTGCTATCTAGTATTCGTTTGTGCGAATTCCTGACTTACTTACTTCGCCCAGGCTCTTCAGATGGTCGTCGAATATGTGATCCATGACTAGAATTTCGTCGAGGTATATTACGCATGTTCTCTATGTCAACCCGCTCAATAGCCCTTCCATTAGCCTCTCAAATGTAGTGGGAGCATTACATAACCCACGGCATTACCGTGAACTTAAACTGAAACTGGTGGAGAACGCTCTCTTTTCTCTGCCGTTTTCATGTAGTCCAACCTTGCCAATATCCACTCTTTAGGTCTAGTCTGGAGAACTAACGGGAGCTTGCTAGTGTGGTCAGAGTGTCATCGTTTTGGGAGAGTGTGTAGCAGTCTTACGTCGTAATATCGTTCAATTTTCTGTAATTCACGCAAAATCCTTTTTCTAACTTACACAACGGGAGCAGACCATGTGCTAAGATTGCTCAATAACTCCATTTTGTAACATGGACTTGATGTTTTCCTCAACTGCCTGTTGTTGCCCCAATGGCAATCGCCTTGGTGATATTTTGATAGGTTGACCCTTCTTGGTATCTATTCGGTGCTGAATGATGTTTGTACGACCGGTAGTTCCATCTCGACTGTTAAAAATTTGCCAGTAATTTGCGATAAATTGCTTGGCTTTCTTGTGCTCCTCTGGTGTAAGGCGTGCCAAATTGTCAGCAAACTGTTGTAGAAACTCTTTACTGGGCCCTGTCTCCTTTACCGATGTCTGGTATCCTTCTACGCAATTGATGGTGGTATCTACTGGCTCGAAACAAGCTATTTCTTGACCATTAACAATTCGGATGTCGTTGTGGGGCTTATTCAGGTCTCTAATTGGTATGCCTCGTTTGGTTTCACTATAGCCCATCCAATTAAGTAATCATGAGCTGAATGTACGGGCTCCACCATTCCAGCGCAGCTCCCAGGATTACTTACTAGGTGCCCATGAATAATTTATTCCATCCGACCGGGAAATCTTTCACTTTGTTTTGGATGGCAACGATTTTATCTTTTTCTTCACTTTGTACTGTGTTTTTAATTGGACTGATTTCACTTTTACCTGGCTTTGGATGGAATCGATGTCACAAACTGTGGTATAGTATTTTTATGATCTTAACGTCATCATTTATCTGTTTCAAGTCTGACTCACCTATTTGCATTCTCTGATTAACTGCTTCAGTAACTGGCGTTACTATTTGCATTAGTTGTTCAAATTGCTGTTGTCTTTTTAATTCATCAGTCTGTTTCTTTAATTCAGTTTGTTCATGTTTTTCTTTAAATATTTTTAGTTCATTTTGTCTCTTTTCACCTAATATTTTAAATTCATTTTGTTTCTTCAATTCAGTTTATTCTTGTTTTTCTTCATATTTCGATAATAACCCCTCAGTTAAATTTTTTGTTCACTTTTCATCATAGAAACAAGTTGTTGTTGTGTTTTATCTACATCAGTTACAAGGTTCTCTAATTAAATTTTTCGTTTTTCGTCAAAAGATTTCACTAACTTTTGATGGATTTTCTATTGATGCTGTTTCTCTTTTTTACGTTTTTCCAGGATCTGAGTTATTTTTTCGTCTGGTTTATCAGTGACCTGTTTCAATATTCTTTCCATTTCGGCCATACTTAGAGTGGTAGCCAAATCAATTTACTATGTTAACTTTACTTCATCGCACTTGCCTGACACCATAACTGCAATAAATTCCGTAGCTTCAAAATTAATTTAACACAGATATACGTTAAGTTATGATGACTTTATTTATACGAAAATAATCCTCTATTTAGTTACTACAGCTGATTGCTATCGGTACAACCTACGGCAATATAAACTAAAATAATACTACTCAGCATGTACAAATCTTGTAAATTAGAAAAGACTCGAATGCTCGTTTGTTGTAAGAGAGTTTTTTAAGAAATTTCTGGAGGTCGATGCTTTTTGCGCCGATCGAAAGTTCAGGGTAGCTACTTGTATGTTTATAGTTTTGTTTTTGTCGTAATGATTAATTTAAAATGTTTGTTAATTTTTCTATGGGCGGCTAAAATTAATTGTATAACAATATGTACATAAATAAATTTATTTAACATATATTTAAAAAAATTACCGGTAAAAATCTGATATTACACTACAACCGAAGTACACAAGCCACTTTACTAAAAAGTTGTTATCGATAAACCACAAAACAAGCAACAACACTGCTTCGTCCTGGGTAGTTCCAATATTCATATCCCATTGGAATTCGGGTTATGAAAAAAATATTCTTATTGAAGAATTTTATATGGAAACGAAGTAAAAGTCTAGATCTTTGCGTCACTAGAGGAAATTATTAGTTTAGATACACCAAGATGGTCTACAATCCTTCCAAGGCATAACATAGACTTGCTGGCTTTAACGACTACGCAGGTATAAGGATGCAACCGATACCATGGTTTGATCTAGGTTGAGGCAAAAAATTTAGAGAAAGGCCAAAAAAATGTCAAAGGTACTTGTACCAAATCCTACTTCATACTTTACACAACCAAAGGTTCGTATAGATCTTCTAATAAATTAAAATCGCGTTCTTTTATTGTTAAAATGTTTATTCAATTGAATATAAACTTAAAATTCAAGAGATCATTCATGAGCGAGTGAGTCAGGGTAGAGCAGTTACCCGAACGTTGCTACGCCCGTCACGGGAACCATTTAGTAGACGTTTTAATTTTGAGCAACAATAGGTCCACTGCTTACCACTGGACTCTAAGACAGAGATTTTTTTTAAGAACGAAAAAGCGGTATTAGGAAATATGCACACCCGTCAGCAAAAAGTGTTTAGATCATCGACAGCTGGATAAGATTCAGATAACTCAGCTGATAAGATCCCTCATTAAACATTAATAAGCAGAAAAACTAATAATAAATATATAGTATTTCGACCCTTTACAAGGCCAGTAACTTCAAAATGAAAAAGCGGTCGGAGTCGAATATTTGAAATAATTTAAGAATGCAACAATACTGTGTATTCTGATGGTACAAAACAGACCACTTGACCAAACATAGCACTACGTTTTGGAAGAAATCAAGGGTAAAATCCTTTACAAGACATAATGGTGTGAATTTTTATGAGTTCCTTACTTTGTTGTGTATCTAAAATTAAAAATAATCACCAATTAGCATTAACCCACTTCTTGGATTAAGAAATCTCAACTATAGGAAACAAATTCAGAATATGATTTTTAAATTTTTTAGTATTAGAAATTTATTTTCACACAACTTCAAATCTATTGTAAAATTTAAAAAAAAGATATTTTGTGTACTTATAGCTAATGTATTAAACTTCCCAAACATACCAAAATAGTTTAAATGCTACATTATTATATTGGTAGAAAAGTCTAGCAACACTGCCGGCCGTTGCATTGCATTACATATGTATATTTTGACCATCACATTGGCGTTTGGCTAAAAAATTATGTATATTTTGGTTTTCGAGTTGATGGTTTTTGTAAAGTCGTCAGATTGATAGTGCAATGAAAAAATAAGAAAATTGTAATCATTTTAAAGTTAAATCTCGTTAAAGTATAAGGTACTCAAATCATTAGTGTGGAGTATACTCGCCTTACTACCATCCTTATTGTTTTAATTTGGTTGCCTGTCAAAAAACGAGTTCATGTAAAGTCGTTCTATTGATAGACGGAGGTATATATATATATATATATATATATATATATATATATATATATATAACTGTTTGAGTTTATGCATGAACTGTTTGATAGTAATGCAACATACTAGCATTAGCGTACAATAATGTGATTGGTGTACTAATCAATATAAAAAACAGGTTATAGAAAGATAGAAAATAGATAAGTTAACAATAGACCAAATTTCTTTAAGCATAAGAGTGTTATATATTCGAGGCCCTCAAATTTCATTATGACAGCTTAAGAGATAGGTATTTGCAATCAAATAGTGTAACCAGAAATTGTTCAAAATACATTGTACACCTGACAAAGCCATGATATGGCGAAACACGTGTAGGCTAAAATATTTTTTATTTTAAAATTTCTGAACTCTTTGGGTGGTTATTTGGTAAATAAAAGGTGGAATTTAAATTAATTTTTTTTTCACTTTCTGTTATTTGTATTACCGACACGACAAAATAACTGCACTTTGCTTCACCTACTAATGTGACAAGTTATATGACATCTAACAACCAGTCGTTATTAAAAATTATTTTCCTATTCAGAGATTACTTTATCAACTAATTAACATTATAGTTAAAAAAACAAAATTATTTTATTTATTACTCTATATAACTGAAATATAATAACTCAAAACTTCCGTTTTAGTTAATATTGCTGTGTCAAATGTTTTCGATTTCAACCCTTATTATAAATTTTACAACCTTATTCTTTATTAATTATCTACATACTTAACATTATTATTTATGTGAACACATAAGACGAAATAAATGCAAACAAAGTTTTCATTATGAACAGTGGAAGATAATGAGATCTGTAGCGCTTGATATTTACTGTGCCATTGTCTGCCTCAATATATTCTCAAACGCAATCCAAATAAAAGAAGATCGTTTCAAGAACAGCATTAAACCTCAATATTCTCTTGAGGGTCTCAGGATAACCATAATTTAGCTAAGTGCTGAACAAGCTTAGTTGGAATGAATTTTATTCCTTACAATTTTGTACGTAATTAGGCGTCTGGGTAACTGTTTACGGTAATGCTTCACTGAACAAAAATAATGGACTATAAAAAGAAAATAATATTTTATGTTTAATATACTATATGTGCAAGAAATACCTATTTGAGTAGCACCATAAGAGTTTAATATGCAATATTTTACGGATAAAAAATGCATATAATTTATTGTGTTCCATTTTTCGGTTAGCGATCCACATAGATGTCTTTAACTTTACATACGGATCTAAATTATGTGTATGGATTCAAATGAAGAACGACTTGCTACGAGTAATATTCGGTATTTTTATACCAAATATTACTTAAAAGTATTCGTACTAAATGTGGACTGGAAAAGGTCGACGAAGCGAAGCGTTCGGAAAAATCATTCTCAAATAATATAAGCATCACTCATGTACCTACAATTCACATCACAATTTGTTTACATTTTTTTTGCCAAATTGTGAAAATTCTTGTTTTGGACCCGACAAATTTTTATGTAGAAAGTCTTCCTCAGTAACTTTTTTCTAAACTTATAAGCAGTTTAAAAAATCGTTAAATCATTTTCACAGCTGGTCAAGACTACTAAATAATAAACTGTGCGTTTTACCAAAGATCTGGAATAATCTTAAGATCATTTTAAACAAAACATGATGAGTGAACTAAAATTACATAATTTTTACTGATTGTTTTTAGTTGTTAATTACACTCCGGAACGTGTATCCAATAAGGAAAATAATTTATTTTAGATTTTCTTGGGAATAATACCACATCAGAGTTCAAACTTGTGTATATTTTAAAACCAAACGTTTCAAAATCCTGTCGGATATTGAAAACGAAATCCGACAGGATTTTGAAACGTTTGGTTTTAAAATATACACAAGTTTGAACTCTGATGTGGTATTATTCCCAAGAAAATCTAAAATAAACTAGAAGATGCCACAAATAACATTCAGAAAACAATAAGAAAAATAATATTTATAAAGTATACAATTTCCGAATAATCAGAAGGGTTTGGTCCGAGCTATCTAAATATTATATTTTAGGGGATTGCAAACAGTAAATAGTTTACATCTTCGTATTGATTGAAAGTTGTTTTGGCGCTTTTTCAAGCTTGATAATAATTTATAACTTGAAAAACTTTAACCTCAGAGACAAGTTACTACGAAGCATGTTTACTCAGGCTGATCCAAAGATTCTGAATAAAATTTCCAACCCTTAAAGAAAAACAATTTTCGCATTTTGTTTAAAATAATGTTCAAACAATTTGTATCAAAGTACATGAACCACATGTTTAATATTCTGGGGAATCTTCCGAAGTTACACAGTTTGAGTAAGGATTCATCACGAATATAGCAAAAAATAAATCCGAAGATCTGCGTAAATTACCTGTATTTAGAGAATAGGTATGTAATGTGAGCAAGAAATGTAAATCCTTAATGACAAGGACCATGATATTTGGTACAAACAGTTAATGTGCAAATCAAATGACTGATATCCCAGGGCTTTTTATTGCCCATATATAAGCCTAATATATAATCAGGGTATAATACCAAGATATAAAGTACTCACAAAAGCATGGAAAGAAATTATAACCAAATATGTAAATTAGGCTAAACCATGTAATATAGGTAGAAAATATGTCATGACTAATCCATTTTTAGGTATTTCGTTCCTGAAATTTGGGTATATGATTGACAACAAATCACACTTATATAAAGTATCTCATACTAAATCTCTTATTTTTAGAACGAACGTAACCTCTTTGATGACTTTTTTTAAATAAATTTAATACGTTTATTGCATTTACGTTGTATATAATTCGTATATGAGGTGTCTGCCATTCTTAGCTGTTTTTTAATTATAGATCGTTAGTAGAATTTTATGCAATATCAGATTTTTATATAGCTTGTTCACTAATAAAAACTAGTAACCATTTATCTAGCGTATATCTCTTGTAATGAAATAAGCTCTGAGAATAAGAGTAATTAGTAAATTAGAACATTTATAGAGATATATGGTAAAGTTAAAGACAGGCAGAGCAAATCAAACTTATTAATAAATAGTATTTGAACAGTAACTAAAATAATCAACAAAGGTCAAAGACTTATGTGTTAAAATAAGCAAGCTAAGTGAACTTCCTTCATGACAAACCTGTATGGTTAACTTCTTTAGCTTGACAAGCAAAACATTCAAATATCATTATCAATTTAACAAATTTATGCAAATTAATAATAGAAAAACAAATTATAATGAAGATTTACCATAAGTTAGTTAATTAAACACGTCCTAAACTCATATTAAATTAATTATGTCCTTATAAAACCAGATATTAAGATGGCATCATAACCAAAATGTGTATTTTTTTTAATATGCATGTGCAAACGCTATACACAACCTAAAAAGAAAAAATAATGTTAATAGAGCATAAAAAGTCAATTACATGAGTTATACATAAACTTTAGTATATAGTAGATACAAATTTATGAAGTTGGTAACAACTGCAGAAAAAAGTTCACTTAGGTAATTGAGCTCATAATATGATAGCAAATTAATATGTTAATAGTTAAGGTGAATTTATAAACAACACAAAGACACTAAAATAAGTAGTGAAAGTGGAAAAACAAAGACAATAAAACATAAGTGAAAATGAACTTTTATTAACCGTACCACAACAGAAATAGGTAGTCTCAGAACTTTTTTAAAAACAATGTGCAAGTGAAAACTTCATATGTTTAGGATATAAGAATATGTGTAGTTTAGAAAATAAAATGTAGATACGAGACTTAAGCTATATCTTTTAAAAAAATCAAGTAGGCCAAGAATGTTTGATGTTGAACTTAATCTTACTAAAATTGTAAATTACTAAAATTTTAAATATGGTGAATGCCAATAGAGGTCAAATTAAAAAATTTGAAGTGACGTGATAATCGGGCAACACATAATACTTACTTTTCATTGAAAGTTGTGTGAAAACAAAACTTTGCAGCATTAATCAATTGCCAAAGATATAAAAATACACAATTAATTCAAAAACACGGAATGTATGTTAAATAAAAATTTATGGCTGATTAATGTAAAAATAAAAGGAAATGGAGAGAAGGAGCAAATGATAGGAAGAAAAGAAATGCTAAATTACAAAGACTAATACAAAATTCAATTTCAAACTAAATGATTTATAGTTAATTAAATTTGTATGTTTGTCAAAAAGATATTGAACGTTTATAAATATTAAACTAAGGAATTTAGATTAGGTTTACAATAAATAGAAAGAGAATTCTCAAGATTATAAGTAATATAGAAAAGTTTAAGTAACGTTTGATAAATTTTAAATGTTTAAAATATTTGTTGAAAATAAATTATGTAAATAGTTGTTTAAAAAAGTGAATTTGTTTTAAATTAAATAATAATATTTGAAGACGCGAGATGTAAGACCGACATCTAGGATTTTCAAGAGAATCAGTACACAGAGGTTCCGAATCTGGAGCCGTCCCGTGTAATTACTGTTCTCCCTTCGAATAACACCTCGAAGAGAGTATTTAATATCTCTGACAGGTGAAGTAACCTGAAAAATTTTATCTTGACATTCTGTCCTAGGAGTTAAGGGAGAACAGTAATTACACGGAACGGCTCCAGATTCGGAACCTCTGTGTACTGATTCTCTTGAAAATCCTAGATGTCGGTCTTAACATCTCGCGTCTTCAAATTTAACGAAATGCATCAAATGCATAAAGAAGAGTTCGAGAGGACATTCAATTGTGGGAAGCGCAACTGATGAAGGTTCCCGACAAGAAACAATATACATTATATTTATATATAATATATATTGTCTTGCGTACAAAGGAATGACACCTCGAAGAGAGTATTAAATAATAACAATTAATATATTAATTTAAAGAACGAATAATAATTTCTCATTATGAAAGTTTAAAAAAAGGAATAGATATTTAGTAGCCAATAAAAGAGTTTGAGCAATTTAAAAATTATAATAAGGGTCTATAAAAAGGTAAGATAAGGTAAGATAAGGTAAGAAGAAACTCTCATCGTTTCTTCTGAGGAAAGCTGCTGATGTCAAATAATGATTATTAATAAATTTAATTGATTTTATTATATAATTGTTGACATAAACGTAAAAGTGTTTGTCATAATTTATAAATGTATAATATAAATATTGACAAAAGTCTGCGTTTTTCAAAAATATAGTCGGATGAACAAGTAAAATAAAAATGTATAATACCCAAATGAACCCACACTAATATATATATTTTTTGTATAATATAAATATATAAAAATAAATAAATTCTAAACAATAAATAAATAATAAAATTCCATTCATAAACTAATGTGGCGGCCTTCTAAGAAATTAAATAATTAATAGACACTAAAAATAAATAGATCCCCAAATCATAAGACTATATTCAATATTATCTAACTGTTATCAAAGTCATAGTTCTAAGCTCAATAATGAGCATAACAAATATATAATGCATGACCTAATTATAACTAACATGCAAATATTATCATTATACCATAAAAATAAAATTATTTTTAGAAAAATCATAACAAAACTGTTCTGTGTTTCGAGTTAATGGATTTACCACACTTGAGTAACATCTCACTTCAATTCAACCTTTAAGTGTTTTCATGTTATATGTACTACGTTTTAAAATTCAACCTCTTAACACAACTCACACGTTATTCCAATAAATATGATCGTACCATTACTCATCAATTATATGCCTTGTGATTTCGATTAGTGTTTATAATAACCATAAGGTCATTTGAATTGTTAAGTGTTCTCCGTATGGTCAAAGAAACAATCAACTTCACAAAATTTAGTAGCAAAAAGTACATTCAAATGAGGCGTTATTAAATAGTATTTGATAGCGATAGTCCAAGCAGAGAAACCTCATTAACTACCAAAAAAATACTTATTTGCATGTTACTATATAGAAGTTTTGAAATTATGACAGGCTGATCTGAGGGTATATTTTAGAATTTTGAAAATAAGATATGGTGTTATATGGGTGCAGTTTATAATACAAACAGAAAAATGGACCACAATTTGCATACGGTGCGGATCATTTGAATAGGTATATCTACAGAAGGGTGGAAACAGCAAACATTAAGAACTTTTTGAACTAAAAAATTGATTAGACTATAGTAACATGTTTATAATTATTTTATTTTATTTTATTTTATTATGACTCTTTTCTTTTTCATCCTTATTCTTAATATTGAGGAATCAAGCAACGATCAAATATCTAATTCTATATCTGCAATCAACGATGCCCTTAGTTATTTATTGAAATGCACTTAACTGTTTGTTTAAATTTCTAAACCGACTTTGCTGAAACTGCTACTTTGGCAGTCCATGTCTTGAAAACTACTCATCTGATTTCGTTGAAACTCTGAATTGAAAGCTGAAAGATAATAAAGCCAACAAAATAATAAGTGTTGCAATTCGTTTTCTAGTTTCTAAGAAATATATTAAAAAACGTCATACATACACACTGGGTGATCATTATCAAGTGCTCGGAGTTGCGAAACCAAATGTCCCGAGACTAGTACACTTTTCTGCTCGTCTGTTGTAAGCAATTATTCGAAATTTCACGTCAACTACATAAGACGTCACGTGTTTTGTTGTTATTGTGATATGTGGTGTATTTTTAGCAATTGTTACCTTATGGTTGGGACTTGGACAAACATGTTATTTCTGTTTATTCTGATGTCGAAACTGCAATACAGAATGTAAAACAGTCTGAATATGTACATAAGAATATTGGTACCTCAAACACATAATATTACTTAGTACCTTTTTCCATTCGTAACATTTTGAATGTAAGTTGGTATACTTGCAACAGTTAACGCATTTTCATCTTATCAGGACAGTCACTGAGAAAGTACCCTCCAGCACAACAAAGGCTGACAGGTGTTTCTATATAAGTTATCATTACTCCAAGGCCGTAGCAAAAAGATTTTATCGGAGTGGGTTGGATAATTATTTTGGGGGGGGGGGTCAGGGGATTGATAATTTTTTAGATTGATGAAGGGCTGATTGAGACTGCACATATTATATTTTTGTTTATATATTTTCAGGATGTATAAAATTGTATAAATATAAAATGTATTCTTACGAAAAATATGATTAACTGATTAAAACTGAATCTTCAAACCCAAAATTCTATAATTTCCTGATGTTTAAAACCCACAGACCCCCTGCTGGCTACGGCCTTGCATTGCTCTGCCATATGCACAGACATTCATATGCAATATTATATTGCATAACTCATTTTATTTTTATGATTATCAGTTATTATGACACATCGTACATTCTCAGCGCCAGTAACTCTCGTTCTACATTTTTTTATATTTATCAAATTCAATATTTATTTATTTGCAGTTTTTGAACAGTTTAGTTTTTGCATAATATCAAAAATTTGGCCTCTATGCTTATTATCACATGATGTAAATTTCTTTCACAAACTTTTTATTTAACAATTAATTATTGTTTTTCAGTTCTACATTAAGATAGCTAGAGGCTCTCTTGCATTGCTACAATTATCACGGTCAATCTGTTGATCTAGATCTAGCCATAGCTAAATTGCAACACATCTATATGCTTCATGGTTGCATTTTTGGTATTTTTAGTCTTTAACATTATGTAAAGACGGACGTTTAAAATGTCTGAAAGAAGATATCAGTCATTTTGTGTGTCCTTATAGTTTACTAACATTTCGTTGTTGCCATTAGAGTTTGGATCTTGCCAACTCAGTACACTTCAGATTAATCACTCGGTACACTCATACATACTGGTATACACAGTTGAAATTTTTCACACGTTAGTATTGCAAAATAAAACTAAAAATTTTGAAACAAAATTTAAATGTATTGAGTACCTTGTCCAAAATAAAACCGATTAAATCAGAGAAGTGTTGAGACCAAATCGGCAAGGCACAGTTAGTACGAAACTTGTTGTAAACCCCAGTACCTCTGATGGTTATTTGTTATGATGTAGTCAATGATGCAAATAGTCAGCTACCTACGATGCTATTAAGAATTATGAATTAATCAATTAAGTCTTCTACCGTATTCGGCTAAATCCGAAAGCCAAAAAGGGGGTTGTCCAGTGGCGTCGGTGTTATGTACTTTAGCCTACTAGTTGTAGAGTTATTTAAAGTTTCCTATGAAGATACTCATATGCTGATTAGAAAAGGGGGACATGAAAAGTTGCAAGTTTATGTGAATTAGCTATACAAGGTATTTTTTTGTTAGTAGACAACTACTGTTTTGATCGATGTTGTAGAGATTCAATAAGGAGGAATGAAATTTATAGATGTTATTAAATAAACCATGAGTAACATATCGAAAATCAATTTTTAGTATTTTTTTAAAAGAACATTATTTTATCAAACATGCTTAGCAAAGTGCCTAGGCAAGTATGACCCAAACAAGGTCAGTATCTTCTAGAATTAGATACTGGAAATTTAGTCATATGTAAATTAGTTCTTTGTTCGGTTACATGGTAAAATAATATATATTAGATCTTGATCTTGGTCGACAAGTTATTCTCTCTTCAGTATCTGAGATAAATATGACTATATAACCTTAACAGACAATTTAGCTGTAAAAACGATAACTTAATTCTAAATATGTTTTTAAATAGAGTTTGTCACAAGGGTTTCCTGGGTACCTGTTAAGACCCTACAAATTAACTCTAAACAGCTGATAAATAAATATTTCTATTCAAATTTACTGCAACTGAAATATGTAAGAAATATGAACTGTATTAACATTTAATATAATCTAGAATAACGAAAACTATCAAATTTCTGAACAGAATCCCATAACTACTAAATATGTAAGAAATTTTATGAGAAACCTTGGAATTAATAATTGTGAATGTAATGTGGAATAATAATCTCTTTACTATACTGTAAAACATTTATGATTCAATTTCCAATTGTCTGTTATGATAAGCTATATATGCAGTTGAGAAATTTTTATTAGTTTTCTCAGTGAATAATGATCTTGCAATATACGAATTTTAAAAATGGTACTAATGGAGCTTAATAACGGGTCCCTAGCGATTTTTTAGACATTAATTCCACGAGAAAATGACACTTCTGTTTTCAAATAACGCTGTTAAAGGTGACATTTTCATCCATCGGATGAAATAATCGTCATGGGAATAGTTCATAAGTGACACATAATAAACTCAAAGCGTATACCATCAAAATTCAGGATTTAAATTGTAGGGTATAGGGAAACCACACAAATTGGAAAAAATATACGGAAAGAGTGTATACAGGGTTACAGCATGCAACGCCCACTAGGAATATGTTTGAAACCAAAGAAAACTCAAGCCAGGCTTAATTAGAGAAACATTGTTTATTCACATGGTCATTTTATTCCTAAAATTAACTAATTAATTAACTGGAGAAATGAAAATATACCTAGAGAATATAGGGGTCAGGAAAATGAGTGCGATGAAAACTGTTACTATCACCAAACCTAATTTATAATTTTTTATATCGTAGACAGAAGCAGCAGTGTTAGTTCCTCCGAAAATAAATCAAAATCTGCATAAGATTTATGCATAGCGCAACTAGCACCTCCTACCAAGGCTATTTATACAATATCTACAGTTGCATTCTCCAGTTTTCTGAACCTGTAACGACAGCCCACAAATAAAAGGAAATTGGAAGTAACTTACCCAATAGATATGAAGAGGGGAAAAGTACAGGCTTCTATCGTCCAGGGGCCCAATTCTTGTACCATTCGACAGCTCTACTATACGACTTTCGACGTTAGTCGCATATAAAGTTAAGGTAAATGAAGTTTAACCCATATATTAAATTTCAGTTATGTCAGATTTCATATGGCATATGTCCGAAGTCGAGTGGTAGAGCTGTCGAATGGTTTCAATAATCGGGGGCCAGGCGACATATGAATTATCTGCATTTTCAAATAAGATTCCTGAACATCGAATAGAAAGTTACCGATTTTACTGAATGCTCAGAGAAGCTTTTATAATCTTTAAGTTAACTTTGTAAACACTATGTTGGAACTGGTTAATTGTAAAATTAGACCTTATGAAAAGTAAATCAAGTGAAATTTTTAGATTTTTCAAATATAATAGAATATATTATTATATCTATGTACCTAAATAAAATCAAATAATACGACTCAGTTTAATCTAGTAACAATCGAATTGGGTTCAGCAACATTGTTTCTTCCTGGCTGAATTTTATGTAAATTGTTGACTTCTGTACGTGTTATGTCCACCGTATCCCATTGTGAGGATATGGTATTTCGCAGTGTACAACTGTTTTCGGGTAAGAAAACGTTAAAACATTATCTTAAGTATTTTTTAATATTAAGACAAACACGCTTTAATTAATTAAGGCGGTGCTGTAATTTTAATTAGTCTATAAAATGGGACTATTTTATTTTGTTTTTTTTTTATTTCTGGGTAAGAACTTTGGGTGTATATGTTCGTAGTACAATGTTCGATACCAGTAGGTATATGACATCGGTTGTTACTAAACCCAACGCAAATAAATCATATGAATTTTAGAAACAAAGCAAAAATATTATTCCAGACCATAGATAAATAAAATTAGAGAGTCGGCTTAATTTAGAATACTACGGAAAAGTTTACAAAGAATTCTATATGATTTGAATCCTAAAATTTGTAAGGAAAAACATCATTAGAATTTGTACAAAGAAAAATATAATAATTATGAATATAAATTTATTTGCAATGAAAATTGTGAACAACTTCATATCTGCCGAAATTGTCAATCTTGTAGTATTATAATGTTTGTCGTGATTAGACCAAAAAATCTGAGAACTATAATTTGCACTTTGGTACGATGTTGGGGATCAAAGGGCTGCAATCAGACAAATTCGGTGAAACAGTATTTTGAAATCACGCATACATGACAAACTTTCTAAACAAACAATATAATAACATGCTTGACATGAACAGTTGTCACATTTTAAAAATTTGATTCTATCGACGCTCGTCGACTAGCTGGGTCATATAGGTTCCACAACAGTTTAATTATTATGCTTTATATTTTACAAAAATGTAATTGATACTCGTTAAGATTATTGTCCAATAAATAGTTTCATTCTGACCATGGCACAAATTTTCGATCAAATGTACTTCGAAAAGTCTGCAACTTGATGGGCCTTAAAAAAAACAGACGTTGTTGCACCAACAATTAGACCACATGGTGAAAAGATTTAACAGGACTGTAGAGACTCCTCTTCCCGAAGTGTTCGACTGTAATCAACGGGATATTGATGGCCACATACCACTATTCCTGCTCGCCTACAGATCTGCTGTACACGACAGTACCGAGTTAACACCAACTGATGTTTTGTTTGGAAACCAAGTAAGAGTTCCATGATGTTTCGGGCACCAGACGGACTCGTTACGCAAATTAATGATTATGCAGATCAATTGGAGGAAATATTACTGGCTACACACGAATTGGAAAGGAAGCATAAGCTAGCTTCAAGTGCCGGGATGAAAACCCGATATGATGCAATAGCAAACTCGACCGAACTGAGCGAAATGGTTACCCCCATGTGGTAGACCTTAAGAAATTATCAAGAGAAAAAATGATGTTGTGTTCTGCAGCCAACGCAGCTCATGAATAAACATGAATATTATCCATCTGGTCCATCTAGCCCCTTATCAAAGTGATGATGCTTGTAATCGATTAGAAAAAATTTGGGGGGGGTGTATTATCACAACCAGTTATTGTGCCCGAAGGACGATCCTTTTTAAAGAATTTAGTTGCCATTGACATGTTGACAGTTCTGGAAAAAATATTAATTTTTTGTTAATGTCATGGAAAAATCTAGAAAACTAAAGAAAGTCGAATATTTTACAAACAAAAGTTATCATTAATTGGACGACCAATATGTAATTAAAACCTTGATTGAAATCTATAATAAATTATCAATGAAAATGATATTGGTTTAAAACCCTTTTACTTCAATTCAATTAGTAAAACAAAAGAACGACAACTGAAATAATATATTTATAATAGTTTATGGAAAAAGACTGTTTTCATACTACAATAAAATGATTACTTTAATTATAACTCACTACCAATAGATTTGGTCATAAAATTGTGTGATCCACTTTCATTACCTAACCACAAATCGGATCTGCTTGATTTGGTTTCGATTTTCCATGACTTATTTATAATGCAACTGCTGGTGACCGAACTCATCAATTTTCTATTAGAGAGTCGAGAGACCCTGGAAAGCTATTTATCAGATTTAGCCAGCTGTTAACTAACTTGTGTTATTTAGAATTTCAAAGGTAATACGGGTTTGTGACACAACAGACAAAATCAATTGATGTGATCTTAATAAGTTCATTATGCTACTGCATATATTATGCATGAATAATTGAGAAATAGACACAACCAAGTGATTTACGGGAACAAAACTAATTAACTAATTTCTATTATATTCGTTTTAGAAAAGTCTCGTTGAAAACAAACAAGAATACTGTACTGTAAGTTGTAATTTAGGAAACTGTTGCATTTCCCAAACAATGGCGTCATTCAACTTTGGTGGCGATTCCCAAAAAAAAAAACGCAACGCAACAATTTATTCAGACGGCAGTTCTAATGAATCACAGACTAAAATCTTGAAAACCATAAATAGCAGATTTCTTTTTGGTTATCGTGAGAAATAACACTACATTGAGAAAACAAAGTATATTCAAAAAATTAAAGTGTTTCAAACTGTTATTCTGACTTTATTGTCAAAGGCATTAAAATTTGAATATTTTAAACTGTCGCCGATTAATTTATTATATACTAACATTGGCCAGGTTGTTGGTATGTTACATCTGTATCGTATGATGGCCATAAAAAATTCAGTTAGCTTCTTTGGAAATTCAGTAATACAAAAGGTAACAACTAGTTAATAATCATTGAATAATATTTTCGTATTAAAATATTTCATTTTAAGCCAGGTTAAATTTTAATCTAATCTTGAGAAACTCTTACTAACTAATCAAAATTTCATTTGATAAGCTCTCCAAAACTTAGCAGCACATTCTAGCTTAAGTACACTATGATACCCACAACTACTTCATACTGAAAAGCACTGTACCTACTTAACTTACTTGCACAAATTGAATCAACACAAGAAATTAATAGACGCAAAAGGATTGCTCAATAATGAGTTATATTCCACACGTGTTCCCAACCAAAAATGATAGACCATAAATCACAATTGGAGACAATTAGAATATCAGGCAGGCCTGTTGAGTCAAAATAAAGAAATGTGTTAAAGTTGAAATATTTGTTAACAAAGATATCGAATATTTGCAAGAATATATTAAATGTAAACTATAGAGCAGCAAACACCATTTTTAATAAATAATGTAAAAATTAGTTTTAATTTAAACGGTTCTATTTAAAATTAAGACAATGTTGATGTTATTAATGCACTAAAAGCTAAAAAATAATTAGGTATGTCCTAGGTACCACTCATCACCCCGCTCCCCTCAGGATTCATCAGATAAAATCGTTGGTGTCGTGAAATTTCTAAATGCTATTTACCTCCATATCTACTCAGGCTACGTTACGACCAACTATTTTACTTTTATGCCTTATTAATGCCCTAGAATGATGAGACGAGTGGTGTTACCTGAGACCCACCGACTTATTTTTTAGCACTTTGTACATTATTAACATCAATTTTTCAAATATTTTCAAGGTTTTAGTTTTTTATTTTGTTAGATTATACACCTCATTCTATTAAATTCCTTGAGAGCCTCATTAGTGCAAAGTTGGTTCCAATTTTTTGCAGTCTAACAACTCAATACATAATCCTTCCAAAGACTTTACCCAACTAAATATACAACTGCGTGGACTACAGTGCTGCCTAGTATTTTGTGGACACTGGAAGCCCATGACAAAATTAATGGCAACATCCTTCTTTCAGCCGTCCCATAATTGAGCTTTGCTAGAAATATGGTGTACGCCGTCCTTTCTAAAGTCGGTCTGAATTGATGACATACCGGTTTCGTGATGCTTACGAAATATCATTTTTATCCACCCTAAGTCCACACACTTCTCAGCATTTTTTAATCTTTTACCTTAACTTTAATGGTGTGCCGCTAACGACGTGTCATTTTTAGTCACCACACAGTCCTCGACACGATAAAAATCTTGACTAGGGTAGGAGATTCATGCATGTATCAAAGCCCTTGTATCAGTTTGCCAACTAAGTTTCCACCGTTTTTTTTTATTTTTTTTTTCAAAGAAATATAACAACTATTAATCAATAATGTATTCTGCGTTGTTGTTTATGACTTCTTTCCAACGTTCAATGCCTCGGCGGTAGAAATCGTCAGGTCTCGTGTCAAAAAACTCGCCCAACCAAGCCCTTAATTCCACATCATTGTTGAACGAAACTCCACAATAGCGTTCGAAAACGATCGAAAGAGTTGGAAATGAGATGGTGTCAAGTCGGGAGAAGACGGAGTGTGTGGCAGCACTTTCCAGCCAAGTATTTGAATGGCTTCCTTTGGTATGTTGGCATTATCCGGACGGGCGTTGTTATGTTGCAGAATAACGCCATGTTGCGGGTTTGGTCTTTTCTCTTGAATAACCATGTTGCATTTGTTGAACGTAAAGATCCGCGTTCACTGTTTGGTTTCGTTCAAGCAACTCGTAATGAAGAAAGCCTTCCTAGTTCCAACAAACACATAATATGTCGCGGATGAAGATCTTGTTTTGTTGGTGGTGTCGTTAGTTCATCCGGGCTCAACCATTCTTTGCGCGGCTTCATGTTGCGGTAAATGCACGACTTTTCATCCCCGGTAACGATACGGTAAAGGAATCGTTGCTTATGTCCATGAGTTGATCGGTGACGAGCAAGCAAACCAACAGAAATTCTCGATGTTTGAGTTTTGTTGTTATTTAAAGCATGTGAAACACATGCGCCCAATTTCTGAACCTTTCCCATCAAAGGGAGACGCTTCTCTGCAGCGGTGTGCGAGCATTCCATTTTTTTTGCCAATTCTTTGGTTCATTGACGTGGAAGTTCATGCAAAAGTTTGTATAATCGCTCTTCATCGAACTCAACAGGCTGCCCGTAACGAGGTGCGTCTTTGAGGTCAGAATTTCCATTTTTGAATTTGGCATGTTAATCACGAGCGGTCCTTTCAGCTATGGTACCCTCTCCGTATACGGCACGAATGTTGCGAGCAGTTTTTGCGGTCTTATCACCTTGATTGAAGGAATAAATGACCTGAAAATTAACAACAAATAATTCGAGAAAAAAACTAAACACATATTCTAGGGCAACAAAACATCCTCTTTCCAATAACACAAAACATCAAGCTAAATCATTTTATTTTCGCTGTGCAATTTTAAATATAAAAAAACGGCGGGAACTTAGTTGCCAACCCATTATATTTCATTAGATATCCCTACTATTGAAGGGGTGTGAAAAAATATATACTTAATCCTCTATTTTGTTGGCGGCAATATTGGAATTTCTTTATTTATTCATAGTGATCTTTATTCTATTCTAGCTTATTCATTTCATTATTGAGGTAGTTGTGAAAAAATATGAAATCCGCCATTTTGTAGTGGCGGCCATTTTGGATTTACAATGATACAAAATGTATTAAATTCTATTGTCATCAAAACTAAATGTGTGCGCCAATTACCAGATCAGTCTGTCAACAGGAAGGGAGTGAAATTTTAAGTACTAAATTTGACTCAAACAAACAAACAGCTAAATAAAACCATTTAAAAATAATGAACTGCATAAATCAATTAATGAATCGCATCTAGAACAAACGAATCGCAAATATTGAAGAAAATGAAATCAAAAATTGTTAAACACTATGGTAAATTCCAGAAAGAAAGCCCTCTTTGGATAGAGAGTACTGAACAAAGCGGGAAGGGGTCGCTCCAGTCGCAGCTAGCCTACAATAACATATTTGCATATGTTAAAACTCTTTTCATTACATCAAAGTCATATTTCGGAACATAACACAATAAAATCCACGAAATAAAAACTCAGTTAAGAGCCTAAGAAGAAAGCATACTTTTCATTAAATGGACACCTTCAAAGGCTATCAAGAAAACCGAAAGCTACTTCACATATTGATCAGAATAGCTAAACATTACATTTACAGTAATGTAGGTACTGTTCGTCAGAGATAAAATAATACTCTTTGACATAAGGTTGAAGGAATAAATACATATTTTTTCCTTCGGGTTTCTCATTTACTTTGAAGCGGATATACGGATTATTATTGAAATTTCTTATATATACTGTATTATAACATTTTGTCAGAAATAATTATTATTGAAATATTTCTGACCAGCTAATTAAATATTAATATCGAAAATTATATTTTAGAGTCATAGGGATTTATGGCAGTAGCCACTGTAGTTGGAGATTTTTAGATAATAAAAATATTTCATTTAATATTGCTAAATTTGAAATATACTTTTATAATAATGAGTTAATATATAAACTACGTGTTTATTAAATGTGTTACAGATTTTTATCCCTATACAGATTGTCCTAAAAAATTGTGATTGAAATTGTTAACAATTACGAAATAATTTCATTATTTTCAGGTTTATTTCCCACATACCTGTTTAAAGTCTTCCTTCAATTATCTCTCGAGTTCTCGTGTTGTTGTGCTCTTCTTATCTAAAGATTCAGAGACAGATTTAATTTCGTCTTACAATCTACCACTGTCTACTTCTCCCGTACAAGGTCTCCGTTTGATAATTTTTGTTTTCGGTTTTATTTGGATTATGTCTACGACTTTTGTTCTTTTTCTTATAGAGACATCAATTTTTCTCATAATGCTATTTCAATTCCTCTCTGTTTCGTTGTTAACGCTTTGGCAATTTATTTTATTCCAGACATATTTTTACTACCAACTCGTTGAGGTATCTTTTTGGTTAGCATATTTAAACCCAATAAACTAATTTATGCATATTTAAGGAAATTGTCTACTGTATGGAATAGATAAATAGTGCATAATAGCCCGTAAAAATTTTGCTTCAAATAATATGAGGTTTCGTTAGTTACACCTCTAGTATTAACTTGCTTTATCGTGGTGGGCCAGCTAGTCATGTTAAACCAGTTATCCTTTTCAAAATTTTAGTTAAAATTTCTCAACGCCTTTTAGTTGAAATAGCCTGTATATGTAAAAGTTATTAGCTCTATAACAAATTTATGTGCCTTCCTGATATATGAAAACTATAAACTTTGGAGCTAAGTTTAATATATATATATATATATATATATATATATATATATATATATATATATATATATTTTAAATACACAGTTGAAAATCTACGTTGGAACTAAACCATTGCTATTACAGTTTCTGCCATGTTGAGCTAATTAATTAAATTAAATAATGCCCGAACATCAGGCAAGCTGCATTAATAATGGAGTTTTTCCTTTTCTTAGTCAACCTCATGTAGGGAAACACAAGCGGATAACAAAGGCAATGAAATTACCCTTTTAGTGCCTTCCCCGTAGTTTCTCGGCGTGATACCGACAGAAAAATAACTATTTCTAAGCGTTTACTGAACACTAAACAAATGGAGACTGTTTCCACGATTTTGTTTAGTGAAAAGAGTATATAAAACTTATTTGACTAGCACATGTATATTTTATCTGTTTCGATGTTAATTTCAGGAAAATTGGAGTTTTCAGGAGAATAGTATTAAATATTTTGCCCTCCGAAATCTTTATTTCATTACAAAATTATTTATATATGTAAATAATAAGTCTACAAAAATTTTCAACATAGTCTGTATTGTGAACTGATCACTTTGGACTTCTGCTGTTAAAAATAAAACTTTTAGTGTGTACTTAAATACACAATTGTATCAAGTAGTTCATTAAAATCAAATTATAAACCAAAAAAAAATTGGAAATTGAAATCGAACTTATTGAGTTCCTACTCGTACAAAAACTTAACTTTGCAAAGCAAGCATATTGATTGGAACAGAATTAAACATTCTAGTTGTTTTTTTCCATTGGCATTAATTTGTCAGTACAGGATAACACTGCTAATTGTTCTCATTTCCTAAAAAATTATTATATATTTTTTCATTATTTGAAAGCGAAACGAGTTTATGAATTAATAATACATTTTTAATTGCTGAATTACATTTATGGTAAGAAAATTATGTACGCACCAATAAAAATATAAATAAAGTGACAATCATGTGTTTACATTTTTTGCTTAAACCAACTTTGCACGAGCATTTAACAGATCATGTTTTTCCTTTCTTCGAAACTGATCATTGAATTTAATGAGGTTGTTCTTTTATATGGGATATTTCACTGTATGTATTTTCATTCCACTACGTTTAATTGAATATCTAGCTTCGAGAATTTTTTTGCGTTTAGATCATTTTTCTGAGCTGGATTTGATGCATCACAATCGAAAATTTCGTTAAACGAAAGCATAAATATATAAACATACTAATTTAAGCCATTAGTGTGATTCTTTAAGTTCATTATCAAAGTCGGTTTTGTTAAGTGGTATTGTCACAAGTCTGTGTAACATATAGTGATATGCAGCAAGTTATCAAAAAAGGTCCCTTATAATAACGAACCCAAAAGCCCCTGGCCTACATTCCTTAATTAAACTATACAAAATAACCACCACATCAGGCCCATAGTGCCTTATTTCCAAAACTTCCAAGTGTCTTGGTATTTTAAAACAATATACTAAATTTTCCCCCACATACAGTAACAAAAATTTTATCGATCTAGTTTAAAGGTCCAGAAATCACTCGTCCTTATAATGCCAAACTCTTTTCATTCGGTGATCAATCTAATTGCCAGAATACCAACTGATGAATGCATCAAACTAATAGACAAGAATAATATCAACCCCATAATCTAAAATAAAATAGTTTCTTTCTACATCTCTGTCTCAATGAAAACTACTTCCAACAGAACACAAGGCCTAACTATTAGCTACTGTTTAAATCCCCTTCTTCCTGAAATAGTTATGAACAATTTAGGAACGGCAATTTTCAAACACGATCTCAGTAACAAAATCCTGTATTGGTACCTATACGTCGATAAAGTTATTGCGTGTATTACGGGTACACATCAACAATTATAGTTATTACACAACTACTTAAACCAACTACACCACAAAATAATATTCACACTCGAAACTCAAACAGATAACACACTAAATTTCCTTGACCTAACAATTAAAAGACAAGACAACAAACACACTTTCTCAATATATCATAAACCATCACACTCTGACCTTACTATAAACAGTTCACACCACCCATTACAACATAAACTTGCTGAATCCACAGACTCATGATGGCTGTCAACGATGGTTACACCTCTCAACTTATTGGCAACTTAATTAATAGAAAATTAAAGAAAACTGAAATAAAAGAAGTATGTTCCACTGACCCCAATCCCATACCTAAATTATACCATACTCTCACATTCAATGGAACCCTCTCACAACAAGTGTCCCAATTTTACAGAACAGGTACATATATACAGCCTTCACAACAAAAAATAATTCACATAGACATATAAAAAATATCAAAGATAAGACGGACAAAAAATGTTACTCGGGTGTTTATGGGTTGAACTGTGGGAGCTGCCCCAACATTTATACTGGTCACATTGGAAGATGTTTCAATACAAGATGGCGTGAATACACTAAAGCTTTTGAAACTCAGCAACAAAATAAACCTATAATTGCTGACCACCTATTAAAAGAAAACGATATACCTTAAGATACAGTCGAAATTTTACATTTACAAAACAAAATAATAATATCTTCTTGAATCCCTCGAAATAATCAAACTGATACCTATTCACCTCTTACTTAATCTCAAAATCAATTTCTAAATTATATTGTTACGAGAATTCATCCGATAGCTGGTGCAAACGGCCATCATCCAATTCGTGGAAGCAACATTCCTCCGATATTTCTGGGAACCCGACCGCTAGCGTTAATGGGAATTCGTCGAATTTTGTCGAAGCTTTCCCGATGACTCGTTGACTTACCAGAGAATGTCGAGAGAAATATATAAATACGGACAGCTTGCGATGGGATTCATTCAGTATTCGACTGCCATATAGTTATATAGAGATAAATTGTAAATAGTTCTGTGAATCTAAATTATGTTAACGTAATGGAAATAAATTAGCGAGAGTTGGACTGTGTTTATATATAAATCAAAGAACTCAACTGAACCCGAGTGTGGAAATAAAAACATTACAGTGGTGTCAAGTGTGGGGTATTTGTGGAACTTTAGAAGTGAAAAATAAATACACTAACAATGTTTAAACCAGAGAAATTGGACCAATTGAAAGTGACATTTAAAAAAAAAGAATTGGAGGAAAGGGATTTAGAAATTAGTGGGAAGAAAAATAAATTAATACAACGGCTACGAGATGCACTAAAAATTAAGGTAAGGATCCCGATACACATTTGTTTGAAGTTTCCGGTAATGGTAACATGATTATGCCATTAAAAAAAATGGAGGAAAATTCTAAAAACTTGAGGCTTTAGAAGTAAAACTAGTAGATAATGATAAAACCCGGGAAGATAAATTACTAGAAATTTCTAAGAAACTAGAAGACAAATTACTGGAAAATGCTAAGACTTTAGAGGATAAGCAACAAACATTACAAGACAATTCTAAAATGATGAAAGAGGCGTTAGAAGACCAACTACTAGAAAATTCTAAGACCCTAGAAGATAAATTAGCAGAAAATTCTAAAACCCTGGAAGACAAATTACTGGAAAATGCTAAATCCCTAGAAGAAAATTTGGTACAAAAAATTTAGAAATGCTAGAAGAGAAAATAGTCAAGAATGAAGCTCGGATTGAAGAGCTAAATCAGACAATGGTCGAAAATGAAGCGCGGATTGTAGAGCAGAAGCAGACCACCGTGAAATATGAAACCTGGATGTAAGAACTAAAGCAAACAATAGTTGAAGAGCTATGTCAGACGACAGTTAAAAACGAAACGCGCATAGAAGAGTTAAAACAGATAATGGAGGACGATATCACCAAAATAAAAGAGCAGGTAGTGACAAAACAAAGTGGAGAAACTCCACCAAAGACCAAAGAAAAAGCAGTATGTGGATTCGAAAATTGGCCTTCGGGGGAACAAGAAACAAGATGAATCCTCCGCAATTTGATGGAAAATCGTCATGGACTAATTATCGGCGCCAATTCGAGGGTGCAGCTAAGCTAAATGGATGGTCGGCACAGGAGAAGGCAATCGCATTAACCCTAGCCTTAAGAGGGGATGCTACAGATTTCTTACAAACGAATACCTCAGAGCAACAAGACGACGAACAACTGATCAAACATTTAGAACTGACAAAATGGCCACCAGGAATCTAATGAATCCCTACAAGAGTTTGAAGCTGATATTGCCCGTCTGGTTCGCCTTGCTTATCCAGCTACACCGAAAAATGTGATAGAAACGTTAGCAGTGCAAGTGTTTTTGGATGGACTTCGAGACCACGAAGCCAGACAAGCATTGATCCTAGCTCGACGAACTCAATTAGTGGATGTACTGGCTCGAGCTCTGGAATTCGAGGCTGCGAAAAATACCTGCAGAGGTCAAGCCGGAGTCCGAATCATTGACGGAGTATCAGAATATAGCGGAAATGATGAAGCCTCTGTAAGAAAAATAGTAGAAGAGGTCTTTACCGAAAAAAGACTAACAAGCCCCAACTACCAACTTAGATGTCGCTTCGCTATGCAACCACATTAACAATGTCTTTGTGGATGGCCGTATTAATAGGAAGCAGTTTGCAATACTGCTGGATATGGGTGCGACGAAAACAGGCATAAGGCCCAACATTGTTTTAGACGAGACAAAGATAAAACCACCAAAGTGGCTACTGCGAACAGCGACAGGGGAATCAGGTAAGGTCCATGGTGAAATAGAGGTTGAAATGGTGTTGGGAAATACAGCATTCTAACATTGGCCATTAGTGGCAGACATCGAAGACCAAGTCATCATTGGAATGGATGTCATGACCTCCAAGAGATTCCAGTTAAACTTTAAAGATAGAATTCTGCGAGTCAATAACGAAGAAGTGTTGCTTCATGGCAGAGGATGTAAATGTTCTGGAAAGAGCTGAAATCATTGTAAATGCTTGCATGGATGGGAAAGGTGAAGCTGAAACAGTGATGTTTAATCCCGAACTTAAAGACGGAAATTTAGGCAGATGAATCGCACTGGGAAAGACTTTGTTTCGTGCCAAGGAGATTGTACCTGTAAGACTAATGAACCTGAATCATTACTCGGTTGCGTTAAAGAAAGGAACAATGTTGGAGCACTGTTCAACAGTTTCCTTTGTATTCAGAACCACGCAATCCCACCAGGTAAAATATCGGAAGAACTAGAGAAACTCATAACAAATTCCTCCAGGAAGTTAAAACTAATCCAGAAAGTAAAATTGAGGAAGTTCGTTAGAAACTATTAGGGTATCTTCGACGTTGGGATAGGAAATAGAGGGCAAACTGATCTAGTGAAACATAAAATTAATACCGGGGACGCTCAGCCTACTCGATTTTGCGTGGACTATCGTCAACTAAATCACGCAACGAAGAAAAATAGCTATCCCCTACAAAGAATAGACGATACCTAGATACATTTGCTGAATCGAAGATGTTTTCAACCCTCGACCTGAAGAGTGGTTATTGGCAGGCAGAACTAGCCAAGGAAGACCGGGAAAAGACTGCTTTTACCAACGGTTCAGGACTTTACCAATTCACGGTAATGCCGTTTGGGTTGTGTAATGCTCCAGCAACTTTTGAAAGATTGATGGAAACAGTGTTAAAAGGGCTTTCATGGAAAACATGACTGGTGTATCTTGACGACATTATCGTGGTTGGAAGATCATTTGAAGACCACGTGAAGAACCTGGAGGAGGTGTTTCAACAACTTCGAAGTTCCGGACCAAAGTTAATCCCGAAGACGTGTCAACTGCTCCAAGAAGAGGTGCAATATCTTGGACATGTGGATTCCGCACAGGCAGTAGCTGTTGATATACAGAAAATCAAAGCTGTCCAGGAATGGTCGATACCTAAAGATATCAACCAGTTAAGAAGCTTTCTGGGGTTATGCGAATACTATCGTATCAGATTTGACAACATCGCCAAGCCACTTATTAGACTCACAGAGGGGAAAGTGTAGAACCAGTGGGACGAAGAATACCAACGATCATTCGAGACCCATTGACAAGTACAAGTCTTAAGTTAGCCTTTGCCAGATGGAAACTTCGTTTTGGATACCGACGCAAGCAATGTCGGAATTGGTGCGGTGCTTTCGCAGATCCAAGACGGCCAGGAGAAAGTTATCGGCTATTGCAGCAAGACGTTGAGCAAGCCTGAACGGAATTACTGTGCTACTCGCAGGGAACTCTTGGCTGTGGTAAAGGGAGTAGAACATTTCTACAAATACCTCTATGGTAAAATGTTCCTTCTGAGCACTGATCATGCAGCACTGAAGTGGCTCTTGCAGTTTAAAAACCCCGAAGGGCAACTGGCCAGGTGGATTGAGCGCTTGTAAGAATTCGACTTCGAGACTGAACATCGAGCTGGAATAAGCCATTAAAATGCTGATGCCCTATAGAGGAGACCATGTTAGCGAGCTGAAGAAGAAGGGGCTGTTCTCTGTAGAACTACCACCATCGATGACCATTGGCAATCTGACGAGATCTTTTCTCGCACACCATTAAGTCATACTGGGCTCAGTGGAACTCCCTCATCCTGGAGAATGGACTTCTGAAGCGCGTCCTGGAATTTCCAGAGGAAAGTCCGGACAGAAAGCTGACGGTAGTTCCTACAAGCAGGAGACCAGAAGTTTTGCGAGAACTACATGACCGTACAACCGGAGGACATCTGGGAGTGACCAAAACCCTGGGGAAGTTGAGCGAACCCTTCTATTCGGTAAACTGCAAGCAAATGTTAAGGAATGGTGCCAGAACTGTACAGTTTGTGCAGCAAGTAATGGGCATCCATTTACTGAATCCGACTCTGGAAATAAGTACATTGTGGTGGTGATGGACTATTTCAGTAAATAGGCAGAAGCTGATGCCTTGCCGAATCAAGAAGCCTTGACCGTTGCTGATGTTCCCTTGGAGTTGCTCTCAGACCAAGGTAGAAATTTTGAGTCCACCCTTTTCCAAAGACAACTGCAAACTATTGAAAATCAATAAAACACGAACGACAGCATTATACCCGCAATCCGATGGAATGGTAGAACGGATGAATAGAGGCATTAATCGCCATTTGTCAAAGGTAATCTCTGATCACCAAAGAAACTGGGACCAGTATCTTCACTTGTTTCTAATAGAATGTCGTTCATCTGTGCACGGGTCAGACCCCGGCAAGCGTTATTATGGGACGAGAGTTCCGACTACCATGCGATTTGAATTGTGGATGACCCCCAGGAGAAGGGACTGCAGGTGAAGACTATGTCAGCCAGTTACGAGATCCACCAACCAGTCCGGTTAAATATCGAGAATGCCAGTGCCCGAATGAAAGAAGCCTATGACATCAGAGCCAAAGGCGGAGAATTCCAAGCTGATGATCTTATTTGGTTGTATAACCCTCAACGTCCTCGTAGATATTTGCCCAAACTACAAAGATCTTGGGAGGGGCCTTACCAACTTGTAAAGTAGAACAACGATGTTGCCTGTAGAATAAGAAAGCTGCCTTAATGAAAACCAAAGGTGGTACATTTCAACATGTTCGCCCCTTATGCCGGAAGTCATGATGGCGAAGTCGACCAAGCCCAAGTCCGCAACCTCCAACCACCCGATAACGAGATGACCTTCAAATAATTTATGGCACTGTACTCTGATGGGCAGAAAGTGCAGCACGACGTGACCAGAAAGGAACCCCGTAACCTGTTTGAGGTGCCCATTGAATATGCCCTGGCTCATTGGGTGGCTCGAGATCTCCGGATGTACAGAGGAATAGCCAAGGTGTTTGACAAAAAGTACGGCAAGTACCAGAAGGTAAGGGAGCAAGATCCATTCATAGGGAAGGTCCTTCGTCTCGAAGATAAACAACCAGTGGATACCAGAGACATCTTTTATTTGGTAACGAAAACATTCTCGTAAGACAAACCAACATACAGCGATCTTTGGAAGACTGGTAGAATGGAGGAATCTGATGATGGAGAAGAACCTAATGAAATTGGCGGTCCCAAAGCTAATATGGGTTGGATAGACTGAATTGGGGGTGGTGAGAAGTATGATTTATACAATCTTTCGATTCAGTGGTATCGACATCCTTGTATGCTGTCTCAATATTCGCTGCCCAGTTTCGAAGACCGTTGACTGTTAATTACACCAAACTTCCCGTTTTCGAAATGGAGAGTCCTGCAAATATCGTCACACCGGAAAGGTTTCTGGGACGAAATGGTCTTAAGGAGGGGGCAAAGTTGCGAGAATTCATCCGATAGCTGGTGCAATCGGCCATCAACCAATTCGTGGAAGCAACATTCCTCCGATATTTCTGGGAAGCCGAAATATTGTTTGTCTATCGACCCGAGGCCGACCGCTTGCGTTAATGGGAATTCGTCGAATTTTGTCGAAGCTTCGGGAACACATTTCCCGGTGACAAGAGAATTCCCAGAGAAATATATAAATACGGACAGATGGCGGTAGGATTCATTCAGTACTGTTCAGTAGTCGACTGCCATATAGTTATGTAAAGATAAATTGTAAATGGTTCTGTGAATAAAAATTATGTTAAAGTAATGGAAATAAATTAGGGTGAGTTGGCCTGTGTTTATATATAAATGCAATAACTGAACTGAACCCTAGTGTGAAAATAAAAATATCACAATATTATACTAGCAACCCGTCCCAGCTTCGCACGGGTTTTTTTACAGAAAATATAGAATAGCCTATGTTACTTCGAGGAGATGCAGCTTTCAGTAAAATTGGTTGAGTAGTTTTTGAGTTAAAACTTAACAAACAAAAAATCAATCGTTTTTCCTCGTTGTACATATTTTTAATTTAGATTATTTTTTGAGGGGCAATTATTTGTGACGCAAACGAAACAGAAAACAGTTAGATTAGTTTCTGAGTATATTCCTTTTATACGACATTAATAATCAGATCACGTTTAAAACGGACAAATTAATTTCGTGTCATCTACATATGTTGATTTTGCTATATCGCTAAGGTATTAATTTAATTTGCGTGATGTAAAGGGCAAACATATTCTTTATGAAATGCTTAAGTCAACTAACGTATTTAAAATGATTAGGATTAATACTGTATATGTGTATTTGTCCAAATAGCGTTTTATTTACCGATTTATAATTGCCCATTTTTTTAACTATTAAAACGAGTATAGCATGTGATTCTTAAGAGATAGACATATGCCGTCGCGGTATTTTTTGTAGACCTCTATAAGATACATAATTATACCATACATTATTTTGTTATATCTCAAAGGGTTTAGGCAGCGGTTTCGTTTGAAAGCTCCCAGACGGCTTATTTTTTTCCGACACCTCTAACAAATACCGTTATATATTAGCCAATTTATATAAAAACTGAACACATTATATACTAAGATCTTCCCCGAAACGACTCTATCAACTGGTGAAAACAGCATGAAACTCGGTTCAGTGGTTTTTGAGTTTATGGCGAACAGACAGACAGATAGACGCCGCGGAGGACTTTGTTTTATAATATTGCAATAAACTCCGTGGGGTCAAAGTTAAATAATTTTTAAAACTGACACTTACTTCACTTTTTAGAACTTTTATTTACACGCATAACATCAAATATTTTCAACAGATGATTCTAATACAATAACATCGTAATCATAACAATAGGTAAGCTCGACTAACCACTGAAATTAATATTGGTTTATATAGCGTACGTCGAATATTCTGGCCGTTCTACCTTTGTTCGCACAGCGTCGAGATAAGCAGTTTTTACCCCATTACAAATTTCCAGTTCACTTATTTTTACTTTTCCAACGATTGATGTTTAATTGGGATAAATAATGCTTTACATTGCTTTACTCAAGGACGGCGTAGATAAATTTTATATCACTGCCCCCCCCCTTTAAGTCTCATCGATCCGATCAGAAACATCCTCTCCATGGTAGCCCTGGGGATTCGACGGATCAATAAACAACGTTATTGAGCCTCTTGACTACCTCGCATGGACCATCTCAGTTGGGTGTTAGCTTTGGAGATTTACCCTTGTTCCGTTGGGGGTTGTACAGCCAGACTTTGTCCCTCTCTTGGAACCCGACTGAATTGGCCTTGAGGTCATATCGTGTCTTCATCCGGTCACTAGTGACCAACATCTGCGTTCGGGCTAGTTCTTGTATTGCCAGCATGTTATGTCGGAGCAGGTCAGCATAATCGTTGACGTCTTGGGACGGTACTTGGAGGAACCAAAGGCCAGATCGCAGAGTAATCTTAGCCCTTTTCCAAATAATACCCTGGCAGGAGTCATGCCTGTCCTGTTATGTACAGCTGAGCGATAGCCAACAGGAACAGCGAGAATGTATCTCCATCCGGCAGATCTGAGTACAGGCCAATAAAGGCTTACACCCGCCTAGGATGGTCCATACGAGGTGGTCGAGAGAATTAAGTGAATGTAACATCGAAGTTTGATTTATGGCCACAACTCGAAGTATGGAAAAATTGGACGAGACTAAAATATTCCAACTGCTTACGGATGGACTAGACGAAAAATAGCTCAAATCCTGGAAGAACGTGACAAGAAGGAGAAACAACATCAAGAATAAATTCAACAAAGGTTAGTGAAATCTATTAATGAAAAACATAAAATTGTATTACAAAATCTTTCTACAATGAAAAGCGAACAACAAAATGTTATCACTGCCATGGAAGATAAACAACAAAATTTAATGCAAGGATTATTCTCGAAATTTGAAGAAAAACAAGGCCAAACAGAAGAAAAAAGGCAACTGAAATTTGAACAATTAATGAAAATAGTAGCGCAAGTTAATGAAACAGTTAATGAAACAATGCAAATAGTTGAGTCAGACATAAAATAGATAAATGATGACATTAAGACCACAAAAAATACCGTGGATACTCTTAAAAGCAAAGTAGATGACCTCGATTCCATCCAAATCCAGGTAAAATTTGAAATTAGTTCAATTCAACACACAGTTCAAGACCAAATCTGTTCCATTAAAAAACAGTACAAAGTGAAGTACAATATAAAATAAGTGCCATCCAAAACAAGGTAGAAACAGAAATTTAAAAAATGCTACAGGACTTACAGCGAGGAAAATACCATGAGTACCAAAGGTTCCGTTTGCAAACCATCCACATTTGATGGCAGCTCATCTGGGCGATGTATAAATGGCAATTTGAAGCCTTGGCTACAGATAATGGATGGGATAGCCAAGAAAAATCTACCTCTCTAGTAATTTCGTTAAGAGGTCCGGCATTAGAACTCCTCCAAAGCCTTCCAGTTGATGAACAAGTAATTTCGACAAGATCATAGCCATCTTAGACAAAAGATTCGACAGTCAGTCCTTGAGCCAGGTATACCAAGTCCAACTTAGTGGAAAAACGCAAAACTCATTCAAGAGTCTACAAAAGTTCGAAGCAGAAATTAGACGATTATTACACCTGTCCTACCCAGACCTGCCAGAAGAAACTAAAGGTCATTGGCCATACAGAGTTTCATAAACGGCATCAGGAAGTACAAAGGAGTCTAAGACTTAGTGTCCAAGCCGTGGGTACGAGCAGTTTCCTTCAACCAGGAAGAGTCAGAGTCACCATTTCAAGCGTTGCTGGCTGGTATTAACAAACTACTGGAACAGTCACGGAGAACTGATACCAGAAGAGCATGTTACCATTGTAGAGGGACAGGACACTTCCTACGAGTCTGCAGAGTGAGGCTATCAGAACGATCATCGACCAGAGGTAATCGAAAAACCAGCTACATGTCCAGGGACGGTCAGCCAGTCAGCATAAGGGGGCGAATGCTGACTAACCCTCCATCAGACCCCAAAACATTATTCATCCGGGGATTTTGCCGAGATAGCAGCAACCTAGTCATCAGGGGCACCATCAATGGCCGTGCAATTACCATTACCATCCACATCGGCGCCGCTGTGTCCATGTCCAGGGTTTTGAGAGCATCGAAAATTCTACCAGGTAGCAACGACATCCAGCTCAGAATAGTCACCGGCAAGTCCATGCCAATACAGGGTCAGGCAGATATAGTACTGCAGATAGGGGACAATATAATCCTGGTAACCAAGATTGAGGACGATTTTATATTGGGTATAGACCTAATTTGCCAGAATGGATTTATGTTCGACGCGAGATATGTTCTTCGGTTCAGCCCATAAATTGCTCAACGACCCCCATAAAAATTGTGGCAAAATCCTCAGCCAGAATTATCGGTCGAACCGAACATATTACTCAAGGGCAGTTAGAAAGAAATCCTGGGAGCTGCGTTGGAAAGGAGGAGCACGTACACTCAGCAAATGACTACTTAGTTGGACAGGCTAAGTTAAAACCGGACGAGATATACCAATTAGAGTCCTAAATTTGTCCAACAACGACATCAGAATTGCCAGTGGTCAAGAAATAGCTTGTTTCGAGCCAGTAGAGGCCATGGTCAATTGCGAAGAAGGGTACCGGACATCGGTGAAGGCAACAGGGCCCAGTAAAGAGTTTCTACAACAGTTTGCCGACTATTTGAAACACCTTACACCAGAGAAACAGAATCGATTTATTGCAAATCACTGGAGACAAGCATGAACTACGTAGCTTCTCTGTTCATACTACAGGCGATTTGTTGAGGGATTTGACACTACTGCCGCACCCCTACATCGGCAGACCACCGAAAAAGAGACCTTCCATTGGATCAAGACTGTGAAACATCATTCAAACAACTGAAGGCGGCACTATGTTCCATCCCACTTCTGACACCAAATTGAAATAAACTCAGTGGGTTCAAAGTTAATTAACATTAAAAACCGACCTTCACTTCACTTTCCAGAACTTTTATTTACACGCAGAACATAAAATATTTTCTACAGCTGATTCTTATAAAATAACATCGAAATCATAAAAATAGGTAAGCTCGACTAATTAACGACTTAAATTAATATTGCTTTATATAGTATACGTGGAATTTTCTTGGCCGTTCTACCTTTGTTCGCACAGCGTCCAGATAAGCAGTTTTTGTTTTTGCCCCATTCGAAAGTTCCAGTTCTCTTGTTTGTACTATCCCAAAGATTGATTTTTAATTGGGATGAATAATGCTTTACGGTTCTTTAGTCAGGGACGGCGTAGATAAATTTTATAACAATATGTAGTGATTATCCACATCTATTGTCAAAAATGTTTCATAAGTGTATAAATTACCTCACCTACACCCCGCTCACTTCCTCGGAAATTCCTGATAAGCAAGCCCACACCTTTGGTTATTTGATTACCCTATCTGTAGTTTCTTTGCTAGAAATACAAATTTATTATTCGTTGTATTTCCAATTTCTGATGATAAAAATAAATAATATTTTTTTTTGTTTTTAAGTAATCGTTAAAACAACCTTTATGCATAAATCTCTCACAGGCTAAGAGAATTATGTTTTCTTTCCAATAGAAATATACTTTTAGTGGTCTGCCCTTAACCTAACAAAAGTGTCTTGTAATATTCGTTATTAGGGTTGCAACTTTATCGTATTACAGTAAGTCTTCATTTCCGACTCGGAGATTAAACTAGACCGCCACAGAAATTATGTATTCTGGTAGAAGTGAGCCTAAGGTACTTTGCATATCCACTTGAAAACTTAACTTTCATTTCAGAGCTTTAAGTTTTCTGAGACATTTACGACGAATACCGTCCTTGTGTTGTTAGTGTAATATATCCTATTGCTTGTAGGGATAAATAGACTTGTTTCCGCTATAATAAGTTTCGAACCGTTTTTTTTCACTGTACTTAATTAAAAACACTGTGGAGAACTTCTTCGCATTCGTACAAATTATAAAGGTGCAAGTTTTAAAGCAAAATAATTGTTTTGTAATTTTGTGGACACCGACCAATCAAAATCTAAACGTAATTAGGAAAGCCCCTAACACGAATTTAAATATAAGACAGCCAAAGCCTCATACCTACTTTTCCCGCATTGAAAATCAGAGACTATAGGTATGATTTAAATTATCTAACAGTTAATTTAATATGATTTTGCTCATAAGGAAAGTCGGTAACAAGTATCTTATTACACAGCTGTAATCTGAAACATTCTACTTTTAAGACATCTTATGAGAAAGTTCCCCTTTCTATGTATGGATGTCTTGAGAATAACATCACACTTTTGGAATAGTCTCTATATTTGAAAGCTTCCAACCGTTTCCGAGTCTAAGGTAGAAACTGCTCTCAGTGGGAATCCTAAAACACTGAAAAATGTGCTAAATTGCTATTAGAGGAAAACGAATAGAAATTTAACATGTTTGACAATATGAATTGGAATAAACATTAGAAACCAAAACTGCACTAGTACCAAATATGTCAAAAACAAAACCAAATAACACAACCTACATCTCCAAAAATTCTATTTATAAATTTCTTTACCAGTTGTATAAATGCTATATTGTAGAAATCTCTAGACCTCTAAATGTACGATTAAATGAACTCCAAATTACCTAAATTATCAAAAAATCGAAATGTTTACAATTTGCTAACATAGCTCGATCCAAGTAATTCAGGTTGAATTTAGTAATGATCATGTTCTTTTGAACAACCACTTATCGAGATACTTCATAAAACTTTTCCTACGTTTTCTCTTACGAATTTTATGGAAGCTTAAAATATTATAATCATAACAATTTGATCGAATTTTTGGCGAATGCAATCTGTTATGACTAATTCGCACCTAGGAACGCCTTACAAAATTCTGAAAATAACAAATTTCAAAATCTTCCAAGTTGACTGGACCTTCTTTATTTTTATATGATCTTTAGAATATTTTTTGTAAATATTCAGTCCATGTTGAAACAGATTTTAATGTTAAGTCAAACATTTTGTTCAAATTGCCATAGCGAGCATTTTTAATTGTTCATTGTCTTATAGCTTTGAGAAGATAGGCTAATTTAGACCCTAAAAGTATTTTTCTTGGTTGTAAGAAAACATATGGGACGCACTGTACAAGTGTTGAGTCACTTAGAGTGCAAACCAGTTTGTAGAATGGCTTATTGATAGTTTGTAAACTGCCAAAATGTTTATAACAACTGTTTATATCATTTTACTAAATAAATAAATAAATAAATATTTTTTTAATTATTATATATTATTATATATATTATATTATTTTTTAGCCTACTTCCAAAAACTAGGAGGTTATCAATTCGTCGACATTTTTTTTTATGAATGCTCAGTGATTATTCAAAAATGGCTTGGACAATTTTGATGATTTAAACAGCATTGTATTAAGGAATATTCCAGAAAGGTACCATAAAATTGAACCGAAAGCTTCTTAACGGAGGCCCACACTTACACACATAAAAATAGATGAGCAACGGAATCAATTGCATAACTTTAAATTTCATTTGTTTCGACACAACACGACCAACCGACACCATACTCTGCTGTTCGATCTTGAAATACCCCTCCAATTCAGTCCTCTGTGTAAAAAACCGGGACCAGTTAATATATAAGGACTCTTTTTTTTATAGAAAATCAATAACTAATAGGAAACAAACGAATATAACATCCAAGTAATATAGAATACCTGCACAAAATTTTCTTTTCATTCTGATAAACACTCCAATTCCCTCTTTGTGATATATTAAATTGGTAACTTGACATACGTCAGAAATTAAAGAGAATATCACACAAAAAGACAACTTGGCATTAAATTTTTATATTATTAACGAATATAGACTTATAGAATGCTACACATTAAGTAAAACGTGCCCTTTGTTTACATCATTTTGTTATCGTAATAAACCAAGTACGTTTACCACTCGCTAGAGGTATTACATGTAGCCAGAACTTTTATATCCTCTAAAGAACATAATCCAGTCGAAGATAAATTGGTCAAGAGTCTAAAGCACACGGCTGCAGTTCAAAAAATCTCGGGTTCGTAACCGAGAACAATTATACTTTTTTTATAACATTATGTCATAATTAATTAATATTACATAAAATAAGAACTTAAAATATTTAAATTGACCGTTGAATATACAGGTATGTAATTTTTTGTTTTGAATAAAAGTTATCGGTTTGTAATGATGTCAGCTAAGAACAAAACGAACTTTTCTTTGACATCTTGTCCTCAAATACTTATTCAGATGAACAAAACTATTTACAAACACTTGCTCCATTTCTAAACTTTATCTTTGCAGATATTTTTAAATTAAGAATTAAATTAGGATTAATAATTGAGTGGTAACAAAATAGAGACAATTATTTTATTTCACCTGATATTTATATCCATTACTAAGACTGAATCAATGAAAGAAAAATAGAGGCAGTGAGATAACGAGTGAAGGGAAGAATATATCGTAAGAAGCTTTTGCTTCCATCCTTCTGTCTCAAGTGACTGCTGCTCTTTTTTGTTTTTTATGTGAGATTTACGGTTTTACAGAAAATTAGAAAAAGCAGTAAGTAGTAGACTACACTTCAGTGAATTTCAATTAATCTACACTTTCTCTTAACCGGCTCAATCAATTTGAATATTTTAAATTGTATTCTACAAAGAAATGTTCCAGCTTGATACCGTATAATTTTCTATAATGTAAACCATACCGTTTTTCTGAAAATCGTAATAATATGTGCAAAAAGCGGTAAACATCAATGTAAAATGTCAAATTTTCATCAAAAAGCTTAAATGTCAAATATGCCATGAAATTATATCGGGTGTTTGTAACGGTTTTCCTCTTATAGGGCTTGCAGTCGAGTGAAATGGCACAAAATATTCCATCGGTGTATCGAAAAGAAAAATTATTAGGTGAGCGATGTTTTCCAACAATGTGCGCAGTTGAAATATAGGGCCAAGTAAAATTACAGTTGTTCAGGTGGGTTCAAACAATCTTACAAATAAATGTGATATATTGGTGGTATATATGCAGTTGCGTATACAAGGTGGTTGAAATAAGAGTGAAGTAACACTATAATTATACAGAGTGGATCAAAAACTTTAAAAAAATGTTTGATTAAGCATATGCAGTAAGGATGTTCGAGGTATAGAGCGAAGGGTTCAAAAATTTTTAGAAGCAGATGCATATGCAGGATGATTCAAAAATAAGGTTGAGCTGAATTATAGTTATACAGGGTATAAAATGTTATGTAGTGTTGAACATAAGTAAATGCTTATACTTGACATATGGGCGAAGTAAAATTATAGGTATACAGGGTGATTTAAACAATAGGAATATAGACACAGTCAATAGGGCGGAGAGAATTAATATGTATACAGGGCGGTTGCAACATCGTGTAGAGTTTAATTATAGTTGAACAGGGTGATACTGAAAATGATAGACAAATAATATATGTCAGAAAATAGTTATTGATTGCAAACGGTTTCTAAGCGGTTTTTATTATAAGCCAATTGAAGTCAGTTGTTTCTTAAATATAAATTATTATTTATTAGATTAATTTCATATAATTTAAATAATTAATTACATAACTCATAATTGAGTGACACTTAAGCCGTGTGTTGTGTCATTAGGAAAAAATAGTTTTGACAATAATAACATTTTACCTATTGAAATGTTAATCATCAATTAATCATTTAATTAGAGGATACATATCCTACAATACATTTTTTGTTGGCAGTCCGACAGGGATTATTCATCAGTGTTTAGGTGCAGTTTAAGAGCATCGGGGTGTGCTCTTAAAGGGCAAGGGCATTCTTTGTTACGTATTCTTTAATTTGCGTATTATACGATTATTATCATTATGGTAAATCCTTTTCTGCTCTATTGTTTTATTCTGTCGATCGTATTTATATAATTGTTGTATTTTTTGGTGTCATTGTCGCTAACAAGAAATGTCACATGTCCATAAGGAGTTCCACCTTCCAAAAATGTACTACCGTACTGTTGGAGCAGTCCGACTGTAAACATATTAATGTGATATTTTGTCTGAGAACGAAATGGTAACGCATTGATAGTTAAGGAAATTATGGATAATATACTAATTAGATGTTGTGGTTTCAACAAATTCATGATTCAGAAGATTGTAAAACATATAATAAATCTGTGGTTCCTTAGTTCTAATAGTAGATGTTTGTACAAATTCCTATACTAGAGGATCTGAATGATTGAAGTGTGCCGAATGTATGAAAAACAAGTGTGGTATGAAATAAATTCCTCTAACAACATCGAATCAACAACGAAGAATTTGTTTGTTGTTTCTCCCGGTTAATAACCATATGATTTCTCCCGACTGTCAACTAAGCTGAACTATTACCTCCCATAACAGCGACTTTGCAGGAGAAGTACCTACTTTCTCACAGTAGAGACTCTTGAAAACACAATGATTTCTAGGTATAAAGATTTGAAAATATTTCGTCTGTTGAATTTTTGGACATTCGTTTCATTTAGGTTTAATGAAGTTGGTAGGTTTTGGGAAGTTGCATAAAATTGCTTCTCAAATTTCATGGAAAATGAGTGTTACTCACTTTTACTTATTCGTCTATATTTTAAAAGACAATGGTTTACTCCACGAAGATAACAATTTAGAGTTGTTGAAACGGCGTTAAGTTTAAAAAAAAGTTAAAGTGTAAAACAGTGTGTTTTACAATATTATATTGAGTTAATTTGTTTAAATATGATGAAAATAGTTTAATCAACGCGTCGCTGCTCAACTCACTCGGCAACCGTTACATGAGAGAGCACAGTTGCTCAGTTGGCTAGAGCGTATTGCTAGTAATGTAAAGGTCTCGGGTTTGATCCTAATTATTCATTGAATATTTTTGTGGCAATTTGAGGAGGTTCCTGGAAGTTTAAAATTATAGTTGGACCCAGTAGGGGCCCATGAAATTGAGTTGTACTCAAAAAAATAAACTCCTCCTTAAAGATTGGGCATATTTCAAGGAAAATTTATGTGTATGTTTGAGTGGATTAGCTTTACAATGTAACCTAACGATGCGATCGGTTTGTAGTTTTTTTTTGAACTCCTCATTACCGGTTAGGTTGATTTTGATGAAACTTTTTGGGTGTGTTTTAGTTACTTTAGTTTACAACTTAATATGGTCGGTGGCATTGCTATCGGTTGCCAGAAATTTGTTTCAATTTCTCCTAAACGGTTCGCTCGATGTTGATAATTTTTTTGTGTAAGTTTAAATGGCTACTTGGAAGGTTTAGATTGATAAATGGGTTTTAGGATTCTTTTTACAATATTGGCATTTTAATTAAACAGCATGCAAACCCGGGAACAGCTAGTTTATCACTAAAATGAACACAACATAGTACCTACGGCAAATTTTGCTTCTGGAAGTTTCTAGGACATTTTATAAATGGGAACTTATATGTAAATAACTTTTTGCAAAAGAATTTCAAATATATGGGGTAAATTTATAATTTGTAATAATTACAGATAAACAAGTTTACTTCTGAAAATATTAACTTACCTATATAATAAAACTGACAAAACAGGTCATACAATATATGTTGTTGTGCTCCATACTTTTGTGGTAGTTAGGGCATGTCTATTGTACAGGCGAGCATCGACAGAAACAGTCTTCTCTAAAAGGCTGTTTAAAAGAAAAACTCATAACGATTACGACTATGCATAACAACATTACAATTTCTAGTAAACGGCGGGATAAATTTGACATATTAAATGAGATACTATCAATACCGAATGAAAGTTCACTGCAAAAAATGGCGTCGTATTAGCCAACGATTCTTAGTTATAAAAATGTACTCTTCATAATTCAGCTACATTTGCAGAATATCCAGTAATACTAATAATAAATACTCTAGAAAGAAAATGAAATTTCTTGGGTTATACCTCCAAAATATTTTCTTATATTTAAAAATTAAAAAATAAATTAAGGTATTGAAGCTTAGAACTCATTAGAAAACAAATACAGTATTTTGAACTACACATAATTTACATTCTAAAGTAAGCAGACGACATGAAGAAGTCGAATCCTTTAAAAATGCATGACTAAATTATATTGCTGAAGGAAAGCACCTTTATTTTCTCGTCGCTAGCCTTTCCCTTTGCAGGAGTCAATATTTGTTTGATTCTGTAAACAACTTAATCTTTCTGCTGTTGACTGGAGCTAAGGAATACTTTTAAGTTGAACGAACTCTACAAAATGGGATTATGTTTACTTTCATGAAAAAAATTATTAGAATTATGTAGTTAATCTGACATTAAGGAATTTGTAAGATAACCTGTCGGTTGACATCGTGCCCAATCTGACAAACATTTTCGTAATTCATTCATTCATGACTCAGTTCAACTCAGAAAAAGTGGTTTTAATATAAAATTATGCAAATTCCACAATTTTTTTTATTTTGGAGACCACCGTCATCTAACACGGTCCTGATTCTATTCCCATGCTTTCTCCATACATTTACCCCATTCTCAATGGTGCTAAAATAACATGTAAAATTAAAATAAAGTTAAATGTTTGACAATTATTCCATGGTAAAAATAAAGTAGCATAGAAGGTGTAAGTATAGAGAGTGTAAGTTTTCCATCTGTAATATTACATGGTGGCAATAAAAAGGGTTAAGTATACAGGGGGTGCATAATATACAGTGTGAAGTAGGGGCAGCAGTATATGGGGTGTAAATGGGAAAAGGTTACGGGAACACTTTGTGAAAAGTTTGTCAGACAATAAATACTTTTGATATTTGTCGACAATTAGCCCATCCTTGGGGGCACTATTTGGACGGGAATCCAATATAATTTGTATTAGTAAATAAAGTAGATCATAATAACATGTAAGTATACAGTATATAAGTGTCGAACCTGACAATCGTATGCAAAGTGCGAACAGGACAGCGTACCTACCTATCCTTTGCCGGCAATGTTTGGCCGGGGTCCAATTTACAGAATCTATATATAAATAGGCTAAGACCAAACGATTAGGTACCATTTTCTCCTCTGTTTCTCAACCGATTTTCTTCATTTTTGTTATGTTTAGTAGCTACTGACGACCTTCAGTGCAGAATGCTAATCTTAATTTATAATATTGGTTCATTCATTAAATAAAATATAATAAAAATTTATTATTTATTATTTCAATAATGTCAATGCCAAACAAATGAATGTGCCGCGTGCCGCTGCCAAATCATTGAGTAATTATATATAGACAGACCAATGCTATTATATACTTAGAGCATGTACTTCTGGAGGTGGCATGCAAGAGTTGTTATTGTTTAGTGGGTAAAGTAATCCTTGAATATCATAATTATACAGGGCGATTCCAAATATGTTAGAAATAATTTTTTTAATGGGTGGCACATAAGCAGTTGCATATTTAGGGTGTTTAAAATATAGAGTAGAGTGCAATTATAACTAATAAATTAATTATATAGGGAAGCCCATTAGCGGTTGAATTTACAGGGTTCTTGGAATAGAAGGTGCAGTAAAATTACAGTTATACAGGGTGGTGCAAAAAATGTTATACATAGATGCATATACAGGGTGGCGGAAATGGAAATGCAACATTTCGTAACCCATAAGTAGTTGTATATATAGTTAAGATGAAATATAGGGTAAGAGGATTTTATAGATATACAGGATGGTGATAAAAAATGTTAGAATAGGAATTGATTTATAGAGTAGACCACGAAGAGTTTCATATATATAAAGATTGAAATATAGGTCGGAGTAGAATTATAGTTACAGAAGATAATTAAAAATTTCATAAACAAAAAGAGTAAATATGGTGGGTCATAGGCAGTGCCATATACCAAATGGTTTACCCGGTGGTTGAAAAATGTTAAAAAATATTATGCGTGGTCTATAAGCAGTTGCATATACAGGGTGGTGGAAATATATAATGAGATGGAATTATTATAATGAGGATTTTAATAAATGTTAGAGAATTGAGTGCAATTATAGCTATACAGGGGTGTTAGAAAAAATAAAGATGTAGGGTAGCCCATTAGCAGTTGAATTGTTGTCATATTAAATTAAGAATTACGAATTTGAACACAAATAAAGTTCTATGAATTATATCTGAAAAAAACTTGAATTTCGTTACTTATTTGTAGAAGCGAGATGTAAGACCGACATCTAGGATTTTCGAGGAAACTATCACACAGAGGTTCCGAATCTGGATCCGTTCTGTGTAATTGCTGTTCTCCCTAAAGTCCTAGGATAGAATGTCACGATAAAATTTTCATGTTACTTAACCTGCCAGAGATATTGACACAATTGGTCGAATTTCGACCACTGGGCGACAGCTAGTATTAATAAATTGATTTTAACTATATTGGATGTTATTGATTAAAGTAGCCTAAAGGATATAAGCATACAGAGGATACATAAATTTACAAAGTGGTAGTAAATAAAGTGAAGTTTATATAGAGCAGTTAAAGGGAAAACTTTAAAATTCCTGAGGAAATCAATGTATATGCTGAAGTGTAAATGTATACGGTATAAGTATGCAGGATTACAGTGAACTAGGTATGTGAATCGAGGGTATTTACAAACAGGGTGTGGCTTCTCTTACATTATACAAGGAGCATGTATGCATATACCTTGTGAAGTGGTGAACGTATATACCATATACATAGTAAAATATTTGTAGTTGCATATACGGCAAGTCTACAAAGTATTGGTTAGCAGGATGTACCGTATTTAGATATATATAAGAAGCTTGTGAGCGGCGGGTAACCGCTAATATAAATTAACTCAAAATCTAGAGTAGACTGAGTGCTGTTATATACTTGCGTTTTAGCGATTACCGGTTGGTCCCGTGGGCGGCTACTTGTCACGCAACATCAACATGTCCCCGCATGTTGATTCATCATTTCATGTTGCGTTGTTATAAAATGGGGCAGGGTCAATACGGTTTTTAAAATAATTTCTATTAAATTGATAAGTTCTGGGTTTTGTTGCGTGCGTTTAGACTGTGAGGCCTTTTTGCGATATCAAGTGCCTTTCTTAGCAGTCTTGATCTCTGGTATTCTATATTTGTCAGTACTTTTATATTCTCAAAGTCTATTCGGTGTGACGACGTGGTGTCGGCATTGTTAATTTTACTTTCTTTCTTTCTTATGGTCTTCTCGTGTTCATTACGTTACGGTTCAATTCTTCTCTTAGTTTTGCTCCACAAAGATTTTGTGCAGTCTAAACATGGAATGTTGTGCACTCATGATTGTTCCAAAGGGCTAAATGTTTGACATAAAAATCTAGAATTTGTTCCTAGCTATCCGATATAATTAACATTGATGACAACTAGCAATATCATGCGAAGAGAACGTAATATGAAATATTGAAATTAGCTCAAATAAACATTCTGAGGCCAAATTTATCTTGTAACACTTGATGATGAATTAAAATTTTTATACGTGAATGCGATTATCAGTGAATTGAGATCGAGGGTCAAATTCTTAACACAAAAATACCGATTGGTTGAAGTATAACTTCTCAAATGCGTGCCGGCGTGTGGCTAAGTAATTACTACTGCGTTTGTTTCTTTTATTTGAATACATCTTAACTGTTACAAAGTGAATGTTACTATAACTATAATATATAGCTCGGCATGTGTAGCAATCTTGCAAACTTTTTGATTAAGAACTAGATGCAAATTCTATGGTTGCGATTATTTTCAATTAGTAGCATTTGCAGTTTTAAAGAATCTGTAAATAATCAGTATTTGTGAAGGTATACTAAACCGAGATTGATAGGACCATACATTTTTTATGGCAATTCTACAGCCGACTGACTTTATTTCTCAACAAGATGGGGCATCGCCACATGATTGACGTGGATCAATTTAAAACTACCAAGATCTTCAGATTTGACTACAATGGATTTATGCTCATGGTGTTTTTTAACGAGCAACGTTTACATCGGCAAGTATGAAATGCGTTAAACAAGAGGCGAATGCCGTTACCCCCGAAAAAGATTCAAAATTCAGTTAATGCATTAATATCATCGATTCGAAGGTTGTCAAAATGCAAACGGTGAACAGTTTGAACAACTTTGGTAAAATACTAATTACATAAATCATTTATTTTTTTCAGTGATATTCATTACTATCAAAAACATGTTAATTGTCTTTGATTATTATTTTTTCTTAAATATTATTATGTAACCCCCTCATTTAGTTAAATTGTCATTTGGAGCAAAATTTCCTCTATCTAATGGCGAAAATAGAATTATAGCTTACTGTTCGATAACGTTATCAATTTGACAACATACTTTGGCCAATTTATGAATGTTGTGTAGAACTATGTACATCATATAACTATTTATGACCTGTTGGCGAAATTTTGTAAATTAAACATTAAAAACTGGTATAAATAATTAATATTCTGTGTAAATATAAAATATACTTTTTAAATTTAATTTATAGAAATGTATAGTACACATTATAACCCGAAATCGTTATAACACAAAATCAAAAATAACCACCAAAATTCGATAAGAAATAATAAATAATAGGAGCTCTTTGTCATCGGGTTAAAATATGGTACAATTTTTATATATATAAAGTCTTTAATTTCAGCAAAGCGGACTAAAATTGTTTTATCGATTACAAACACAAACAATTTTTTCCAGAAATAAATATAAAATGCCTTATGATGATTTTTAAGGAGTTTAAAGTTTCGGAGATATTTCTAGTAGATCGCGCAATTTTACGGGATATTAGGATAATTGTGCTATACTAAGAGAGATTTCAAGTTTTATGTGTCTAAAATTTCGAAAAATAGAATAAAATTGATTCACAGCTTCACAAAAACAATTCAAATCTGATATCATACTGCATTCCTGAAAGAAAGTTCCCCGAACAAAATGTCATTCACATCAAAAGAACAAATCAGCATCTTATTATGTTTCAGAGGATCTGAAATGTTCCATTGAATTGGAAGTTCTTTTATTTTGGAATCGCTTCTGTACCTTCTAGCCAGCTTTCATCCGTTTTTGAATAATTCACGACTTCTTACTTCACATCCTCATATGTGAAGAGTTGACTCCTCTTTACTTATCTCGGCTAATGAGGCATACATTTGGTGAAAAATATCATTTGGAATTGAAATTTTATGTTAGAGTGCTTTAGAATAAATATCGATAAATGTGACCTGAAATTGACGGAGTTGATTTACCAGATTGAAAGTCACAGTAGCTTTTCTAAAATTTCATTATCGAGTCACAATACGCATCCATATATAAACAAAAACCCTCCATAATTTGAATTGGAAATATTCATAATTTCTAATAACTTATTACATATCCGTAATTTTTGTTTTCTGTTCGGTATTGAGATATTGATTAAGTTTTCCCAAATAGATAATTGCGTGTGGAGTGGTTATATTTAACATTTGGTGTTCCTTCATCTCTTCAAATTTGTTAGATAATTTAGTATATAAATATTTTAAAAATATATCAAAGTCTGTTATGGTCAATTTTATTTATTCGTATTCGTTATGCCAATATATAATATTTATCTGATTTGTTTAAGTGCTTTTTATGGCTAACTAAAGTATTTGTATAAAACCTTAAAATATCATATTGGAGTAATTCTTGAAGTAGTTTCTAAGTTTTTATCTGATTTCTAACTGACTAGGTAACACAGCAATAAAACCTAACATACAGCACCTAAACTCCTCCCCTTTCTGTAAAATAACTCTTCGTAAAACTTGAATCCTACTCCTGACACCAAATATTCCTGACTTTGTAGGCTCAAACCAAATTCTAAACCAAATTTAATCATCTGCAAAATATTTACTTTTAACAGGGTCGATAAACTCAGACTTCGATAATATGTTCCGCTGTATGTCACCTTTTTAATACTATTGCTATCGTCTCGAGCATATCAGTCAAAATTTTGACTTGCTAACTTACTTAAATAAATTCTGATTCTGGAACAGGATGGATATTTTCGGTATAGAATTGTTCGAATTAATATTTTTTATTATAACTTTGTTTTTTACAGAATTAGTTTTGATTTCTATATGAGCGGCCTAAAATAAAATGTATACATTTTCTTTATGTCCTTACGTAAAATAAACGTGTTTTAAGCTTATTTTGTCACAACCCGGAGACCAAGTATAGTAGAATAATGAAATCATATAATTTCACCCTTCACTCCTCATTATTTCAGAATATATAATGTCCCCGTCAGAGTTATGGAGACTTTATGTAGCTTATTCATGAAACTGGGTAAGATGAATCATTTTTTATTGGTTTTGGTTCGTCGAATATCGTCTGTTAATGTAATTTCTTGTCTTTTATCAATTATTAGATCTTTCTCAGCACTGGTATAGTATTTCCATTTTGAACGGCAAAATCTACTAGTCCGTCGTAGTCATTACTTACCTTTTTTTACTTATGGTCTTGCATAGCTCTGATTCCACATTTAGAATGTCCACTGTACTTTTCCATATCAATCGTACGTACCTGTAGCTACTCCGATACTTACCTGTCTGGTTTCTTGTGATGATTCTAATTTGTTGTTACTCCTCGTTCTTTTGCACAGATTAGTATCGTGTTCAATAATATTTATTATTTTTTTAAGCGCGTTCACCACGTTTTCGTCTTGCCAACTGTATGTCCTTCGGCATCATGGCTACACGTTTCATGTGGATAGCACACAAATTGGTCCCTTCGAAAAGACCAACCAGGTAAGCTTCGCTAGCTTCTCGCAAAGCCATTACTGCTTAGCTCTTAAATCGGTCTTGAAATCCTGTTCAATTTCTGTAACAAGACGTTGGAATGGCAGTTTTCAGATCAACAATTCGACACTTTTTTGCTAGCGACGAATTTCACGTATTGCTATTGTGGTTTTTTACTCCGTCTATAGCGGGCGCACATTTACGTGCTGCCTTTGTTGCTAATTGCTTCCTAGGTGCTTTACCACCAGTCGATTTTCGAGCGGTTTGCTTGGTATGGGCCATTTCGATATGATAACGAAATTAATGTAAAATATACGACAGCACCACGAAGACGGCGTTCTCAGTCTTGGTGTTGGTCCTCCAAATTTTCTTTTCTTATGCCCTAATATTTTTGGTGAATTGTTTCAATTTATTGATATCTTTTCTGTTGTTGGGTGCCGTTCTAGATAACTGCCGTTTGAGTATTTCTAATTTCATTGTTGAGAGGTTCAACTTGTTGTAGTTTATCCTCAACAGTTTTATATGTACATGTTCCGGTAATGTGCGAATTGTACTAATCTCTCTCTTTCGTGTCGTTCACCACCCACAAAAATGGTACCATTGATCACACTTGATCTAGTGTTTTTTCCGACTTGCCATTAATATCGCCAATTGTCTGTGATTTCGCTATTCACTCTTCGTTAGCATAGCTTGTTTGTGATCTTGAATTCGTATTATTTGAATGGTGAATTATATTGAAAGTGACATTGTTGTGCTAACTACTTGATCTGTTGTCCTTCAAATTACATTTAGTTCATTAGTCCATGTATTATACCTATGGAATCCTATATTACTTCCAACTGGTGTTGGTTGGAGGTGAAGGAAGTTGCCCTATACAAATATTATTTTGTATTTTCCAAAAGAACCAAAGTACGAACCAAATACCATATCACTTTTGCTTACCATTCCAAACTGTTACCACTTATACGTTTACAAATTAAGTAAAGAATTTCTCACATATAAGAACTAAAATACAAAATTACAGTTATTATAGGTTATCAAAATCGAAAATTTTTAATGTTTCTTTGAAGGAATAATGAATAACTGATGCCATCAGTACTTGCGACAAGAATAAAAATGGAAAAGAGATGTAGCAAAATATAGATGCACTATGAATTTCGCTCTGATGCAACAGTCTTATAAAAATAAACAGAGAATCTAACCCAATCTGCCTGATGATGATGATAGGGTTCTTAATTGGGCTGATGGACACAGTTGGGTTTCATCTTGTGTTGGTAAATATTTTTTACTCAAAGAGTTCTAGTATTTCGAAAAACTTAGGGAGTATTCTATTAAACCCTTCCACCAAATGGAATTTTTCAATATTTTTGTAAACAAATCAATCATAAATTCCCAGCACGATGACAAGGCACCAAGTAATCCAAAATCCTTTAATAGTCTGCAGAACAAGTAACTGTTTAATGAATTATTTAGTTTTTAGTTAGCCATTTCATTCATCACTCATCAAGTAAATGAGTTACAGAAAAAATTACACGACGGAATTGCCATTGAGCTTGACTAACCACAAATGTTTATGACATGTTTAATTAAACTACGCATCAGAATCAAATTGTTTTTGTATTATGAAAAAATAACATGTGTCAAAGCGATAACTCCATTGGGATTATAACCCATAACTAATCAATTGTAAACTTCAAAGTAAATTGAGTATCAAGTTATTTAATTCATAAGATACGTATTGGTAGATGTATGTTTGACCGCAAATATAAATGCCACCAACAATATTGAATGTATAATTTTTGTTTTATTTCGGCGTCCGGAGGTGGGATATAAAAGCACCAACGGTAAGGTAACATAAATATTACCTCAAGTAAACAAGGCGAAAACTTCCGCTTTGCTTAGGAAAATAATCTCATTCAATTTTTGTACAATCTCACTATTTTGGTCTTGGTGTACTCATAATGATATTACATAAATATTTATTTATGTATTACCTTTATGGATATACCCAAAAATCTTACGTGTTCTTTGTAAGAATCAATGATAGATTCGTCAAAATCTGAATTATTATGAAGGATGGTACGTCTATGTATACAGGGTTTCTCACGAAGGTGGACGGTTACCTATAACTCAAAAAATATCAATATTAAAATTATGAAAATTTGGCAACTTAGGTAAGCCGATAGGTTCTATGTGGCCAAAACATTTTCAGAATTGTGGTACTTCCAATTATACCGGAAATAGACAATAACTTTCTTATATCAAATGGAACACCCTATTATTCGATGGTGGTGGCCGTTAATTTGTGATAGTTAATCATGTTGATCAAACACAAAAGAACTTGTTTGTTTTCTATCAATGACTTGAGTATATACGTACAAACGTAGGTTCGACACAGACTTTATGTCATTGGGTGCATTTTCATACAAGGGATAATGGCCGGTACATATACAATCTTGTACATGACTGCATAATTTTATAGTGAATTTTGCTATCTCAAGAAGAAATATATTGGCTGATTGCGACACAATTCTAATTTCAATTGATTGATGATTTTAATCTTTTCCTCATACTTATTTGTATATTATTAAGTTAATCACCATAAATTTTGTAATGGATTTAAGTACATATAAAATGTTATAAAACCGTACCAATTGAAATGTTGTTAGTTAATGGGGTAATGTTGATAATTTGCATTAATAAGAAAGATAAATTTTATAAAAGAAAAATTGCAAGCATCCAAATTCTTAAATGAAGTGGCAATTGATTGTAAATAGATATAAGGAACATGCAAATATAAGATAGATGAACCAGTAATTATAAACTATGCAAGGATGAATATTGGCATACAAAATCTAGACGTTGCATCATATAAATTTAATAAACTAGTAATACTTACATAAAGGAAAAAAAAACAATTTGCCAAGACACACTAGTATAGTCTGAACATTCAGCAAGAACACAAATTTATAGATATAAATTCACTGTAAACAAAGTTGAGAAATGTAAAAAATTTAGAATTCTTATAAAAAGATATCTCGACCGAGGATGCAACGTTCAGAGTATAGAAATTCATTGAGAATCAGAAATAGTACAAGATAAATAACTGTTTTAAAGTTAAGCAAATCGAAATTTTTAAATAAATCCAATTTTAATAAAACATCTGCTAAAGAACTGGTGGTAACAGTTGACCAATGTCAAATTAAGATTTTAAATATATGATTGAATGATTTAGGTAAATTTGAAAAGAAGTTAAAAGGGTATAAAAAGTTTAGTTGAAATTTATGGTGATTTTTTGATATAATTTGAAGGGGAATTATTTGGAAATTAACAAAATTATTATTAACCGAAATATAAACAGCAAGTGGCAAAATGAGCAATATAAATAGGAAGAAGTGACACTGACAGCTCTCTTTATCATCAAGCCATTAGCAACAGCAATTCAACTATTCTTTCTTTTAAAAGTACGTTTCCATGACAACGATATAAAAGATCTGTGGTATCATTAAAAGTAGTTTCTAAATGATTGAGGAGGTTAATGATTATTTTGAATATTCATCTGGGATTTCCTCTCCTCGCAATGGTTTCTGAAAAATACAGATAAGTTAAGTACTTGAATATCAAGGTGTAGTATCTAAGGGCAGTTTGTGGAAACTGCCCGGAACACTAGTTGCCCTCTTATAAAAAAACTCTCCCGCAGGATTAACTGTGAGAAAGTAGGTCTACAGATTTCTCAACTAGTATTCCAGTATAATATGTTGTGTATTTTGTGTTGTACTTATCTGTTTTTTGTGACGTTTCGATTCCTTATTAGGAATCGTTGTCGAACAATATTTGATAGTTTTGCAATATATTCGCTTGATTTTTTTGGATACTACACCTTGATATTCAAGTACTTAACTTATCTGTATTTTTCAGAAACCATTGCGAGAAGAGAAAATCCCAGATGAACATTCAAAATAATCATTAAAAGTAATTGTTACATGTCAACTAGACAAAAAATTTAACCTGAAAGTTTTAAAAGTTGTTTTGACAAACAAATTGAAAATTATTATAAATTTGGTGTAAACAAACACCAGGAAACAAAAATACAAAATTATAAAACAGTAAGCAGTTAACATTCAGTAGGAAGAATTACTTAAAATACATTGGTGGAAGAAATAAAATCACTTTGAATGAAAATAATTATTGGTAGAACATCCGATAGATTGAATTAACAAAAGTCAACAATAAATTGGTATCAACACAGTCAGTAATCAGGAAGTATTATTCAAAACCAACAGCACGGAAAAGAAAATTTTAGGCCATACAAACTGTGAGTTTTTGAAACATTAATAAAGAGATTCTCAAAATTTTGCAAAAGATTTAGTTCATTAAAAATCATTAAGATTTGATATTTAATATTTGGTTAAAGCTTAGAAATTTTATTCACTAATAGTCAATTTATACAGTAGTTAAAATATAGTTGTAGATTAATAAATTCAGAATAGAATAAGTTTTATTGGAAAGTTATTTTGTTAAAGAGATAGTTGTGTCACAAATTGAAAGGTTTGGAATTTGATTTTTGAAATTACATTATATTACTAAATTAAAGCCAAAGTGGTTAAAGTGAAAATAAACTGAAGTATTTAAGGTTTCTGGTGGTGAAGAACAAGGAGTTTGAAACCAATAAGACAAAATAGATAAGTATATTTTCTTTACAAAGATCAGATAATTTCGAATCCAAGCAAAAAGGACGCTGAGATAATAATTTTTATATTTTAAGAATAATATTAAGATATAAATTCATAGCATTTGTGGCACCCAACTTAAATGGCTAGAAAAGATTTATAACATTTTTGGCTTAGCCCAACTAAGAGATAAGGTCATTGAAAAACATTAATTCAATAATATATATATATATATATATATATATATATATTAGATGGTTTCCGGGAATTCATCCGCGTAGTTAATAACTGCCGGGATCGATGGTAAAATGACGACGTTTCGGCAGAGTCACATCTGCCCTCTTCAGGTCGGTTCGCATAATTCTCGTAGCCTTCTGTTTTCGCTTCTAGTTACTCGAATACTGATATTTTCAGGAGCGCGCACGGTGTTATATAGTCGCGGCTCGGCGCCCATTGGTTGGCACCGTGATCGGCTCCGTGTGATTGGCCCTGGGCGTTCAGTGGGCACGCCTCCCGCCTGCTGATTTGTTATTTCCGGTTGAGTTGTTATTGGACGGGTCCGGGCCGGTACGGTGTTTAATAGAATTTTCCAACAATTCAATAAGTTCTGGATTTCATTGCGTGCGTTTAAACTGTGAGGCCTCTTCGCTATTTCAATTGCCTCTTGATTTCGGGTGTTCTATATTTGCCAGTACTCTGGTGTTCTCAAAGTCTATCCGGTGCGACGTCGTGGTGGCGTGTTCCGCAATGGATGTTGTTTCTTCCTGCTTTCTTATAGCATTCTGGTGTTCATCACGTCTAGCTTTTTTTCTTCTGTTAGTTTGCCCCACATAGGTTTTATGACAGTCTGCACATGGAATCTCGTACCCTCCTTGTTGTTCTAAAGGGATCCTCGTCTTCGGAGTCCCCAACACCGTGCTTATTTTTCTGTCTGTATTGAAAATAGTATCGATATTGTGTCTCCGTAGAATTATTGCAATACTGTCCGTGGTACCCTTGACATACGGTAAATAAGCCTTGGTTATTGGTGTCTCATGCTCCTCGTCTGTTCGTCTCGGTTTTGACTTTAGGGTTCTTTGAACATTTCGGTCTGTAAATCCGTTTTGTCTCAGAGCTGTTTTTAAACTGTCCATTTCCTGTTTGATGTTGTCCTGGTCAGCTAGTCTTTGTGATCTGGTTACTAAAGTTTTGACGACGGCTTGTAGTTGGGCTGGGTGGTGATGAGAATTAGCATGAAGGTATCTGTTGGTGTGAGTTGCTTTCCTATATACTGTATGGCCAAGGGTTCCATCTTCCTACCTATTTATTAGAATATCAAGGAATGGCAGTTGATTATTGGCTTCAACCTCCATGGTGAATTTTATTTTGTGATGGATGCCATTAAGGGGTCTAAAAATGTATTGAGGTGTTCCCTCCTATGAGACCAAATAACAAAAGTATCATCCACATATCGCAACCATAAACAGGGTTTAAGAGCTGCTGTTCTTAGTGCCAGCTCCTCAAAGTTCTCCATAAAAAGGTTCGTGAGAGTGGCGATCCCATTGGAGCTCCTTCCACTTGCCTGTATCGTTGGTTCTCGTAAACAAAATAGGTGTTCATCAGGCAGGTGTTGAGGTGGTTTGTATTTTTCTATTATGATATCCAATGATATGATATTCGTCGATAGGGATGTTGGTGAAAAGGGACACTACGTCAAAAGTGACAAGAAGACACTCAGGTTGTAAAACCGTTTTTCTAAGTATTTCGTTGAAATATGTCGAATTTTTGACATATGAGTCTGCCCCCTCTGCAAACGGTAGAAGTTGTTGGGCTAGGTATTTGGCTAGCTGTTGTGTTGGGGATCCAATTGAACTTACTATTGGCCTCAAAGGTGCACCTTCTTTATGTACTTTTGGCAACCCATAGAATTTTGGACATCTCGATGACTTTTCAAGCGGAATGAGTTGCAGTTGGAGATTTTTGTCGATCCTACTTGCTTGGATTTTGGCCTTGGTTGTTTTCTCCAGATAAGTTGTTGGGTCAGTAGTAATTTGTTTATATGCTGGATCTTGAAGCAATGTTTGAATTTTGTTTGAATAATCCGCTGTATCTAAAATTACAGTCGCATTTCCTTTATCAGCAAGTAGAATGACAATGTCCTTGTTGAGGCGAAGTTGTTTCAAGGCCTCATTTTCTTCTATAGATAGGTTCCTTTTGGGTGGTTTAGACTTTCTTAGAACATGTGACACATCTTGTCTAATTATTTCAGCGGTGTTCGCATCTAATTTTTAAACTGCTGTTTCCACGCCACATATTATGCTCTCTGTTGGTATGTGAGAGGGAGCAATAGCGTAATTGAATCCCTTAGCCAACACGCCAATCGAGGTAGAGTTCAATTGGACCGAAGATAAGTTATAAACGGTTCTATTCGTTTCCAATTCGTTTTTTGGGCTTCTGTTGGGGCTTCATTTTGTTAAATTTTGTCAGTTGTTGAATTGTTGTCAACTCTGCATTCGTTTCGGCCCTAAATTCGCTAATTTCATCGAATTTACCCCATATTATTGGGTGGAGTGTATTGCTTACTTGTAGGTGGATATCTAAGAGTTTAGTATTAAGAGCATCCAAATCTCTTCTGACATCACGTATGGCTTCCCTAAGTAGGGCACAACTAGCTTTCCTTAAGATATTCTTTGTTTTTCTGTTGTTCTTCCAGAACTTTACCGTCATGTTTTTCGGAATAACTCCTTCATCGCGGCATCGTTCTAAAAAATGTAGATCTCACAAAAGAAACGAATAGAACCGTTTATAACTTATCTTCGGTCGAATTGAACTCTACCTCGATTAGCGTGTTGGCTAAGGGATTCAATTACGCTATTGCTCCCTCTCACATACCAACAGAGAGCATAATATGTGGCGTGGAAACAGCAGTTTCAAAATTAGATGCAAACACCTCTGAAATAATTAGACAAGATGTGTCACATGTTCTAAGAAAGTCTAAACCACCCAAAAGGAACCTATCTATAGAAGACAATGAGGCCTTGAAACAACTTCGCCTCAACAAAGACATTGTCACTCTACCTGCTGATAAAGAAAATGCGACTGTAATTTTAGATACAGCGGATTATTCAAACAAAATTCAAACATTGCTTCAAGATCCAGCATATAAACAAATTACTACTGACCCAACAACTTATCTGGAGAAAACAACCAAGGCCAAAATCCAAGCAAGTAGGATCGACTAAAATCTCCAACTGCAACTCATTCCGCTTGAAAAGTCATCGAGATGTCCAAAATTCTATGGGTTGCCAAAAGTACATAAAGAAGGTGCACCTTTGAGGCCAATAGTAAGTTCAATTGGATCCCCAACACAACAGCTAGCCAAATACCTAGCCCAACAACTTCTACCGTTTGCAGAGGGGGCAGACTCATATGTCAAAAATTCGACATATTTCAACGAAATACTTAGAAAAACGGTTTTACAACCTGAGTGTCTTCTTGTCACTTTTGACGTAGTGTCCCTTTTCACCAACATCCCTATCGACGAATATCATATCATTGGATATCATAATAGAAAAATACAAACCACCTCAACACCTGCCTGATGAACACCTATTTTGTTTACGAGAACCAACGATACAAGCAAGTGGAAGGAGCTCCAATGGGATCGCCACTCTCACGAACCTTTTTATGAAGAACTTTGAGGAGCTGGCACTAAGAACAGCAACTCTTAAACCCAGTTTATGGTTGCGATATGTGGATGATACTTTTGTTATTTGGTCTCATGGGAGGGAACACCTCAACACATTTTTAGACCACCTTAATGGCATCCATCACAAAATAAAATTCACCATGGAGGTTGAAGCCAATAATCAACTGCCATTCCTTGATGTTCTCATAAATAGGTAGGAAGATGGAACCTTTGGCCATACTGTATATAGGAAAGCAACTCACACCAACATGCTTATTCTCATCACCACCCAGCCCAACTACAAGCCGTCGTCAAAACTTTAGTAACCAGATCACAAAGACTAGCTGACCAGGACAACATCAAACAGGAAATGTACAGTTTAAAAACAGCTCTGAGACAAAACGGATTTACAGACCGAAATATTCAAAGAGCCCTAAAGTCAAAACCGAGACGAACAGACGAGGAGCATGAGACATCAATAACCAAGGCTTATTTACCGTATGTCAAGGGTACCACGGACAGTATTGCAAGAATTCTACGGAGACACAATATCGATACTATTTTCAATACAGACAGAAAAATTAGTACGGTGCTGAGGACTCCGAAGACGAGGATCCCGTTAGAACAACAGGGAGTGTACGAGATTCCATGTGCAGACTGTCATAAAACCTATGTGGGGCAAACTAACAGAAGAATTTAAGCTAGACGTGATGAACACCAGAATGCTATAAGAATGCAGGAAAAAACAACATCCATTGCGGAACACGCCACCACGACGTCGCACCGGATAGACTTTGAGAACACCAGAGTACTGGCAAATATCGAACACTCGAAATCAAGACTCGTAAGAGAGGCAATTTAAATAGCGAAGAGGCCTCACAGTCTAAACGCACGCAATGAAATCCAGAACTTATCTAATTGTTGGAAAATTCTATTAAACACCGTACCGGCCCGGACCTGTCCAATAACAACTCAACCGGAAATAACAAATCAGCAGGCGGGAGGCGTGCCCACTGAGCGCCCAGGGCCAATCACACGCAGCCGTTCACGGTGCCAACCAATAGGCGCCGAGCCGCGACTATATAACACCGTACGCGCTCCTGAAAATATCAGTATTCGAGTAACTAGAAGCGAAAGCAGAGGGCTACGAGAATTATACGAACCGACCTGAAGAGGGCAGATGTGACTCTGCCGAAACGTCGTCATTTTACCATCGATCCCGGCAGGGATCAGTTATTAACTACGCTGATGAATTCCCGGAGACCATCTAATACATTTAGTGCCCGCGAAAACTTAAAAACAAATTATTATATATATATATATATATATATATATATATATATATATATATAATAACTGATTTAAATTGCCTCTTTTTAAACATATTAAACATTTTTCACGATTTTCGTTAATCGCGTTTTTTAAATTGAAAGACGAATACAATTATTGTGAATGCTTGAAAATATATCGAAATAAAACAAAACTTCTCGTTCTTTGGAAACCTAATTTTCATTGTATTTTTACATTCTAATATACAACACTATTCACATTTATCTTTAAAATTTAATAAGAAGTACTATTTCACGTAAGTCCACCGAATAATCAAACCGCAAAATGTTTAAACAAAGTTAAATAAGGTGGTCCATAAGCAGCTGCATGTATACAATGTGGTTGCATTAAGGGGGACTGGAATTGGTTATATTGGGTGGCCAGTAGTTGCATATACCAGGTGGTTGAAAAACGAGTGTATGGGAATTGTATTTGTACAGGGTGGTTAACAAAATGTTTTATTGTTTGACTCAAAGGTAGTTGCATATACAATGCGGTTGAAATAAGGGTAGTATAGAATTATAGTTAAACAGGGTGGATAAAATCTTAGAGCAAATGAAGCGAAGTATAATTACAGTTGTACAGTTGGCTTTAAAAATATTATGAAGTGAGGTTATGATATATAAGCTGTTCCATATGCAGGATGCTTGAAATATAGGGTGGAGTAGAATTCCAAGTGTACAGGTTGGTACAAAAATGTTATAATTGGTAGCCCATAAGTAGTTGCATATACAACGTTGTTGTAATATAGAGTAGAGTAGAAAAAATGGTAGAAAAAATTTTGGGCTATAGGGTAGAACATGTGGTATATGAAGGATGATTTATATGAAGTGTGGAGAGAAATTATACTTTATACTGTGATTCAAAACATGAGAAAAAAATGTGAAATATAGAGTGGGGTAGAGTTATTGTTAAGTATTTAAAAAACAGATACAGAATGGTTGTAGTATAGGTTGAAGTGGAGATAAATATACAAAGTGATTCAAAAAAATTTGGAACGAAATTGTTAGATAGGGTGCTCTAAAGCAGTTTCAGTTTTGGTGTACTATAATTGGGAATTGATGAATTTATACTTAAACAGGGTGGTTCAAAAATGTTATATTGGGTGGCCCATAAATAGTTGCACATAAAATGTTGTTCAATTATAGTTGAGTAGAATTATAATTATACAGAGTGGGTAAAAAACGGTAGACATTTTTTTGTATGCGGGGTGTTTCTAAAATAGCGTTCCAAACTTCTGATGTGTATAGAACTCATTAAAATAAGCCGAAAAATTCCTACTAATATGTGCCCTAAAACGCACCATTAGGAAGTTGAATGCTCTTAAATGGGCTCAACTGTTTTTTTTCCGATGTTTTGACAATACCGTCGTAAATAAAAGAAAAAAAATATGGCTATTACATAACTATTTATGTTAAATAGCATGTGCTTCTACGTTTTTCGACATGCAAATCATAAGCGAATTACTTAGGTTGGTCAATAGGGTTTTCGGCCCTTAAAGTGCAGACTAATTTTCAAACCCAATTTATTCGAAAACCATTGGAAATATCTATTTGAACAAACATAATATTTTTTACTTAAAACTGTTACATTTTTTTTCTATTTATTTCAACCGTTTTGTTAATAACAGAAAAATAAACAGATTTGTTTGAGCCCTTAAGGGCATATAACTTCCTAAGGATGCGCTTGAGGGCACATGTTAATTGGTACTTTCTGGCTTATTATAATGAGTGCTATACACACAGAGGTTCAGAACATTAGAACATTTTAGAAACACGCTGTATAGAGTAGAACATGAGTAGTTGCAAATATGTAGTACCTGAAGTATGAGGCGAAGTTGTATATGAAGAGTGGTTTAAACGAAGTGTGGAGAGAAACTATACTTTATACCGAAGTTAACAAAATATGAGGAAAAATTGTGAAATCGTTTAGCTCATAACTAATTGCACAGATATGTTAGTTAAAATATAGGGTGGAGTAAAGTTATTGTTAAGTATTTTTAAAATGTTATATTGGATGACTAATTAGCGGCAGCATATACAGGATGTTGTAATATAGGTTGAATTAGAGATAAAGGTAATTCAAAAAAATGTTATATAGGGTTTAACCAGTTAAAGTTTTGGTAAAATATATTGGGAATCAGTGGATATACACAAAAATGTTATACGGGGTGGCCAATAAGTAGTTGCATATACAAGGTGGCTGAAATATAGGGATTAAAATTATAGTTAAACAGGGTTCATGAAAAAATGTAAGAAAATGTTTGTAGGAAAGAACAAAAACTGTTGGATATATACAATATCGGAAATATGAGGCAGATTATAGTTATTCAGTGTGATTAAAACAACATTAAAAAAGTTGCATATAAAGGGAGGTTGAGATATAAGGACAAATTATACTTTCCAGGTTAAAAAATATCAGAAAAATGGTTATACACCAAGGTTGGTTGCATAGATAAGATAGTTGAAATATAGAGTAGAGCAGAATTATAGTTAAATGCTTATAAAAGAGTTATATTTGTACCCCTAAGCAGATGCATATACAGAGTGGATGAAATATTTTGTTCACTAAAATTGTGGTTATACAAGATGGTTAAAAAATCCATAGACGAATAAGTTATAATGGTTGACTAATTGGCAGCAGTATATATATATATATATATATATATATATATATATATATATATATATATATATATATATATATATATATGTTAGGCGTAAATATCAAAGTATCATATTTCGCTGACCAGTTTCCTGCTTCATTATGTAAACGTGGGAACACATCGACTTGACAGTTCTTTTGATTAGTCAGCTTTCTTAATGTTATAAATCAGAGCGACGTGGTCCCACGGTCGTCATTTATCGTTAGTATACTTGTACCATTTAGTTAGTTCATTCTAATTTTCAATTTAATGTTTTATTTAAAGTTTTAATTTGTTGTATTTCAATAAATATATATTTTTTAAAACTCAAAATTGATTTACAAGATATAAAATTGGCGCAGTCAGTAGGAATGTCCAACACAGCTAGAACACGTGTACACTCACTAGTTGTGTCGAATTCCAAATCCTTGTGGACAAGAACTTCCAGACCGAGACAACAACTGTGACAGCGAGAACCCGGAACGCGCAATCTTACAGCTGATCAGTCCTCAGCTTCTCCATAATAGTCTCATGCCAGGAGTATTAACGTATGTACTATTACAATCATCACGTTATTGATTTTTATTATTTTATTGATTTAGTCGATACGATTTATGTATCTTGAATATACAGTTCTATCATTTAATATTCACCCACATTCATCTCTATTATTTTAAAAACAATTTTTGAAACATATACTTAAACACATAGAGGCATTCTGTGCTTTTGTGTTCGATATTATTTTAATTGTTTCTAATACTGTAAATATACCTCATTTACTTTATTGCATTTACCTTTACCTTCATTTTGTTAAATTTATATTGACCTGTTTATTAATTGCTGTAACAAATTTACCTACCAAAATACCCATACACTGATTTATTTCTTTTAATATTTAATTTTATATATTTGTTTATATAAACTAGTTGATAATATTTCTAAATATGGTTGAAACACGCCAAGGTACGGTAGAACCTTACAAACTCGCGGAAATTTTCGCTATCATCCCTGAATACGACGGCAATACAATTTTCTTAAATACTTTCATTAGCTCCTGTTTGACAGCACAAAATATGGCTGTCGCAAATCAAATAACTCTTTTAGTTTTGCACATTAAAAGAAGCTAAGAGGCTGTGCAGCCGAGCTTGTTAATTCAAGAAATGCGTCGACTTGGGATGAAATAAAAACACTGTTAGAAAACCATTTCGGTGACTCACGCGACTTGTCCGCTTTAATTCAGGATTTACAAAGAATGCGACAACTACCAACCGAATCCCCGCTCACATTCTCAGCGAGACTACAAAGCCACGCGGCAAAAATGCACGCGGCTGTTAACAAACAGAATCTAACAACCAAAGAAAAAGACGAGCAAATTTGTCTTATAGATTCCATGGCTCTAAATAGTCTTTTGACCGGACTTGAACCAAAAATAGGCCAAATTATTCGCGCTTGTAACCCTCCACAAAATCTTACCCCTAAATGACGAAGACGATGACAATACCTCCGAACCCGAACAAAACGAAATAACTACCGAAACGATAGAATTCAAAACTTTTGTTGAACGTTAATTGACTATAGTAAAATCGAATTTTCTAATTGCCAACTTCTAGACAAGGCAAATAAAAATATCCTAATCTTTCCCCATTCATCCAACCTTCAGGAATTCCATCACGACATATTCGAAGATATTTTCGAAGAAGTCGCTGATTTTGAAACATTTAAAATCAACGTATTCGCTAGCAAAACTGTTAGCAGGAGACAATACTTCATAGTCCCGCTTCCAAACGATCCCGAAATCGTAAATGAAGTCCTTTTCGCATCTAGTTTCAAAAATCAACAAGTTCTCTCCCCCTCGCAAACATATTGTGTAGAAAACAACCTTGATCTTCCAATTCTGGAAATGCTATCCTTAATTTTCTCTGAAAAGGACATTAAGTGGAAGATTTGCCAAAACATCACAAAAACTCCTAAAAAAGACGAAATACCACTAATACTCGAGCAATATCATAACGAAAAAAAACAACTTGCACCGCGGCATCAACGAAACTATACGGCGTGTCAAAGAGAGGTTCAACTAGCCGGGATTTACTAAAGACATTGAGAACTTCATAAAGAACTGCGTAATCTGTCAACAAACCAAAGCTTTGTCGAAAAAACTTAGATAATACCCTCGTCATAACTGAGACACCTAAAACACCCTTTGAAAGAATTAATATCGACATCTTAGAAATTCCTAATAGAAATCACATTTTGACGATAAGAGACGAACTGACTAAATTCTCACAAGCCTATGCTTTGGCAGATAAATCCGCCAAATCTGTCGTTAGTACTATTATGTTGTACTTTCAACATTTCGGTACACCATTGCGTATCCACTGCGACTATGGCAGAGAATTTGACAATGCCATACTAAAAGATCTATGCAAACTTTATGACATCAAACTTACCTACTCTAGCGTGGGACACCCGCAAACAAACGGCTCCGTGGAACGATTTCATTCTACTCTACTAGGAATGATTCGCATTCATAAGGCTGAAAACGCCGTATGCTATTATTGCCTATAACAATTCAACTAATAAAACCCATGGCTTTACCCCGTTCGAACTCGTTTTCGGTTATATCTCCAGCAGACCCCCAGAGACTCTTTATAATCAAAAAGAACTAATTAGCAAATACGTACGAGACCTAAATAACCGAATTTCTTACTATTACAAAATTGCACGCGAAAAGACCAACTTACAGAAACAAAAAGCGAAGGCAAGATTTGACCAACACGTTTCGAAAAACCCTCCTGAATACAAAATCGGTGACAAGGTATACGTTAAAGAGTGACAAATAAAAGACAAACTCCAGAATAAATTTAATGGCCCATTCCAAATTATTGAGATCCACAATAACTCTGCTACACTTCTAAACCTAAGAACTAACCAACGAACGAAAGTGAACTTTGAAAGAATGAAACCATATTCTGAAAACTAACTTTCTTTTCAGGTTTCTTCTGCTGCTCGGATCAGCAGTTTCACAGTACGACGTCAAACCGATTAACAACACTCTCGGTATCTACTACCATGACGAAAGTCGAATAATTGTATCAAATTATAAATGGACCCTTTTAGTTCACCGGAACTTGACAACCCTTAATCAACTAGTTGAAAATAATAACAGAATCCTCAATACTTTAGAACGAACTGTCGATCCTATGCCTGGCTTCAAATTTCACGATACAGGTGCATTTCGTGTGGCCGTCCAAACACAGATTAGCCTTTTAACACAAATATCCGACTCCATCAAAACAAAATTTTTAGAAGTTTTTCTAGACACTAAAAGACCCAAACGCTGATTAATAGACGGTGCTGGAACCATCTTTAAATCAATAACCGGTAACCTAGACGCATCCGATGGTGAATTCTATACTAGCAGCATAAACAGACTTAACCAAGGACAACTACAAGTCGAAAATCTTTTAAAGAATCAAATGAGCGTTACAACCACTATTATTAAAACTTTTATGAAACTATTCGAAAACTTCACACAGACGAGAAAATCTTTAACGAAGACATTAACGAAATCAACCTCACGATACATGAACTAAATGACCGAATAGCCTTTATTCAAGCCAAACAATCATTTCTTGAAATTTGTGAGAAACTAATGGCTAGTTATTTGTTTCTTGAAGATAACCTTAACGATATTTTAAATTCAATAACTTTTGCTCGTTTGAGAATTATTCACTCTTCTATTATTACACCGGATCATTTGATTGCCGCATTACAGGAGATTTCTCAACAACTTGTAAAAAATAATTTACCGTTACCAGTCAGATTTTCAAATGTTGCACAGTATTTAGAAGTAATTGAACTACAAGCTTTTCAAACTCACTCAGATCTAGTATTCATCTTAAAACTCCCTCTAGTAGAGCAACAGCTTTATACAGCTTACCATTTATACCCTATTCCGATTTTAGATGATAGAACTGGTTTTCATCACATCCTTTCTTTTACTCAAAAATATGTAGCGCGGAATGATGATTCTCTTATGTACATACCAATCAAGGACTTGAGTGCGTGCAAACAGCTGACTCCACTCCGAAAATTGTGCTCCGATTTATACGCGTATCCCATAGACTCAAATGCACCCTGTGAGGCGCAGCTCCTGAAAAACATTCGTAGTGTCCCCAAAACTTGTAAAAGTGCCATCGTTTTCAGTGAAGGGTACAATGTTCAAAAACTTGAAACAAATGCGTGGATTGTAATCATATCGGAACCCTTAAATGTGACCGTTAATTGTCCAGGAATTGACGCTAAAACTTTAGTGCTAACGAACAATTCTATCATTCGGTCACAAACGGAATGTAGTGCTTTTGTTGGGATTACAAAAATCCAAGCCGAACAACAAAAATTCATGAACATTTCGGACAATTCTCATCCAGTTTTAATTCCATTCAATTGTTGCAATTCTCATCCTGAGAAACTTGCAATTCCGAACTATCCATAGCCAACCACAAGCTGGACCAGTATTCAAGGGATCTCGACGATCTCATCAACTAACCCTTTATTAATTAAAACATTTCCTGGTTCTCGTATGCTACAATAATTATCATTGTAACAATTGTTGTATACAGCTCATTGAAAATCATAAGGCACGTTAAGAGACCTCCGAAAAACGACAACTCCAATCCAGAGAGTCTGAGTACCCTGACAAAACCATTTCTATTCTTATTTGACTTTTATGTTTTGTATATTTTTCGTACTTTACGTAACCTATTTAAACTTAATCATTATGTTTTTATTTTATTTCCATATTTGTATTGTTTTTGCTTATTTAGCTAGCGTCCAGTAAATTCCAAAAGTTGATGTTAAAGCATCAACTTTTCTTGGTAAAGGGGAGCTGTTAGGCGTAAATATCATGCACGTGTATGATACAAAGTGTCATATTTCGCTGACCAGTTTCCTGCTTCATTATGTAAACGTGGGAACGCATCGACTTGACCGTTGTTTTGATTAGTCAGCTTTCTTAATGTTATAAATCAGAGCGACGCGGTCCCACGGTCGTCATTTATCGTTAGTATACTTGTACCATTTTGTTAGTTCATTTTAATTTTCAATTTAATGTTTTATTTAAAGTTTTAATTTTTTGTATTTCAATAAATAATTTTTTTTTAATTTCAAAAGTGATTTACAAGATATAATATATATATATATATATATATATATATATATATATATATATATATATAGGATGGTTTAAATATAGATAGAAGTAGAGTGTTTTTAAATAAAATGGTTATACATCGAGGTTGGTTGAAATATTTTGTTCACTAAAATTATGGTTATACAAGGTTGAACAAATCATTATCCGCGCGGTTTAAGTTTGTTAAAGATTTTAGACTTTGTTTTAATTTTATTATTTATCCACTTGCCGCAACTGCAAACAACGCCATCACACATTGCTTCTTTTATAAATAGTGGTGATTCAGGCATTCGGTCTGAATCTACTACTCCCCCCGCAAACCTGGCTTCCACATTTGGTGGATCCAGTACCATTAATACTGTTGAAAGTCTCGAAATTTTTCTACCGCAGACTTCTTGTCATAGCTCACTTTTGTCATACAATTCAAATGTGTTGTTATCTACCGCTTTAGTTGAGGTATTAGATAATCACGGTTATTATCAAACTTTGCGATGTCTGCTAGATTCTGGTAGAATGATATCATTCATTGCGAGCAAGGCTGTGAAACACCTTGGCTTCAGACCTATGCCCGCTTCGATTCAACTCAACGGGCTAGGTTCTATGCAGAGTACCTCTGCTGAGGGCTCTCTTACCCTTTCTCTTCGCTTTATACTAAAGCGTGAGTGCAATTTTGTTGTTGATACTATAGTTTTACCCCGCCTTTGCAGTGATATGCCTGTTGCGCCCATTAACATGGCTAATATGGCATATCTAACAAAGTTGAAACTTGCTGATCATGGTTTCAATAGCTCAGGCGCTACTGACCTTTTGTTAGGTGCCGACATATTCTCCCAAATTTTGTTGGATGGACGCCTTCTGGGAAATGAAGGTGTTCCTGATGCTATTAAGACTGTATTTGGTTACATCCTTATGGGTAGAGTGTCTTCGAGTTCTGTTAACTCTCACTCTCAGTCAGTCATACACCCAACTTCGCTTTTTTGTCAAATTGAAGATGTAGTATCATTAGATGATTAAATTAAAATAAACACACTGATGTAATTTTCACTTAAATTTATTTACTATTGACAATTGTTTCACCAGGTTACTGGCTTCTTCAGAATATAACGTAAGACTTACGTTGTATTCTGAAGAAACCAGTAACCTGGTGAAACATTTGTCAATAGTAGAAAATTACATCAGTGTTTATTTTAGTATAATATTAAAATGAATTTTCATCAAGTAAAGACAGAAACTATCATCACATTAGATGATTCACTCCACAGGTCCTGGACAATTGAAGATGTTCCTACCGCACTGGTTCAGTATCCTGATGATCTTATCTGCGAAAAAATATTTTCCGAGGGATGCAGGAGATTGGATTCAGGTAGATTCGCTGTGCCCCTTCCTTTTCGAAATGCACTTCTTGCTTTTGATGGAATGTACAATCTCTCCGTACAACGTTTCTACTCTTAAGAAAGACGTCTTCTACAGCAACCAGAGCTTTATAAACAATATTGTGATTTTCTCAAAGTATTTAGAGCTTGATCATATGGAGTTGGTTCCTGATTCATCTACTGCTTCTGATTGTTACTACATACCGCATCATTGTGTTTTGAAACCTGATAGTATCACAACCAAACTTCGTGTAGTGTTTAATGCATCCGCTAAGAGACCTCAACGGTTATTTTTGAATGATTGTTTGGTTATCGGTCCCAAACTGCAGCAAGACATTATCGCTATTTTGTTGACCTTGCAGAATTCAGTTTTGCCTCGCCTGCTTGCTATAGAAAACTTTTCTGGTTGTGAACTTCACGCATTTGGTGATGCTTCTGAGAAAGGTTATGCCGCTGTTGTTTATTTTGTGTTCGAAACCGCATCTGGATTTCATCAAAGTTTTTTTGTGTTATCTAAATCGAAAGTTTCCCCTTTGAAAACTTTGTCACTTCCCAGATTGGAACTGTGTGCTTCAGTTATTACCGCTAAGTTGGCTCATTATGTTTATGAGCAATTCAATAGTCGTTTGTTGTTCAAGGTGATTCGTTGCTGGTCAGATTCCACGGTAGTCCTTTCAAGGCTTAGTTCTGTCCCGCACCTTTGGACATTTGTCAGTAATCGAGTTGCTTACATTCAGGAAAATTTCCTTCTTCGCATTGGTTTTACATTCAATCTTGTAATAACCCCGCTGACTTGGGTTCTTGCGGCACCTTGCCATCGGAGTTGTTAAGCAATACACTTTGGTGGAAAGGCCCACAATTGTTAGTTACCGCTTGTTTGCCACATGCTTGCTCAGACTCAAGCATGTCACTCTTCAAGTCACCGCTTCACCAAATTTATTTGGTACTTCGTTAGAAGAAAATTCTTCTATTAATCGCATTACCCGCATTATAGCTCATATTTCTCGCTTTGTTGATAACCCTCGCAATCCAGACCGTAGGGGCTCTGGATCATTTTTGGCTGCTGAGTTATATCAGGCTCAGCTTCGCATTGTTCGATATGTTCAAGATCAATATTTTTCTAAAGAGATTTCCCTTCATCGAGAAGGAAAACTTTTGTCCAAATCGCTTCGTAAACTTTCGCCGGTTCTTGACGAACAGGGAACTCTTAGAGTTGGTAGTAGATTGGCTACTGCTCCATTGCCGTTTGATACTAAATTTCCCGCACTGCTACCAAGTAAAAGTCGTTTGACTAATCTAATTGTCGAAGATTGTCATGTCACCAATCTTCACGCAGGAATCCAAACCGTTCAATATCTTTTGCAGCAACGATTTTGGATTCTATCCGCAAAGAAAGTGATTCGTAGTGTTATTACTAAATGTATTTCTTGTTGGAAGCTTAATCCTTCTGCTTACCAACCCTTCATGGGAAATGATCCCTCGGAGGTTGTTAAGCCAGGTACTCTTGTTATTTTGAAGCAAGACTTTTCCCCTCCTTTAAATTGGCCATCAGGGCGCATTATTGACGTACATCCTGGAGGTGATGGTGTTGTACGCGTTGCTACAGTTAGAAATGCAAGTGGTACTTTGAAGCGACCTCTTGTAAAGCTCTGTCCACTGCCAGTGGACCCTTAATTTTGAAATTAGTAATTCAACGCTAGCGGAATGGTGCGTTCCGGCAATTTGTTTAGTGTATTGTTTAAATTTGATTGAATTACTTCATTGATTTTTAAACTTCTGCACCTTTTCCAAAATCCTCCGTAGCGCTAATGCTAATTTTAAGTGTTTTTTTGCGTGTAAAATATAGACAGTATTCGAGATTCCTGTATTGTATTCCGAGCTATTCGGACGCTTTTGTTTCCGTCTTAAGACGGCCGCTTTTTGTTGTTATTGGGTTACGATTCCGCGGTCGTAACAACTGCTAAACCGCTTTTATTTTGTTTCTTTTGTGTTTACAGAAGCGCATCATTTGTTGTTAAACCCGCATTTTTTTGTTTGCTCAATCAATGAACATTACGTCGCTATTTTTTTGTAACGTGTTGTCCAGACCAAGCTCTAAAAACAGTTCCTGCCACTGCGGGGCTAGCCTCTGAAGAAAGAAGAACCGAGAAAAACCTCCTGCAGAGCTTTGAAGTAAAAGGTGAATTAATTTACGCGACGGCACGTGTTTTATTGATTGTTCTGCTAAAACTGCAACATCTAATTCATACATTTTTTTGGATTTTATATGTAATGTGCCATCGAAGACATTACAGAGGGTATTTTTCTTCTTTTATGTGGATAGATTTTATCTGCTATGTTCTATACGTGCAAACCGTATTTTAGATCTTAGATAACAAAACTATACGACTACTAATCGGTAACTCACCAAATGTTAAAAACTGCATTTTCAGTCAAAAGGTCTGTAAAAATAAACCGATACTACTTTTTGCATTTTTTAGTTGCTGGAATTGAAGTTCGCAACATTACCCAGTATTTCTTGTGAGCTTATAATATGGCTAATGCGTATTATTTAATTCTACTAATTTCGGATACTACTTTTCCAACAGTAAATATATGTATAAAATGTATAACTAGTAAGAAACTAGAAAATACCTTAAAATTACTGACATTTTCTCAGATCTTTTACAAATTGATAGTAAAGTTTTCAATTTACCCTACGGGAAAAATAGCAATATTAGTGCCAAAACGATGAATCACCAACGAGAATTAGTATTCTACGGCGTACACAACAATGTGGTTAAATTGAAGTATATTCCAATCCATAGCATGAAGGCGAAAACAAAGGAACGTGAAAAAGGAGCAGGCCATAATTAAAGTTTTGAAACTTTTTAGAGGTAATTCAATGCGCTCTATATTCTTTCCCTAAAGCATAAATACGAAATTGGTAACACTAATTTAGCAGTTTGTATAGACATATTTAGTATCCGATTAAAATGATTAAAAAAAGTAAATCTGTATTATTTTTTAAAGCAGCAAAAACATTTGAAATGTATAGGTTTGTTTTTACAATATAAATGTTTTTTCATGGCGTTTATGACAGTTGTTCCTTAATTTACTCTTTAGAGAATCTCAATAAATTTACTGCTTTATTCTCCATTATTCAGATAAAAATACAAAATCTTGTACTACTTCCACATGGTACGTTTTTCCTAGTAAAACTAACATTACGTTCTGAAAAAATACGAAGCATTGAATAATTAAGACAAATTAAGAAATAGTGAATAAATTAATATGTATTATTACTGATATGTACTCGCAATGTGTTGTTTGTTCAGCTTGGAACGGCTCATTTGCTGAACTTATTTATGTGTCAAGGACAAGCTCATTTAACATAAGACCCAGCAGACTATCAACGTTTTGTCAGGAATTGACGGAGGGGCTGACTCGGTAGTGGCGCATGACCACTTAGATTTTTTGACGTGTTTCTTGGTTTCTTTGATGAGGAACAAAGGAACAAACAGGCAATTACATTTATTACTAGCCGTTACTCGCGGTATCACCCTCGTATGGAATCTACATTTTTTTTGCAAAACAAAATACTTTAGGAAACATATAGGGTATATTATATAATAATTTTTCTAATTTTTGTGAAATACCCTACATAACTGTAAATCCACTTATCCCGAATATACTTCACCCAAACTGCTAGAGCATATGGGACACCTTATATAACATTTTTGTGAAGCACCTTATATAACTGTAACTTTATTTCATCTTGCAAGGCAGCCATCCTGTATATGCTACTGTTGTTTATTTGTCAACCAACAAACTGTAATTGTTCTACCTTATATTTCAGCTATGCAAGTGGTCTACACTATATAACAATTATTGTTGAGAATTTTTGAGCGAAGCCCCTCGCAAAGTATAATTTTCTCCACCTTATATTTTAACAACCCTTCGAATGCAACCTTTTCTAACATTGTGTTAAACACAGTGCATAACTATATTTTTGCGTCGCCCCATATTTCAGGTATTCCATATAGTAAGATGCAGCTATTCATGGTCTACCCTATATATAACGATTTTTTAACAGTTTTTGATGCACCCTGTAAATCTATATTTCTACTCCGCCATCGATTCCAGGTACCTTGTATATATAACTACTTATGGGCTATCCAATATAACATATTTATACCACTCTGTATAAATACACCAATCCCCAACATAATTCACCCAAACTGCAACTGCTTATTGGCCAGCTTGTATACCACTTTTATTTAAAAAACTCTACTTCCATCTATATTTAAACCATCCTATATATACTGCTGAGTTTTTTAACCACCTTGTATAACCATAATTTTAGTGAACAAAATATTTCAACCACTCTGTATATGCATCTGCTTAGAGGCAACAAATATGTCTAGATAGAAGTAGAGTGTTTTTAAATAAAATGGTTATACATCGAGGTTGGTTGTATAGATAGGATAGTTGACATATAGAGTAGAGCCGAATTATAGTTAAATGCTTAAAAAAGACATATTTGTTGCCTCTAAGCAGATGCATATACAGAGTGGTTGAAATATTTTGTTCACTAAAATTATGGTTATACAAGGTGGTTAAAAAACTCAGCAGTATATATAGGATGGTTTAAATATAGATGGAAGTAGAGTTTTTTAAATAAAAGTGGTATACAACCTGGCCAATAAGCAGTTGCAGTTTGGGTGAATTATGTTGGGGATTGGTGTATTTATACAGAGTGGTATAAATATGTTATATTGGATAGCCCATAAGTAGTTATATATACAAGGTACCTGGAATCGATGGCGGAGTAGAAATATAGATTTACAGGGTGCATCAAAAACTGTTAAAAAATCGTTATATATAGGGTAGACCATGAATAGCTGCATCTTACTATATGGAATACCTGAAATATGGGGCGACGCAAAAATATAGTTATGCACTGTGTTTAACACAATGTTAGAAAAGGTTGCATTCGAAGGGTTGTTAAAATATAAGGTGGAGAAAATTATACTTTGCGAGGGGCTTCGCTCAAAAATTCTCAACAATAATTGTTATATAGTGTAGACCACTTGCATAGCTGAAATATAAGGTAGAACAATTACAGTTTGTTGGTTGACAAATAAACAACAGTAGCATATACAGGATGGCTGCCTTGCAAGATGAAATAAAGTTACAGTTATATAAGGTGCTTCACAAAAATGTTATATAAGGTGTCCCATATGCTCTAGCAGTTTGGGTGAAGTATATTCGGGATAAGTGGATTTACAGTTATGTAGGGTATTTCACAAAAATTAGAAAAATTATTATATAATTTACCCTATATGTTTCCTAAAGTATTTTGTTTTGCAAAAAAAATGTAGATTCCATACGAGGGTGATACCGCGAGTAACGGCTAGTAATAAATGTAATTGCCTGTTTGTTCCTTTGTTCCTCATCAAAGAAACCAAGAAACACGTCAAAAAATCTAAGTGGTCATGCGCCACTACCGAGTCAGCCCCTCCGTCAATTCCTGACAAAACGTTGATAGTCTGCTGGGTCTTATGTTAAATGAGCTTGTCCTTGACACATAAATAAGTTCAGCAAATGAGCCGTTCCAAGCTGAACAAACAACACATTGCGAGTACATATCAGTAATAATACATATTAATTTATTCACTATTTCTTAATTTCTCTTAATTATTCAATGCTTCGTATTTTTTCAGAACGTAATGTTAGTTTTACTAGGAAAAACGTACCATGTGGAAGTAGTACAAGATTTTGTATTTTTATCTGAATAATGGAGAATAAAGCAGTAAATTTATTGAGATTCTCTAAAGAGTAAATTAAGGAACAACTGTCATAAACGCCATGAAAAAACATTTATATTGTAAAAACAAACCTATACATTTCAAATGTTTTTGCTGCTTTAAAAAATAATACAGATTTACTTTTTTTAATCATTTTAATCGGATACTAAATATGTCTATACAAACAGCTAAATTAGTGTTACCAATTTCGTATTTATGCTTTAGGGAAAGAATATAGAGCGCATTGAATTACCTCTAAAAAGTTTCAAAACTTTAATTATGGCCTGCTCCTTTTTCACGTTCCTTTGTTTTCGCCTTCATGCTATGGATTGGAATATACTTCAATTTAACCACATTGTTGTGTACGCCGTAGAATACTAATTCTCGTTGGTGATTCATCGTTTTGGCACTAATATTGCTATTTTTCCCGTAGGGTAAATTGAAAACTTTACTATCAATTTGTAAAAGATCTGAGAAAATGTCAGTAATTTTAAGGTATTTTCTAGTTTCTTACTAGTTATACATTTTATACATATATTTACTGTTGGAAAAGTAGTATCCGAAATTAGTAGAATTAAATAATACGCATTAGCCATATTATAAGCTCACAAGAAATACTGGGTAATGTTGCGAACTTCAATTCCAGCAACTAAAAAATGCAAAAAGTAGTATCGGTTTATTTTTACAGACCTTTTGACTGAAAATGCAGTTTTTAACATTTGGTGAGTTACCGATTAGTAGTCGTATAGTTTTGTTATCTAAGATCTAAAATACGGTTTGCACGTATAGAACATAGCAGATAAAATCTATCCACATAAAAGAAGAAAAATACCCTCTGTAATGTCTTCGATGGCACATTACATATAAAATCCAAAAAAATGTATGAATTAGATGTTGCAGTTTTAGCAGAACAATCAATAAAACACGTGCCGTCGCGTAAATTAATTCACCTTTTACTTCAAAGCTCTGCAGGAGGTTTTTCTCGGTTCTTCTTTCTTCAGAGGCTAGCCCCGCAGTGGCAGGAACTGTTTTTAGAGCTTGGTCTGGACAACACGTTACAAAAAAATAGCGACGTAATGTTCATTGATTGAGCAAACAAAAAAATGCGGGTTTAACAACAAATGATGCGCTTTTGTAAACACAAAAGAAACAAAATAAAAGCGGTTTAGCAGTTGTTACGACCGCGGAATCGTAACCCAATAACAACAAAAAGCGGCCGTCTTAAGACGGAAACAAAAGCGTCCGAATAGCTCGGAATACAATACAGGAATCTCGAATACTGTCTATATTTTACACGCAAAAAAACACTTAAAATTAGCATTAGCGCGACGGAGGATTTTGGAAAAGGTGCAGAAGTTTAAAAATCAATGAAGTAATTCAATCAAATTTAAACAATACACTAAACAAATTGCCGGAACGCACCATTCCGCCAGCGTTGAATTACTAATTCCAAAATTAAGGGTCCACTGGCAGTGGACAGAGCTTTACAAGAGGTCGCTTCAAAGTACCACTTGCATTTCTAACTGTAGCAACGCGTACAACACCATCACCTCCAGGATGTACGTCAATAATGCGCCCTGATGGCCAATTTAAAGGAGGGGAAGAGTCTTGCTTCAAAATAACAAGAGTACCTGGCTTAACAACCTCCGAGGGATCATTTCCCATGAAGGGTTGGTAAGCAGAAGGATTAAGCTTCCAACAAGAAATACATTTAGTAATAACACTACGAATCACTTTCTTTGCGGATAGAATCCAAAATCGTTGCTGCAAAAGATATTGAACGGTTTGGATTCCTGCGTGAAGATTGGTGACATGACAATATTCGACAATTAGATTAGTCAAACGACTTTTACATGGTAGCAGTGCGGGAAATTTAGTATCAAACGGCAATGGAGCAGTAGCCAATCTACTACCAACTCTAATAGTTCCCTGTTCGTCAAGAAACGGCGAAACGAAGCGATTTGGACAAAAGTTTTCGTTCTCGATGAAGGGAAATCTCTTTAGAAAAATATTGATCTTGAACATATCGAACAATACGAAGCTGAGCCTGATATAACTCAGCAGCCAAAAATGATCCAGAGCCCCTACGGTCTGGATTGCGAGGGTTATCAACAAAGCGAGAAATATGAGCTATAATGCGGGTAATGCGATTAATAGAAGAATTTTCTTCTAACGAAGTACCAAATAAATTTGGTGAAGCGGTGACTTGAAGAGTGACATGCTTGAGTCTGAGCAAGCATGTGGCAAACAAGCGGTAACTAACAATTGTGGGCCTTTCCACCAAAGTGTATTGCTTAACAACTCCGATGGCAAGGTGCCGCAAGTACCCAAGTCAGCGGGGTTATCACAAGATTGAATGTAAAACCAATGCGAAGAAGGAAATTTTCCTGAATGTAAGCAACTCGATTACTGACAAATGTCCAAGGGTGCGGGACAGAACTAAGCCATGAAAGGACTACCGTGGAATCTGACCAGCAACGAATCACCTTGAACAACAAACGACTATTGAATTCCTCATAAACATAATGAGCCAACTTAGCGGTAATAACTGAAGCACACAGTTCCAATCTGGGAACTGACAAAGTTTTCAAAGGGGAAACTTTCGATTTAGACAACACAAAAAAACTTTGACGAAATCCAGATGCGGTTTCGAACACAAAATAAACAACAGCGGCATAACCTTTCTCAGAAGCATCACCAAATGCGTGAAGTTCACAACCAGAAAAGTTTTCTATAGCAAGCAGGCGAGGCAAAACTGAATTCTGCAAGGTCAACAAAATAGCGATAATGTCTTGCTGCAGTTTGGGACCGATAACCAAACAATCATTCAAAAATAACCGTTGAGGTCTCTTAGCGGATGCATTAAACACTACACGAAGTTTGGTTGTGATACTATCAGGTTTCAAAACACAATGATGCGGTATGTAGTAACAATCAGAAGCAGTAGATGAATCAGGAACCAACTCCATATGATCAAGCTCTAAATACTTTGAGAAAATTACAATATTGTTTATAAAGCTCTGGTTGCTGTAGAAGACGTCTTTCTTAAGAGTAGAAACGTTGTACGGCGAGATTATACATTCCATCAAAAGCAAGAAGTGCATTTCGAAAAGGAAGGGGCACAACGAATCTACCTGAATCCAATCTCCTGCATCCCTCGGAAAATATTTTTTCGCAGATAAGATCATCAGGATACTGAACCAGTGCGGTAGGAACATCTTCAATTGTCCAGGACCTGTGGAGTGAATCATCTAATGTGATGATAGTTTCTGTCTTTACTTGATGAAAATTCATTTTAATATTATACTAAAATAAACACACTGATGTAATTTTCTACTATTGACATTTGTTTCACCAGGTTACTGGCTTCTTCAGAATACAACGTAAGTCTTACGTTATATTCTGAAGAAGCCAGTAACCTGGTGAAACAATTGTCAATAGTAAATAAATTTAAGTGAAAATTACATCAGTGTGTTTATTTTAATATAATCATCTAATGATACTACATCTTCAATTTGACAAAAAAGCGAAGTTGGGTGTATGACTGACTGAGACTGAGGGTTAACAGAACTCGAAGACACTCTACCCATAAGGATGTAACCAAATACAGTCTTAATAGCATCAGGAACACCTTCATTTCCCAGAAGGCGTCCATCCAACAAAATTTGGGAGAATATGTCGGCACCTAACAAAAGGTCAGTAGCGCCTGAGCTATTGAAACCATGATCAGCAAGTTTCAACTTTGTTAGATATGCCATATTAGCCATGTTAATGGGCGCAACAGGCATATCACTGCAAAGGCGGGGTAAAACTATAGTATCAACAACAAAATTGCACTCACGCTTTAGTATAAAGCGAAGAGAAAGGGTAAGAGAGCCCTCAGCAGAGGTACTCTGCATAGAACCTAGCCCGTTGAGTTGAATCGAAGCGGGCATAGGTCGGAAGCCAAGGTGTTTCACAGCCTTACTCGCAATGAATGATATCATGCTACCAGAATCTAGCAGACATCGCAAAGTTTGATAATAACCGTGATTATCTAATACCTCAACTAAAGCGGTAGATAACAACACATTTGAATTGTATGACAAAAGTGAGCTATGACAAGAAGTCTGCGGTAGAAAAGTTTCGAGACTTTTAACAGTATTAATGGTACTGGATCCACCAGATGTGGAAGCCAGGTTTGCGGGGGGAGGAGTAGATTCAGACCGAATGCCTGAATCACCACTATTTATAAAAGAAGCAATGTGTGATGGCGTTGTTTGCAGTTGCGGCAAGTGGATAAAAAATAAAATTAAAACAAAGTCTAAAATCTTTAACAAACTTAAACCGCGCAGATAATGATTTGTTCAAGGATTCAGAACATTTGTAAATCGCATGATCGGATTTACAAACTAAACAATTTCTATTCTTAGTGACAAACAAAGATGTAGTGAAACGGGAAGAATGTTGTTTTGAATTCAATGGTAACCTTTTGTCTACACTTCTCTTTACATTGCGGGATAATTCAACATGTTTAAAGGCATCGCAATGCTTCGACAAAAAATCAACAACTTCCGAGCGGATCGGAAAGTCATCTTGAGCGGTCACTGTACCATGGTAAAGTTCAAACTTAGCGGCTAAATTCTTTGGGACTCGTTTCAACATCATCTGGACGATACAAAAATCCCACTGATTTACTGGTAAACCCAAATTCTTCAGTGCTTCCAAATTATCACTAAAGTCATCCAATAACTTCCGAACCTCTGAAGAGTTATCTGAAGTTAGTTGGGGAGTTGTTCTAAAGCTGACCAATGAGACTCCGCGATTAAACGAGTTCGGTTGAATTTTATCAAAAGTGATTCATAAGCCCTCACGTAAATGTTTTGTGTTAGTTTAATATTCCTAATAGCCTCAAAAGCAGGCCCTTTTAAAGCTAACTGCAAATATTTGAACTTCTGCATAGTACTGAGTTTTTCATTATTGTGAAATAATGAATCAAACAAATCGATAAAGGTACCAAATTCCAATATGTCTCCACTAAATGAAGGCAAATCAATTCGCGGCAAAGCAACACTTTCCTGTTCCCGAGCATTATTTTGTGGCGTAGACTTCTGAACAGATTTCAGTTTAGCAAAAATAGACCTAATTGAAAAAAAATATTCTCAAATTTATTGCGAATGTCATCCTCAAAGTCAAAATCATCGTTTGCATCTGAAATTAAACCAACAATCAAATTGTGATGTTTAAAAAATTCTGAATGAATTGAATCAACCATATCAATCATGCAAAAAAACAATTCAACGTCGTCACCTCTTAAGGCTTTCTCGGCAGCAAAATAAATATCTTCTAATCTTTTAAACTCCGATTGTCGATAATTTTTAAATTTACTTAAATTTTCAGCTGTTTTTGACATCTTAACAATAAACTAAAATCACCGTAACGCCACTGAACAAATCTAACACGATAGAACGAAAATACTTTTCCAAAAATCTGCAATTTTTTACTGTTGAAGTAGAAAATATCTGACCAAATGTCAAATAAATTCAAAACGATATAGCAAAATAACCAAACAAATGAAACGAGCTTTTGTAAGTTTTTTAACGCGGAAAAAAATATGCGAAATTTATTTCCAACGGAATGAATGAATATCCCTAACTTGCTTTCTCTTTTAACAAATAAAGAAACGAAAATTCAGTGCGGTTTTCAACAATAATTGCAACGAAAAATCAATGGTTTGATCCATACACTTTGCACGAAATTAACTCAAATTGCATCCGGCTCGAAGTTGGACCAAATTATGTAATGTCTTCGATGGCACATTACATATAATATCCAAAAAAATGTATGAATTAAATGTTGCGGTTTTAGTTCAATGCTGGTTCAATGCAAGTATATAATTGACGAAGGACCTTTAGCGGAACAATCAATAAAACACGTGCTGTCACGTAAATTAATTCACCAAATAAAAGTTAATCACTGACCTTTTACGTCGAAGCTCTGCAGGAGATGTTTTCTTGGTTCTTCTTTCTTCAGAGGCTAGCCCCGCAGCGACAGGAACTGTTTTTAGAGCTTGGTCTGGACAACACGTTACACAAAAAATAGCGACGCAATGTTCATTGATTGAGCAAATAAAAAATGCGGGTTTAACAACAAATTATGCGCTTTTGTAAACACAAAAGAAATAAAAAGAAAGCGGTTTAGCGGTTGTTACGACCGGAACTAATAACTCGCGGAATTGTAACACAATAACAACAAATAGCGGCCGTCTTAAGGCAGACACAAAAGCGTCCGAATAGCTCGGAATACAATACAAGAATCTCGAATACTGTCTATATTTTACACGCAAAAAAAACTTAAAATTAGCATTAGCGCGACGGAAGGTTTTGGAAAAGGTGCAGAAGTTTAAAAATCAATGAAGTAATTCAATCAAATTTAAACAATACACTAAATAAATTGCGGGAACGCACCACCCTCAGACACGTCAAACTTAATTTAATGCGCAAATTTGGATATAAGTAGATTTCTCATGAAGTTATTAATGTAGTAATTAAGACGTTCTAAATAATTTAGTTAAATGGCAACTCAATATTTGAAAGGTCTAGTAAGTCGAATTACAGGAAGTTTAAATTTCAAATGGGTTACATAGCAATATTTCTAGATTATTTTTCTCTTTTACTCACTTATACCAAAAAAAAATCAACTGAAAGGTATAAATGTTACAAAAGAATAAGAAAAAATCAAGGCAAGTGTTCAAACTGGCCACTATTTACTAACTGACAATGAACAATGCGATTTTTTAATTCTTTTTTAAAGTTGGTTAACACTTGAGAAGTGATTAGTCTAATTTCTTCTTTTATTCTTATCTTCAAATCTTCAGTAATCTTTGGCCGGTTGAGATCTAGAATACCATTCGGTCGGCCTTCTCCTACCAATGCATTGTTTTGGTAAATAATTTCGGATACGTTGTGAATAATGTGGTGGTTCACCGTCCTGCAGAAATCACAGAATATCATCAGGCTTGACGGCATTCTCTGCATTTGGAAAGGCTCCTACAATTATGTTTTGCTGTAGAAGTTCCAAATCATTCGCACCATTTTGTGCAATCAATAAAAAACTGACCTATGACTACAGTGCCGACAGTCCCTGCCCGTGGGCGTTGTGTATGTGCTTCCATCATCCAGTATAAATTTTCAGGTGCCCAATATCTACAGTTCTGCCTATTGATTGAACAGGTAAAAAGGTGCTTTGTTGAAAAAAATATACTTGAAAATTGCAGATGGTCGAAGATCATCTTCATTATGTAACAAAATGAACATTGAATGCATATCATTGTTTTGCTGTAGAGATTTTAACACCGAAAACTGTTTTATTCATTGCTGCTTTGCAATCGACGACTTAATAAGAAGGGATTTTCATCAACTGTTAATAAAATATCCAATTGTTTTTCTTCGAAAACATTTGTATTGTTAAATAAACAATTGCTGTTCTCAAGTGTGATAATATTTTCAAATAATTCGTAGATAACCATTATTTATTAGAAACCAAATATGGGAATGTAGTTGCTAAAGCATTCAGAGACTTTGAACAGTTACTTAAAAGTTTGTCTATACAAAAATAACTTGACATTCATGTGCAAATGTCGATAGAAGAGAAATATTTCTATCGTTAAAGGTTTCGTTGACCGCAAACTGGTGGGTGACTACACAGCTTAGTGTAGCAAGTTGAAAGTATGAAAAAATTTCGAGAAATTGTCAGGAAAAAATAGAACTATATAAAACATTCCAAGTATAACTAAATAGTTGAAAATAATTATAAAGAAATTCAAAACTAGACAATAACTATTAACACATCCAATGTTGTTAGGTACTTACACACAAAATAATAAATGTAAACATGAAAATGTGCTTATTCTGTACAAATTAATTACCTACCTATCTTGCATATTTTTGAAGTCGGTGCCAAGCAAATCTAAAACTTAATCAAACTTGGTTGTTGTTTGGCACCGACTTCAAAAATATACTAGATAGGTAGGTATTTAATTTGTACACAATAAGCATCTTTTAGTGTTTACATTTATTACTTTGTGCGCAGGTACCTAACAACATTGAATATGTTATTTATTGTCTAGAGTTGTATATTTTTGTAATAATTTCCAACTTTTTAGTTATACTTGGAAGTCGGTTATATATATTTTTTTAATTTTTTATTTTCTACTTTTTAGTTTTTCTGAACTCAGGTAATTTTTATTCTTTATTCTTTATTTTTTATTTGGTATGTATAACCTTAATGGATCAGGACCAGGTAACATCAAAAGCCCCAACATTACAGATTGATACATTTTCATTTAAATTGAAAGGTAAAAGATTTAGATCAAAATGAACTGGCACACGTTGACTTAACAAGCCAGAAATATGTTTAACTATCTGACCCGACAGACTTTTTCTTGTGCAAAGGTTTTATAAAAGTTGTAATCACTTGTTTTGATGACTTTATATGAAATAAATCATTAAAACACCTGGCGACATCACGTGTACAATTAATACAAATTAACCTCTAAATAATAAGGTGTTAAATATAAATTTAAAACTGTGTTAATTAATAGTAAAAACAACAATTTTACTATCGGACATTTGCTCTGTAAACTAATTATTTAGAACACGAAATGAATCAGTTTATTTTTAATTTTCTTTTATTAAAACACTTATTATTAATTCCACAATATATTTCAGCTAAGTACTCTGTCTACTACCTTATAGGAATCATATTAATGTAAAATTTTTAATCACCCTGTATAACAATTATTCTTCTCCGCCCTATATTGCACTACCACATACTCGTGAACTTTATAAATTTTTGTCTAAATTTTTCGACCAACAAAAGTCCATTCCACCCTTTATTTCAACCATTCTGTTCATACGGCTGCCAATCGGTAACCATATACTTTTTAGCTGCCCTCTATACTCGTAACTATCATCCTACTCTGTAAAGTATATGATGATTGAAATATATTCAACCATCATATAGATGCAACTCCTTTTGGGGTCCCCTATAAATCATTCATTTCTCTAACTTGTTTTATTATCACCCTGTATAACAATATCAATTCTCAACCCTATATTGCAACTTACGCTACGCAATAAAGCATTTTTACATCTAGATAGCATATATTTAGACCACCCTATATATAAACCTACTTATTTGCACCCAATATATATTTTTTTATTAACCCCGTAAAACTGTAATTTCATTCCAACCTATATCCTAAGCACCTTGTAAAATTAACTGCTTATAGCTTATAGGTATAGCTTTAGTTCAAAGTTTTTTAACCACTCTATTTAACATCTACTCTACTCCGCCCTATAATTTCATTATCGTATATATTCAACTACTGTTGTCTAAATTATATTATTATTTTTTCCGTATGTACGTGTATGTACACCTTGTGTTATTCAATCATAACAGTCCAACAACACTTCCCAAAACTCCATATTAAATAGAAATTTTAATATTATTGACTGCTCTTACCTTACCTTATTGAACAATTACTTCTCAGAAAGGTCACTGTATAATTGAATCGGCTGTGTAAGTGGCACTAAACGATGATAAATTAATTGTTTATATATCGATATAATTCAGACCGATGCAACTGTGTTATTGTTATTGCTTTTATCATTTTACTTTGTGGTTTTGTTTGCTATAACTAAACAATCTGTGTATAATCGCACCATATAGGGACCTAGACATTTTTTGCCACTAAATTTTCCATTAGGCCAGGAGATGGTGACACCAAAAGCACCGTCTTCACAAAATTGTAAAATATTCATAAATCTGTTTTTGCCAGGTATACAAAGTGAACTTGGTACTCATTGATTTGGAGAGCCAAAAATATTATACTATACTACATATATGCTTGGGATGTACATAAACAAATTTCAAATTCGCAATTAAAAGTTCCAATGCCTGCAATTCTCGAACTATTACGTTGCAATTAAAATATTTATGAGGAAATCTCAGTTACGTCATTTCGATACAATTTTTGATAAGAATATTGGATTTTTCGGCGCAGAAAAGTATATGAGATCACCTAGGTATCGTCCATAATAGATTACACTTTAAAAAACTATAAACATCGATGAGGTTTTCGAAAAATCGACCAATATGTTAGGAATATTCACATTTTTTATCACTTTATCCATAGAATTATTTTCCCAAATTTCAAGTTTCACCAGTCCGGGTATATACTGTATTAAACCAGACCATAATAGTTCAAATAGACTCACAACAGGAGTAAGAATCAGCTAACATACATACAAAAAAAAAACGCGCCGAATTAACAACCTCCTCCTTTTTTGAAGTTGGTTAAAAAAGAACCTGAATACACTCTTCGAGGTGTCATTCTTTTGTAGACAAGACAATGTATAATAAATATTGTTTCTGGTCAAGCAACCTTCATCAATTGCGGTTCCCACAAGAGAATGCCCTATCAAACACTTATTTATGTATTTGTACATATCGGTAAATTTTTGGGCGTGATATGTAAAGAACGAAATCTAGGATTTTCGGGGAAACTTGAACATAAAGGTTCCAAACTCTGAGGAGTTGCTTGCGGGATAACAGCAATTATATGGAACGGCTTCAGATTCGGAACGGCTTCAGATTCGGGACCTCTTTGTGTTAGTTTCCCCAAAAATTCTAGATGTCGGTCTTTACATCTGGCGTCTACAAAGTACCTTAATACTGTAATATTTTTATTTACACTTCTCTTCGGGTTCACTTCAGTTCTTAGATTTATTTAAAAACACAATCCAACTCACTCTAAGTTATTTCCACTACTTTAACACAATTTATATTCTCAGAACTATTTACAATTTATCTTTACCATACTAACGGCAGTCGAATACTGAATGAGCCCCATAGCCAGCTATTCGTATTTATATATTTCTCTCGGAATTCTCTGGTAGATCAACGAACCATGGGGAAACTTCTTTCATGTGTTCTGGAAGCTTTTAGGGAATTCGGCTCCAGCCTCGGTTTACACCAGATATCGGATGAATATCTGGTAATAGTTATAAAAAATAATTTAAAAAATACAACTCTTTATTACATTAGAGTCGAATGTGCAATGTAAAAAGTTTAATATAATACAGAGTGTTTAGAGTCTTGCACATAAGCAGGTATACGAAACTTCAGTTTTTTAAATTATCGTACCTAACATCGCAATTAGCTCAAAAACAGTTTAATAACATTAGGGCAAATCGCTACATATTACAACTAATGATTTTAAAAGTGACTATTGTATAATTTTCAATAAAATTTTACATGTTGGTAAAAGAAAAGCAGCAGTAATTGTAAATATAGATTCAAAATCAAATAAACCAAGAACAAAATACTAAACTAATACAAAACGAAATATATTAATAGATACGAATACACAGAACAATGTCAATACAAAACACTCACTACACACTAAATGGTGGTCTAATCTTCAGGATACTGCCTCTCAAACAAGACCACTTAATCAATTTGAAGCATTATTTGCAATGTAATTTCGAAAAGATTGTTGCGGAGGTCTTGAATTATTTTGTCTGTTCATTGGGTTTTCTCTCCTCCAAATTTTTTCCTGCAACAGATAAGTATTTAAAAATGTTATATGTAGAACAAAGTGTAGTAAGGCAATTTCGTAAAATTGCCCGGATTACTGGCTGTCTGTACAGAGATTCTTCCTCACAGTTATTCTGAGAGAAAGAGATGTCTACAAAATGATCAATCAGTGATATTTGTCAGTGTCAAATTTTTTGACAAACAACAAATTCAAGATCAAAGCGAAAATTTTTTAGAAAAAACGTCGAAAACAACACTAAACGATTGACAACGACTCCAGACTCGGAGTTGAAACGTCTCCATACACAGATAAGTATTACACAATATACAATACATTACTTATATACAGGAATACTGGTTGATCATTTTGTAGACATCTATTTCTCTCAGAATAACTGTGAGGAAGAATCTCTGTACAGACAGCCGGGCAATTTTACGAAATTGCCTTACTACACTTTGTTCTACATATAACATTTTTAAATACTTATCTGTTGCAGGAAAAAATTTGGAGGAGAGAAAACCCCAATGAACGGACAAAATAATATTTGCTATACCAAGTCTTTGTGGGCATATTCCAAAATATTTTTAAATATACTGGGGGTTTTAAAAAATATATATGTGATCGAGCTTGTATTATAGAAGTACAATAAAAGTAAGTCGATATTCCTATACCGACCTCAAATGGTTTTTGAACTATTTCAGGATTCTTAAAAATTCTAAAACAGAGAGGATTTATGAGATCTCTAAAAGAAATAAGTACTAATTAAAAATTTTATATAGTGCGGCAAAATGTTGCATTAAATTAAAGTTGAATTGAAAGTCTTTTAATTTAAATAAGACAACTTTATCGAATAATAAGAAATGTTAAATTTGTTAAATATCTGTAGAGATGTATTAGTGTTTCCGATAACAATCTCTAATAGTTTCTCAGTTCAGGCAGAATCACATGATTTAACTTTATTGAAGGTGATTTTGGTGGAAGAGTCAATTTCACACCGTTGCATTGGTTTGCTTACTAAGTAGCTGTAATCTCCCAAAGAATTTCAAAAATCGTCATAAAATTTATTGAGTCATTGAAATTAAAATTTATAGTAATAAAGAAAAAATTGCCATTAGCCCTGAGACTTCACAAACAAAAATTTCCGAGACGTAAGTATCCCAACAAATATGTTTTTCAAAAACTATTACAATATTTTCGAAGGATTAAATCCGTTTAAAAAATATAGTAAGTAAAACCGGGGTTGACCGTATTTTCAACAAACATAATTTCCTTCGATTTTGTATACCTACAGAATCGTCACGGGCTTTTGGAGATTAGTTTTTAATTGTGGGTGCTAGATAAGGCTGGGGAAGTTGTATTATTTTTTCTTCCCTGATGAATGTACTACTAAAATCAACAGCTTAGAGAACGGGCACAATTTCATTAAAATTCTTATAAAAATCACCATTTCTTTAGGAGCAATTAACCACAAGCATAGGAGGGCATATGGTATGACCAAACTTTTAAGAAGGCTATTTGAACTTTCAGAGTTTTAATATATGTTTGGATCTTTTGTAAGATGTTCCACTATATTTTAACCAAAATGCACGTGGCACCTTGAACAAAGTGTTTTCACATAAGCAGACATATGTCTTTTATGTTAATATATATATATATATATATATATATATATATATATATATATATATATATATATATATATATATCACAAAATTAATGTTATTAATATTATTAAAGTCAGTAAGTATACATATACATATACAGGATAAATATTGAAAATTACCTTAAAAAACTTAAAATTTCTGCTTATTAGGTATTGGGTATAAATTTAGAGATTTAAGCAACTCTCAATGATAAGATTATTCAATGTGGCACATAAATCAAAATTATTTCTTTTCAAAAACTGTATTGCAATTTTATAAATCTAAATATTTCAAAATAATTTTTGAGACAGGTATAGGACATTGAACAACGAAATGGATTAAGTTTTTCTCTACAATCTAATTTAGATCGCACATAGGATATTCCATTTCATAACAACGATAGTTAACATTTTTGTAACACCCTGTATACTTAAAAATATTCTTTCAAAGACTGCATATTACTCCAAAATTGCTGCTAAATATGTATGCCTTCTAGTTTGATAAATGAAAATACTACATTTGTATGACTTATACAAAAACATAACATGGTTTATATGCCAATTATCAATTTTATAAATATCCCACATAGTATTAAAATTTCTTTTCAATTTAATGTCAGCTCCTCTATTTCTTATATGAAAATAACTTCTCATTTCTGAGAAAAAGTTTTGACAGATGGTATTGCACTTAAAACGTTCAGATTTTTAAATGTAGTGTTTGTTTTCAAGTCAGGTGTTATCTTGTAAAAAATCTGTTCAAGTAAACAGGTACATATATAATTTTTGGAAAAACTATCAAGCAGTACAGATTTTCTCCTATACACACTCCGAAAACATTGGACTTATATACTCTATTTTTGAATTATTAAAGAAATTCGGAATACATTTTATATTTCATGCACTATATTTAAAAATGTTCATTTCTGGGATATTTTAGATTTTTGTTATTTTTGGAAAAAAACGCTGTCCAATCTTCCTTCCTTTCAATATAATCGCTACTGACTTAAAAGTTTCTGACTTTAAATTATTTCATATTTTATACAGGGCTGCGTTTTACAGGTAGATATCACTAAATTGAAACTACCAACTATAACTCACTTAATTCAGATACCAAACCCTGCATTATATATATCCATTTAAGGTTTACATTTAATTGCTACCATCATTTCTAAATCTAGCCAATGTTTAAATATTTCATTATTTTGCTTAAAACATTATAATCTTGTTATGTCTTCACTAATAAAGCCTAGGTTATTTCGGTCAAAAATGTGACAACTGCTGAATGGGATATGTTTTAATAATTTTGCATAGAAGTTCGTATTTGGACTTCATGTCAAGATGGCGGGCAGTCTCATTTGTATATAATCAGCTAATGATGAAATTAATAATTTACGTAATTCAATGATAAGTAATGTTCAGTCTTAGGGTTTCCCTTACCAGTTTTACTGAACTTATGGTAGGCAGCGATTTACTTTGGAGAATCACAGAGGTTCATTTAGCGATGAGACTCTCTAAGAATTAAAATACTCTGATTATTTATAGGTAAGTTAGATATAATATGACACGAGGTCCAAGAGAGTAAGAGAGGTTGTTCCTTATATATTTTCATTGGAAGATAGTCAGATTAAATTATGGAAATATAGAAAACATGATTAGTTCAACGAGAGGTAGTATTCATTCTAATCATTTCCTTGATAATGAATTTATCGAATTGATGGAAAAAAGTCTTAACATTAATTCATTATAAAAATACAATTAATTGAAATCGTTTATACACTGGTAACTTGCCAATAAAATCGAAACATAAAAGCTACCCTTGTCACAGGAAAGACATCTTCGAAAGAGAAAAAGAAGACGATCCTATTTAATACTAATGGCAAAATTAGGATTTACCAATAATGATTTTTTAATCTTATTGTTATTTACGTAGAGTGTAATAAAATAGTTAATCGGATGTAAATTTGCAAGAAGATATACCGAAGACAAAAGATAGTATGAAAGTTTAGCGGCAGTCATTTGAGACTGAACGATAGAAGCGAAAGTTTCTTACGAAATATTTTCCCCTTCTCTCGTTATCTCACTGTCTCTTTTCTTATTTCTTTGTGTCACTTTTTATAAAGGATATAGATATGAAGTGAATTAAAATAATTGTCACTATTTTGTTAATGTAAGTTTAGATATTGACTAAGTGTTTGTAAATAGTTTTGTTCATCCGAATAAGTATACAAGATGCCAAAGAAAAGTTCGTTTTGTTCTTAGCTAACGTTATTACAAACACATAACATTTATACAAACCAAAAAAGAGCGGCACTCATTTGAGATTCAACGATGTGAGCGAAAGCGGAATATTATTCCCTTCTCTCGTTGGAATGTATTCGATGACACATTACATATAATATCCAACAAAATGTATGAATTAGATGTTGCGGTTTTAGTTCAATGTTGGTTCAATGCAAGTATATAATTGACGAAGGACCTTTAACTGAACAATCAATAAACACGTGCCGTCGCGTGTTTTAATTCACCACATAAAGTTAATCACTAACCTTTTACGTCGAAGCTCTGCAGATGGTGTTTTCTTGTTTCTTCTTTCTTCAGAGGCTAGCCCCACAACGGCAGGAACAGATTTTAGAGCTTCGTCTGGACAACACGTTACACAAAAGTAGCGACGTAATGTCATTGATTGAGCAAACAAAAAATGCGGGTTTAACAACAAATGATACGCTTTTGTAAACACAAAAGAAACAAAATGAAAGCAGTTTAGCGGTTGTTACTACCGGAACTATTAACTCGCGGAATCCTAACACTATAACAACAAAAAGCGGCCGTCTCTTCAGACGGAATCAAAATGTCCGAATAGTTCGGAGTACAATACACGAATCACGAATACTGTCTATATTTTACACGAAAAAAAACACTTAAAATTAGCATTAGCGCGACGGAAGGTTTTGGAAAAGGTGCAGAAGTTTAAAAATCAATGAAGTAATTCAATCAAATTTGTACAGTACACTAAACAATTTGCGGGAACGCACCAGTCGTTATCTCACTGTCTCTATTTTTCTTTTTTTGTGTCAATCTTAGTGGATATAAAAATTAGATGAATTAAAATAATTGTTACTATATTAATACAACTCAAGTATTAATCATAATTTAATTCTTAATTTAAATATATCCCCCAAGAAATATATGTTTAGATATTGAGTGAGTGTTTGTAAATAGTTTTGTTCATCTGAATAGGTAGATATTAGGAGACAAGCTGTCAAAAATAAGTTCGTTTTGTTTTTAGTTAACATCATTACAAAACCATAACATTTATACAAAACAATAAATTATATGCCTATATATTAAACGGTAGCAACAATTTAATATATATAACTTCTTCGTCTATGTAATATTAAAATGAGATTAATTCATTTTATGCTAATTGAAAATAGTACTTAAAATTAATTAATAATGACTTAGTATTAAAAAAAACTATTATTGTTCTCGGTTTCGAACCACAGAAATTTGGATTTGCAGCCGTGCGCTTAGACTCTTCACCACTAGTCTTTAATTCATTAGTGCCTCTATTGAGTGGTAACGTACTTTACTTATTCGAAAACAAAACGATGTAAACAAAGACATGTTTTACTTAATGTGTATCCTTGTATGAGTCTATATTGATTAATAATATGAACATTTAACGCAAAGTTGCCTTTTGACGTATTATCAAATCTCTAATTTAATATATCACAAAGAGAGAATTGTAGTGTTTATTAAAACGAAAAGTAAATTTTGTCCAGGTATTGTTAATTACTTGGATGTTATAGTAGTTTGTTTTCTATTTATTATTGATTTTCTAAAAGAAAATCTTAATATACTACCTGGTCCCGGTTTTTTTTACAGAGAACTGAATTGCATGGGTATTTCAAGATCGAAGCAGTATGTGGTGTCGGTCGTGTAGGGTCGTATCGTGGCATGTCAAAACAAATGAAATTTAAAGTTATGTATTTCATTCCTTTGCTCATCTATTTTCTTATGTGTAAGTGTGGGCCTCCGTTAAGAAGCTTTCGCTTCAACAAATTTTATACCTACATATTCAAGGGTAGCAATAATTTAAAATTTTTAAGTTCTTATTCTATATAATATCAAAATGAGTTTTATTCATTTTAAGTGAATAGAAAATAGTAAATAAAATTAATTATTTATCACATGATATTAAAAAAAGTATAATTGTTCTCGGTTTCGAACCCGATAATTTTAGATTCGCCGCAGTGTGCTTTAGACTCCAAACCACTTGTCTTCAGAGGATTTAAAAGACCAGGATGTATGTACTACATTAGTCTCTCTATTGAGTGGTAAACGTACTTTGTTTATTACGATAACAAAACGATGTAAAGAAAGGAAATGTTTTGCTTAATGTTACTCCTACTATGAGTCTATATTCGTTGATAATATGAAAATTTATTGCCAAGTTGCCCTTTTGTCTGGTATTCATTTTAATTTGTGACGTGTTTCATGTCTCCAATTTAATATATCACAACGGGAAAATTGGAGTGTATATTAGTACGAAAAGCAAATTTTGTGAAGGGATTCTATATTACTTGAATGTTATATTGCTTTATTTATTATGTATTATTGAATTTCCTGGTCTCTGTTTCTTACACAGAGAACTGAATTGGATGGGTATTTTAAGATCGAGGCAGTGTGTAATGTCGGTCGTGTCTGTTGGTCGGGTCGAAACAAATAAAATTTCAAGTCATCTAAGTGCTAATAAAAATAGAAATCAAAAACTGATATAAAGTATAAGGTGATGTATTTGATATATAAATGAATTATGATCGTTTTAAATTGTTTGAGTTGAGCGGTACCTGTTAAACACCCTCTATAAAAAAAAACGGAATAGTTTAAAAGTGGAAACATTTCCGTCAAGTATTACAATTTGTTGTATCACCTTTTAAGTTTGTAGCGTTTCAATGGAAATACCCCAAAAACTATTAAATAAAAACTAGCGGTCGCCCAGTGGTCGAAATTCGACCCTAATTCATTAAAATTATGAGTTGTACCTTATTGACGTTATTTTGTCTGTATAAGATATAGGGTTGAGGCGAAATTAGAAAAGTAGGCCAGGCTTTTGCTATCCCTATTATTTCATTTGGATTACATTTATAGAAAAAAAATTACGAAATATTTTTTTATTTATGTATATAATTGTAGGATTATTTTTATAAATATGTCTGTGCAACATGTTCATGACAGAATTATAATCACAACAAAAAATTACAAATATTATTTTCTACGAAAGTTAGTACTAATTGTCCGAAAAATCAATACTGATCTATAATTTACAACACTATATATTTTCCTATTGAACTATAGGCAACTCCAAAGATAGTAAAAGATGGTCATCACTTGGTCTGAAAGAGCGTTACCCAGCCACTGCCGTGTTTATCATTTGAAAACCAACCTAGCATATATAATTACGCAGTGGTTTCTGTTGTCGTGTAGAGCGTTTTGGATTTTAAATTTTTTGAACATTTAGGTTGTAAATTTTAATGTCAGCAGTTTCAAAGGTAATATGTATATAAAAAAATATATTTTACTCTAGAATAAATAATAACTTAACCTAATGTATTCAAACAAACCTTTAAAATGGTTTTAACAGTCAGAACTTTGAAGCAATGGGACCATGTAATGTATAATAAATTAAATATAACATACTCACATTGTCAGCAAACATTAATTTTCAGTATGATTTTTAATATCAAAAATTTACTTACCAACCTAGCACCTGATCCATGACGTTTCTGTTTTATGTAGAAAATATAAAGAAATAGGAATCACATACTGTTAATTAATAGTAATACACCTATTTTTGAGAATTTTTTTCTGTGAATTGAAATTGAAAACCTTGAAAATACTTTGAAATCTTGTCTTACTGAATTGAAACTTTCAACCTAATCGCTACAAAAGCACATACAAAAGTAATGAAATGTCAAAATTTAAATCAAATTTCCTGCAAACGGCTAAGCATTCAGTGTTGTCAGATCTACCTATTTATCCTGAATTTGTGTATAATTTCACAATGTTCTATAAACTTAGTTAAACTTATATGAAAGTTACCCGACCAAAAAAAAGGATTCTAAATTAAAAGTATACGGTTAAAATAAAGAAGATATCAGAAATAAATTGATGAGGTGCAGCATAATTCTGATTTTAGTTGACAAACCATTTTTCCAATGCAATTAAAGTTGCAAACTGCAAACTTGAGAGCGCCCAATAAACGACGATTATTATGTATTATAATTTCTTGTCGGTTCTATTTCAATAGCATGACTATGTAGGCTAACTTTAGCGAAGGGCCAAAACTTTTAGTTTTACATTTAATTTAGTTTCTCTTTCACAATGGAGTCAATGTATCTTATGATTTTCTCTAGAAGCAATATGGCGGCACTGTTTGGCATTGACAGTATGCATGTAAATAATGATTTTTTTATTATTTTATTATTTAATTATTGAACCAATATTATAAATTAATTTTAGCATTCTGCACTGAAGGTCGTCTGTAGCTACTAAACCATACAAAAATAAATCAATTTAGTGATAGTTATGGTCTTTGCCTATTTATATATAGATACCACATTATGTTTAAAATAAGCGAGTTGATATCTAATTTCGGTATAACAAGTAGTGCGTCAATTTGGGAAGCAGTATGTTTAAAATCAGCATTATCGGAAACCTACTGTGGCAATTTTTTTTAATTCTCCTACTACTACAGCCCTGTAAACTTTTTTAATCAAAACTCTGCGTGACACATCCTTTAGTGGAAATATTGGTTCGAGTTTTAGAAACACCTACTCATAATAAGAATATAGTAGGAATGTTATATAAAACGAATTAACTTTACATTGTTTGAAACTTTCAGTTGACTGAGAAAGGTTGTATTTTTTTTTATTTTACCAAAATCACAAATTAGAGGGCAGGTAGGGCAGGCCCTCTACATGCACCATATATTTTTACAAATATAATACTTAATTTAGAACGACAATAATATGGATTTTTCATTCGTATTGAGAAGCCAAATCAACAGGTCACAAATAACTTTCGCTATATATATTCTACATTTGAGAGTGTTATTTGTCAGAGGACAAAATTATGATTTTTTTATTGACAAACTAATAATATAAACCTTGAAATCAAATTGTGTTGCACATCACAATACATTCTCAATTATATCGAATTCGGCGACATATAATAGGTTTTCCAATGAGAGCATAACAAATTTGTAGATAAATAACACACAGCATAATTGAGATATCCGGCAGAAATTTATTGCAAGTGTAGTGCAGATGTCATTGTATTGTATTTGATATTATTTCGCCCACCGCGTTCAATATTGTTGAGTTTCGCTAACATTGTTGGCTTGTAAGCATAAACCAACGACTTAACGTGACGCTATATGAAGAAGTTCAACGAATTCATTAATTAAATTAAAAAACTTCAGGTCTTCTCTTTTACGATATACAGTTCACTAACAAACTGTATTCTGGGCCCCCGCCTACTGCCGGCAATGGATGAGCGAATTTTTTTCCAGGGCTTTCAAAATTTTCCCATTTGCCATCAGTACAATGCTACATATTTTTCACCTTATAAATTTATCTCTTGTATGCTTACATTCAATTTACTAGCACGCTGTATACTTACATTTTATAAGCTTACACTTTGTGTACTTACACCGATTATGATATTTTATTTACAAACCCTTAGTTCAATGAAAACATATCGTATTAAACTGCCTCCCAAAAATTATCGGCCAGTGGATGAGCGTGCCTTGTGTATTGAGCTCCCGCCCAATTATTGCCGACAAAAATGGTCGTGCACACCATGACAAATATCCGGGGTGCCTTGCCCTACACTCTTATCATGCATATTTTCTCCGACATTTAAATTTTTCCTATTTGCACCCGGTATACTGCTGCATATACTGCACTTTAATATACACCCCTGTATACTTACCCTCTGTTTGCTTATACCCTATAAGCAACCTTATTTTCTAACACACAGTACACTTATACTCAGTTTTTTAGTACCCAATATTTTCAGTTTCCAATATTACGTCGATATCTTTTATAGCGTTACATATTTTTCAGTCTGTATATTTAAGGTCTTTTTATTTATTATACCCACTACAAGACGACAGGGAGACAACCTATGAAAATTAATAGTACAAGGGAAGGTGGACGATAAACGTCCGAGAGGCAGTTCACCTATTAGATGGATCGACCAAGTAAAGAAAATTACAGACCACTACAAACCTTACTAGCTGAAACAATGGACCGACAAATATGGAAAACCAAAGTTAATAGATGTACATCTCAGGAAATCACCATCTCTTAGACATGAGAATACGGCTAAGAAAATATTATACTCTGTATATTGCTAAACGATGTCATTTGCCGGGATAATATGTAAGTTAATCCATATAAACTTCTTATGTACCATATTTCAACCAAATACGTCCAAACATTCACATTTACAATACTACAGGGACTTTCTTGGGCAATCATGGAAATGTCCTCCCACTCCTCCTGTTTAATAAAGACGAAATTTAAAAATAGTACGTTCTTAGCGGCTGTTTGTGTTGAGAAATAAATCTATGGTTCCAAATTTCAGCTTCTTAGATGTAGTAATTTCAGCAGTGCGTTAATTGGTACTCATCCTCACAAGTTTCCCACTTGAAGTCTGAATTTTCAAAAATCCTTTCGTAGCCCGCGACTACATTATAACAGATAGTAGTGTTTAAAATTCCACGTTCTTAGTTCCAATGCTTTTGGCTGTACTTTGGTTACGAGTCAGCCAAACAGTTAGAATTTCTTCTAATAAACCAACTTCAGACAAGAAGAAGTTTCAGTTCAGTTCAGTTCATCAGCATATATGTTTTTTATGTGTGTTCCGCGATTACTCGACACTAACTCAACTAATGTAGATCATTTTAAGTGGATTCTGTTAAGAAGGACGGCAAAGTGGTCCCACATTTTTTCAATGACATACCGTTTTTTACAAACTTAGGAAAACCCTTGTTCGTACATAAGGTGTTTAATACTCTCTTCGAGGTGTCATTTCTTTGTACGCAAGACAATATATGTAAAATATATTGTTTCTGGTTAGGGAACCTTCATCAGTTGCGCTTCCCACAATTGAATGTCCTCTCGAACACATCTTTATGTATTTGATACATTTCGTTAAATTTGAAGACGCAAGATGTAAGACCGAGATCTAGGATTTTCGAGAGAAATAGCACACAGGGGTTCTGAATCTGGAGCCTTTCCGTGTAATTGCTGTTCTCTCTTAACTCCGAGGACAGAATATCACGATAAAATTTTTCAAGTTACTTCACCTGTCAGAGATATTGAGTACTCTCTTCGAGGTGTCATTCCTTTGTACGCAAAACAATATATGTAATATATATTGTTTCTGGTTAGGAAACCTTCATCAGTTGTGCTTCCCACAATTGAATGTCCTCTCGAACACTTCTCGAACTTTTCTTTGTATATGATATATTTCGTTAAATTTGAAGACGCGAGAGGTAAAACCGACATCATAAAAAAGTAATTAACCTAAAACGCACCCTTAGAAAGTTATATATATGCCTTCAAAAGGGTTCAACAAAACTGTTTTCTTTTTTCTGTTATTGACAAAACGTTCGAAAATAAATAGCAAAAAAATCTATGGGTCTTACATAATCTTTTACGTTAAATAATGGGTGCTACTCCGTTTTTCGACATGTAAATCATAAGCGTCGTATTTAGTTTGGTAAAGGTGGTTTTCGGCCCGTATTTTTTTAATTCACTTTGTCAGAGTTTTCTCTACAGATTTACAAAACCTTAACCATTTTACGTAAAAATTATTTTTGTCCAGATCGATAATTCCAATGGTTTTCCAATAAATTGAGTTTGAAAATTACTCTGCTCTTTAAGTGATCGGACCAAAAATTACAGAAATCTGTTTACCATGGCAAATAAAAGACTGATGTTGTCACAACGCTTCAGAATTTAAGTTATTGATAAACTTGACGTGGCTAATAACATGTTTTAGAAATTTGGCAAATTCTTGTAGTCATATGTGAAACTTTGGCGAAGGCGAAAGTATTAACGAAGGCATTTGTTCGATACCTGCGGTGAAATAAATTGAAAATAGTTTCGAATTAGATTAAAATAATTGTCACTATACCATCTTCAAGTTCGAGGTTCTCAATTCGTGTCTGCATGCAGTGTGTCTTCATAAATTTAAATATTTCTTTTAAATAATATTTAAAATAATATATTCTTCATAAAAAGATGTGCATAATCTAAAACTTATGCCAAAAACATTATATGCTTCTTTTTTAACAGTATTTGAGCCTTGTCAATTAATATGAATTGTGCTTTCTGATATTATTTAAAATTGTTGTGAAACAAAAGTAATTCTTATCGAAAATTGCGTCCAATTATGTTAAATCACTCTGTTACGGATTGTTCCGAAGTGGTCCCCATATTATTTTATTGGCATGGATTATATTGTCTTTAAAAAAACTGTCATATACTTATACTAATATAGTAATCTTTGGCGAAGGCGAAAGTATTAAAGAAGGCCATTGTGGCTGAAACAACTAAATTGGAAATGATTAGAATTAAATCAATATAATCGTCAGCCTATCGGCTTCAAGATCGAGGTTCTCAATTTGTCTTTATATAGAGTGTGTCTTCATAAGTTGGCATCAAATATAAATCTTTCTCATAAATAGTATTTAGAAAAAAAAATATTTTTCATAAAAAGATTGCCATGGTCTGAACCTATATTGAAACTATTTTATGTATTTGTCCATAAATATGAATTTTACTTAAACCTGAAATACCTTTATGTATGAATCTTATCTAATAAACCTAATTAGAATTCAAAAGTGCGTCCAATCTATATCACTAAAAATTGTATAATGTACATGTCACTTTTTCAAGTGCTAACGAGATTTGTAAAAAAATATTAATTTTTCTTAAAAGTGTCTGTACCTGTAATTTTGATAATATTTAAAATTGTTATGCAGCAAAGTTTATTTATTATGTAAACATCTTCCAGTTAAGCAATATCAGTAAATATTGTATAATAAGTATTATTGTATAAAAAAAAGATGAATAAATTATAAAATTTCGTGGAGGACTGTCAAATTGAAATTAAATCAAAAAGTCTGATAATTAACAAAAGTATAAAGCATGGAGATTCGAACTTTGTCTCCAATACAGTGGGTTCACGTAAATAGGAATTATACCAAAACTTTCTCAATAGTTCTTTAGAAAACATGTAAATGTATTTGACTGATCAAAAATCATATTGGTCAAAATAATGAGTGTTGCTTAAATGTAAAATACCTTATTGTTCGTAATATCGAAATGTTAATTCAATTTGAAAACTGCATCTAATTAGGCCATTATATCACTTACAGTTGCAAAATAAATACATATTTAAAAAACGAAATCCAACTTCAAAAACACACAGAAGGTATTTAACTAAAAACCAAAAAAATAGTATTTTTTGCTACAATAAAATCCTTTTTCTGAAATCGATGACAAATTAAAGTGAAAATAATTTGGTAAGTACGTTTATAAGTTCTACTCTACAACTTTGCTGTTCAACATGGCACCGTTTTTAGAATAAGCATTTAATTGTTACAGGAAAATATTATATGTTATTTCTGTGATTTTTGGAAGTGCGCATAGTACTAAACGGCAGATTTGTATTAGCCAAAATTTTTATAATTATTTGAGTATTTATATAGTTATCTGCTACAAATAAACGATAAATCTATTCATCTTGGTATAAATTTTACTTTGGCAGATAATTAAAAGTTCCTTACTGGTGTTGTCGACATTTTAGATTAAACACTCACATTTTTAAGTGATATTATTCTGTAGCCAAGGCAAAGAACCAATTGCGTTTAAAGAGACTTAACAGGGACAATTTAATATTGTTGGCGAACGTGCAGTTTAATTTCATTGCAGAATCTTGTCGAAAGCTTCTTCCGAGTTTCGAGACAAATTTCCGCCAATTTGTTAAATAACTCTTCAGGACGATTTCGTTATAGAAATTGACAAGCTCAAAATGCTATTTAGTAACACCTGACTGTAAATTGGTGATTGCAAGCAAAATAACTTTATTATTTTATGAAATAGCAGACGTGAGTACTCTATCATACAACAAATTTAAAAATAATCAAATATCGGTCGGCTTTGGGTACATTTCGTAACAATATTTTATATCTGACTTTATTCCATCATCTTTCTTATGAATTCGATCGTAATCAATTCAGTCAATGTTAGTAATATCTCATATAGTATGCATTCTATAGATTTTGACCAGGAAAGGTCGGCCTCAAATATGAGTAATGTTGGAATAAACAGGTAACAAGAGTATAGGTGTGATTATACTGCGAAAATTATGTGTTCCAAGATATCTTACAAGTTATAGTTAAGACAGTTAAGAGGAGTGACAGCTAAAAGAAGTGAAGAAAATGTATTTATAAAAAAAGGTATTTATACTTAAACAACTGTAGCTAGATTATTTTAATTTATGTTTAATATGCAATCTTTATTGAAACCGTAATACGAAAAATACTGCCCCAATGTAGAACGGAATGGTTTCTCTTTGTAATCAATAAGGCTTGGTGAGGTCTTAAAGTAATGAATAAATTATTTTTTTACGTATTTATGAATTAAAATTCTCAATTATTAGATGTGTAACCACCCTTTTTGATCAATCAATGAAATGAAATCAATGAAATGGGTAGCATGTGATACCGCTTGGAAAAAGGTTTACAGTTCTCTATTGAGTAATATAGACTTTTTGAGATTTTGATGTGGAAACTCAAGGAAATAGTTACTTTAGTTAATTGAAACAAGTAGCCCTCGAGTCAAACACGTTTCACGGTTTACGGGTATATTTATTGTCTTTTAGCCAAGAAAGTTAAATCGCATCTTTTGTGACATCTATTTAACATTAACTTTTTTGACAATTCAGACATATTTCAGCGTTAACGTCGTTAATAATTTTTAATTAATAATCCTTTATTTCGCGAATTATTTATTTTCCTCAGACCCAAAGAAGTCTACGTTTAGTAGAATATAATGAAATTTCCATCAATTTGGAACTATCAACGATATTCCCAAACCTGAGAGATCGTAATTGAATGACGAAAAGGATTTGGGTATATTGGATGGGTGATAAAGGAATAACCTATTTTGAGGTATATTTAGTGAGAAGTATCTTGACGGTCACATTTGTCAGTCTACGGTGAGTAGAATAAAACAGAAATCCCGTAAATTTACTTCTTCCCAAAATGGAATATCAAAATTAAATTACGAAAAAAATCGAATATATCCTTAAATGTTGATGAAAAGACACACTAACCTATAAGAGCTGGTGATAATGATTTAAGTGAAACATCTGACGTGAGATATAATGACCGACATCTAGGATTTTCGGGGAAACTAGCCCACAGGGGTTCCGATTCTGGAGCCGTTCCCTGTAATTGCTGTTCTCCGATAACTCCTAGATTAGAATGTCACAATAAATTTTCAGGTTACTTGACCTTTACGTCAGAGCTATTGAACACTCTCTTCGAAGAGAGTATAAAACATCTATTGGAAATTTTGAAAAAGCCAAATACCATCTATATAAAGTAAACTGACTCAGGAACAAAATGAGGTAATTCAAATATTTTTTTCTTCGATGCGGCAAGGTTTACATGAATTGGTGAGCAATCAAAGTATCGATATTGGAGCAAAATCCTCACTGGAAGAGGGAAGGTCACACTTAGTATCCTATTGATGTGAACTTATTTTTATTCAGTTTCCATTTGTAGGTTTAATTAATAGTATATGTGTGACCGAGCTTTACTTGTAAATTCAAAGGTTCATCAAAAATGTTGGTAGGTATATACATATCTACATATAATCGGATATTTGGTCTAATATTTCTCAAGATGAGGTGATTCAGTTTAATTTCAACTCTCTAACACTTATTAAAATACTCATTATAATAATTCTACTTTATAATATATTTCCACCACTTTGTTTATGCAACTTCCTATGGACTACCCATATATATATATATATATATATATATATATATATATATATATATATATATATATATACAGTGTGTAAACGGTTTGAGTGCAAAGATTTAGAAGAACAATACTTCAGGCAAAAACAAATCAAAAAGCTTTATAACATTTTCTAAAATAAACTATAGTTTTGCCAAAAAAAAAAAAAAACACATAAAGTTAGATTTTATGTAGCCCTTGCTACAGTGAATAATACAATAATTTCGATTTCAAAATGTCGGTAAATCTAAATATGTAAATACTCAATGCTTATACATCTTTAATAGCCACATTAAAAATTAAAATTAATTATTTAAACTCGAAATATGCTTTTATAATTTAGTGTAAGTTTCTCCGAATAGATATGGCAACGTGGCATACAGACCAACTTGTTTACTACATTTTTTACTTTAACGACGACTGAGAGTTACGATTGTTTTTTTGCGATTTCGATTCTTGTAAATTAGAATAGATAAACGGTAAAGTGATTTGAATGACATCTATTTGATGTAGACTTCGTGGTTTGCTTTCCATTTAATATAATTTTTAAATAAATAAAATCGGTTGTGATTAGTGTGTAAGTTCGAAAATTAAGAATAGTGCGACAGTATTTATTTGTGATAAATAATGTCCGATTATACAATTAGGGAAAGACATGACATGCTCTTAATTTACGGGGAAAGCAGACGTAATTGCAGAATAGCAAGAATCTTATACAGGGAAAGGTTTCCAAACAGACGCCTGCCCAATGCTAGGACATTCGTAGCTGTTTCGCAGAGGCTTCTGGAAACAGGTAGTGTAATACCACAAATAAACAATCGCGGACCCCAGCGACATAATCGTATCTTGGCTGCTGAGGATCAAATACTAGACCTTATCGACATCAACCCATATCGTAGCACACGGAGTATTGGAAGTGAGCTGCAAATTTCTCACACTGTTGTTCATAGAACATTACGGGAACAATTGCTCTATCAATATCACATGCAGCGGGTTCAAGGGCTTTCAATTGATGATTTTCAACCAAGACTCAATTTCTGTCGTTGGTTCCTCAGAAAACATCGACAATTTACACGACTCCAATTATTGACAAGAATGACCTTAGACAACGCATTTTTGACGCTGCTGACGAAATCCGAAATATTCCAGGAATTTTTTCTCGCATACTTGAAAATTGGATTAAACGGTGTCGTGCTTGTGCCGATAGTAATGGTGGGAATTTTGAACATTTGCTGTGAATAATCCGTTGTTTCAACTCAGTTCTATCATTATAATAAATTCGGCAAGTACGATTACATATTTACTTCTAATATAAATAATATTAATTAAATCAGTAATAATGACTCTTCGAATAATTTAACTGGTAAAAAACTACATATACAGATCTCTTGAGTTGAATATCATATGTATTTACCCAACTTTGTATAATTGCATAAACGAAACCGCCAAATACAAATTCTAATTGCAATACCTTGTATTAAAAACGTAAATATTTTCAACAAAATATTTCATACATTTTTATTTAATTCTAAGGTCAATATCATCAGTCAATACAAAAACACAGGTGTTTATTTTTTTTGTCGGCATAGTCATTCCTTTATTATTCGCGCTAAGAGTGAATCTGCTTCGAACGCGAGCGACGTTGCCGGATTGACAATAATTAATATGTTTTAGGGATTTTCTTGGTTATTAAGGCCTACTGACCATAGTGGTATAAGAGTTTTTTGTTTGATTTGGTGTATACTACCTCCACCTAAAATATATGCTCTCAAACTATTTACACCCTATATATATATATATATATATATATATATATAATATATATATATATATATATATATATATATATATAATATGCTGTGTGTATGCAACTGTTTATGGGCCACCAAATAAATCATTTGGTTTCAAACACGCTATATAATTATAACCTACAACGTCATATATTTCAGTCAATTTGTATAAGGCAACTTCATTGAGTGCCTCAAATTAACATAAGAACACAATTTTTACCCATCCAAAAATTGCCTAACCAACATTTTTTAATTTTGCAATCTACATCAATAAATATAAAGCCATTGATAACGAAGTCAGAATAGACTTTGAAACGTTTGGTATTCCTGCAATATACGTCGTTTTATTTCTATTGTGGTGTTATTGCCAAAAAAACATTAAAAAAACAACACTTGTTACTTTAAAAGTAAAGGTTCTACTGTAAAAAGTAATGCTAGAAAAATATCAAGTAGTGATAAAATTCATATAAGATCCTACACATCAATTTGTATTGAATGAATTTTTCTAAAGCAATTTTATTCTCAAGTAGGTCACAACATCACCCTGTATTCCTGTATTCAATGAATCATAATTGTCACAATCTTTTCTTTCTCGGTAACACGATTGATCCCCATTTGTACATGCCAAAACCCCGAAATGGACAAAATCGTAGGGTCGATTGCGAGAATTACATATAAATAAGATGCATGTAAATAAACAAACATTATAGGTATTATATTATTAAATAAATAAGTAAAAACATTTTTGTAGCATATTACTTCTCGTTAAAAGAACATTAAACCAATTCTGACTGCTAATTTTTAGATGAGACCTTATATCAAATGAAACTGCAAAATGATTCGTCTTATTTTATTCCTGATACTGTAATACTTATTCAAGTTTTATTTACACTTGCTATAAATATAAATAGTTAAAAATATATTTGCATATCACATCTCCTGAGTGTTTTAGTACCTTTTGATAATGGATGAATATGCAAATTGTTATTAGATTTGTGAGACATTCGTAACTGAAGGAATGTAGATACATACTTAAATCTTGAGGTTCGGAAACCAAATGTATCAATTACCTATAGAATCTCTAAATTCTGTACTTGCATACAACTTCTGATCTAGATTCTTCTGTAAACGCGCAAACTTCGTATAAACACATTCTATTTGGTCACTTAAGTAATTGCTGTCGTTATCGTTATTGTAAACAATTAGCGTCATAAATGAATAGGAAAAAAAGGCTTTAACAGCATACATCTTTATAAGTAAAAGTCGATTATTTTAGCAATATTTTATATACCTCGCTACCATTGTCCACAATTGGAGTTTTACTGTTGAATGCTGTCAAATTCACATTAGATTAAGCTATTTGTTCATAGTGGGCGCCACTCACTTGAATTTTATTAATAATGTATCTCTAAATTACTTATTTTAAAAGATATAAATAAAGTTTCTTTATATTTTCTGCACTGAAGGTCGTGAATAGCTACTAAACAAATCAAAAATAAAGAAAAGCGGTTGAGAAGCAGAGGAGAAAATAGTATCTAACCGTTTTGTCTTTGCCTATTTGAATATAGATGATTAATGTTTAATAGTAAACCAATCAATATTGATGATTTAGAACAACGTTGTCGAAGAAGTTCAATTTTTTCGGCAATAAATGGACAGTATGATTAGACTTATACTGTATACTTTATTATTCTTTCTATGGCATCATTCATTATTATTTAATTAATGAAATTGAATTGAAAACCATTTTAAGAGCGGTTTCAATTTTCATATAATTTTTTTTATGATGACTATCAGTAGGGGGTTGAAAGAGCAGGAGAAGAGCAGTTTCATATACAAAAGTTGATCCGTGTCATGATTTTTCATTTACATTCATAATTATGTATCAGTTACTTTAGGACCTCAATGTGTATGTCTAGAGTGTCTTTAGAAGATCTAACTTATTAGATTCAAAATATCAGTTAAAACATATACTGGAATAACTTTAAAATAAGACATTTTAACAAATCTAATCTTCATATTTTTTCTATTGTTGCAGGTGAGAAAATACAGCAGGAATACAGGCACATTTCTTATGGTACGTAAATGTTCAGTTACGAAATGATCAAAGGAATATTGTCGGTTAAAGACAGATATAATTTACTTCACACCCACTAGTGTAATTACGGGAAACATCTTTAAGTTTTCAATCATACAAATATGTTGCATATATCTACGTAATACTAACGGATTAACGAAATATCAATACAATGTTAGAAGTTTCCCCAAAATTGATAGGTGCTCGTGCTAAGCTGAGTTTGTCACACAAACCACCAAGTTTGTGTTCGAAAATCGGCTAAACAGTTGTATACATAGATTGGTGAATCATTAAGTTATTTCGACTAGATGTGTTTACTTCCGGCAATACACCCTTACAAAGCTGCCTAGGGCTTAACTCTAACATGATTATACATTGAAGGGAAACTTACACACAGAAAAATTCATTAAAATTTGCAACAATCTGTAAGACGCAATAGAAAATTGGCATAGCTCGGACAGCGTGGTAAAAAGAGGAAGTTTCAGTTAGGCGTCATTTCTCTATTGTAAGTATATTATGCAATACTATCGCTGGTTGTTAACTTGTTGCAATGACTAATTTTTTATTTAGTCGGCTACATATCGAAGATGATATCATACTTACAGACAGATCTCCATCTTTATAAAGATGAAACTTAGCACTGAATGTCCTACTTACCTGGCAAGAGTGTTGTAGGTTATGGCATATAGGCAGGTGGAGCAGATAGGCAAGATTTTGGTCGATGGTTGGCAAATTAGAAATTTTCTCTTAATATAAATAAAAATATGCTTTTAATGCTCAAGCCACTAACTAAAGTAAATTCTAATATCATTTATTTCACATATACCAAGTGATCAAATCAAGTATACAGAGTTGGCAACGCCAAACTCCCTACATTATTAGATGTTTCAATTTGTCTATTGCAGACACTATTTCTAATTTTTTACATGACCAATGACCATATTCAACTACATTAAATGTCACTAGTTTTACTGTGATATTTGGCGGATTTCAGCTAGTGTTTGATTTCTTCGTAATTATTTTCTCTACTCGGCTGATGATTGTATAAAAAATATCTTTTGCAAGACAACACATTTATTGTGATGTAGAAATTGCTATTCAAAATGTAATCTTTAACAAGCTGTAGTGGTATTAACTCAAGGTATTCAATACAGAATTAAAAACAGCTCAAACAGGTATAATATTTTTTCAAATAATAACGTTTTACATAATAACTTTTGCAACTGTCTTTCTTATGAAAGTGCAAAAAAATTAAAAGACATTGCACATGTATCCTTATCCTTACATAAACACTTACAAGAGTAAGATTTTGAACATCAATAAAATTATTGTTTATGATTTAACCTATTAATTGGAGATGAAGATTTGGATCTAATTTTTATTCGTATTGGAATGTCTTCGATGGCACATTCCATAGAGAATATCCAAAAAAAATGTATGAATTAGATGTTACGGTTTTAGTTCAATGCTGGTTCAATGCAAGTATATAATTGACGAAGGACCTTTAGCGGAACAATCAATAAACACGTGCCGTCACATAAACGAATCACCAAATAAAAGTTATCACTAACCTTTTATGTCGAAGCTCTGGTGTTTTCTTGGGTCTTCTTTCTTCAGAGGCTAGCCCCGTAACAGCAGGAACAGTTTCTTAGAGCTTCGTTTGGACAACACGTTACACCAAAAATAGCGACGTAATGTTCATTGATTGAGCATACAAAAATGCGGGTTTAACAACAAATGATGCGCTTTTGTAAACACAAAAGAAACAAAATGAAAGCGGTTTAGCGGTCGTTTCGAATGGAGCTACTAACTCGCGAAATCGTAACGCAAAAAACAACAATAAGCGCCGTCTCTTCAGAAGGAATCAAAGCGTGACCGAATAGTTCGGAGAACAATACACGAACCTCCCAAGCGTCTAAACAGCTAGGGAACCGAAACACGAAAGTCAATACTGTCTATATTTTACACGCAAAAACACTTACAATTAGCATTAGCGCGACGGAATGTTTTAGAAAAGGTGCAGAAGTTTAAAAATCAATGAAGCAATTCAATCGAATTGAAAACAATACACTAAACAAATTGCGGGAACGCACCATTCCGCCAGCCTTGAATTACTTATTTCAAAACTAAGGGTCCACTGGCAGTGGACAAAGCTTTACAAGAGGTCGCTTCAAAGTACCACTTGCAGTTCTAACTGTAGCAACGCGTACAAGACCATCACCTCCAGGATGTACGTCAATAATGCGCCCTAATGGCCAATTCAAAGGAGGTGAAGTGTCTTGCTTCAAAATAATAAGAGTACCTAGCTTAACAACCTCCGAGGGATCAGTCCATTTACTCCGTTGATGAAGAGTATGTAAATATTCTTGCGACCAACGTTTCCAGAATGCCTGATGCAAACGACTCAGTAACTGCCATCTGTTGAGACGATTAGATTGGACAGATAAGAAATCAGATTCAGGAGGTGCTGTTAAAGGTTCCATGTTAAGAAACATTCCAGGACTCAAGGCGGTAAGATCCGATGGATCGTTGCTACAAGGGGTTATAGGTCGCGAGTTTAAAACTGCTTCGACCTGTGCAAATACAGTAGAAAGTTCTTCGTAGGTTAGGATTTGATCTCCAGCGACACGTCTTTAGTGAGCTATGACACTACGAATTACTTTCTTTGCAGATTGAATCCAAAATCGTTGCTGCAAAAGAAATTGAACGATTTGGATTCCTGCGTGTAGATTGGTGACATGACAATCTTCGACAATTAGACTAGTCAAACGACTTTTACTTGGTAGCAGTGCGGGAAATTTAGTGTCAAACGGCAATGGAGCATTAGCCAATCTAAGAGTTCCCTGTTCATCAAGAAACGGCGAAAGTTTACTAAGCGATTTGGGCAAAAGTTTTCTTTCTCGAAGGAGGGAAATCTCTTTAGAAAAATATTGATCTTGAACATATCGAACAATGCGAAGCTGAGCCTGATATAACTCCGCAGCCAAAAATGATCCAGAGCCCCTACGGTCTGGATTGCGGGCGTTATCAACAAAGCGAGAAATATGAGCTATAATGCGGGTAATGCGATTAATAGAAGAATGTTCTTCTAACAAAGTACCAAATAAATTTGGTAAAGCGGTGACTTGAAGCGCCACTATACGGGCTTCAGTCATAACTAGCGGTGACATGCTTGAGTCTGAGCCAGTATGTGGCAAACAAGCGGTAATCAACAATTGTGGGCCTTTCCACCAAAGTGTATTGCCTAACAACTCTGATGGCAAAGTGCCGCGGGAACCCAAGTCAGCGGGCTTATCACAAGATTGAATGTAAAACCAATGCGAAGAAGGAAATTTTTCCTGAATGTAAGCAACTCGATTACTAACAAATGTCTTCCAACGGCGCGGGGAAGAACTAAGCCATGAAAGGACTACCGTGGAATCTGACCAGCAAGGAATCACCTTGAACAAGAAACGACTATTGAATTGCTCATAAACATAATGAGCCAACTTGGCGGTAAGAACTGAAGCACACCGTTCCAATCTGGGAAGTGACAAAGTTTTCAAAGGGGCAACTTTCGATTTAGACAACACAAAAAAACTTTGACGAAATCCAGATGCGGTTTCGAACACAAAATAAACAACAGCGGCATAACCTTTCTCAGAAGCATCACCAAATGCGTGAAGTTCACAACTAGAAAAGTTTTCTATAGCAAGCAGGCGAGGCAAAACTAAATTCTGTAAGGAGGGAAGATCACCTATGAATTTTGACCATAACGAAACAATGTGAGCAGGCGGGGTTTCATCCCAAGACAATTTCGAACTCCATAATCTTTGAGTCAAGTGTTTCACCAAAAACGTTACAGGTGAGATAATTCCTAATGGATCAAAGATTCTCGCCAAAGTGGACAGAAGTATGCGTTTACTACAAGAGCTATCAACATGTGGGAGACTAGTAAAGAAAAAGGAGTCAGAGGATGGATTCCAATGCAAACCTAAAATTTTAAGGGATTATCAAGATTCAAAAGAGTATGGATTCATCGACAAATATTCCTCAGGGAGGTGTAGTAACAATCGTGAATCATTACTGGACCACTTGCGAAGCTCAAATCCTCCTCGTCTTAAGAGTTCAATAATTTCTAACTGCAATGTTTGAGCCTTTTCAAATGATGAACTTCCAGCAATAATATCATCTACGTATGTGGACGATCGAACAATAGCGGCTGCTGATGGCAAAGAGCGGTCTTCTTCATCAGTCAACTGATTTAAAGTGCGGATAGCCAAAAAGGGTGCAGATAAAACTCCATAAGTGACAGTCTTGAGCCTATAGACTGCAACTGGATCTTGCGGAGAAAAACGCCAAATGATTCGCTGATAATTTTGATGTTCTGGGGCAATCAAAATCTGTATATACATCATTTTTATGTCTGCAGTGAACACTACAGGATTAAATCGAAAATCCAACAAAACAGCGATAATGTCTTGCTGCAATTTGGGACCGATAAACAACCAATCATTCAAAAATAACCGATGTGGTATCTTAGCGGATGCATTAAACGCTACACGAAGTTTGGTTGTGCTACTATCAGGTTTCAAAACACAATGATGCGGTATGTAGTAACAATCAGAAGCAGTAGATGGATCAGGAACCAACTCCATATGATCCAGCTCCAAATACTCTTTGAGAAAATCACAATATTGTTTGTAGAGATCTGGTTGCTGTAGAAGACGTCTTTCTAAAGAGTAGAAACGTTGTACGGCGAGATTATACATTCCATCAAAAGCAGGAAGTGTATTTCGAAAAGGAAGAGGCACAACGAATCTACCTGAATCCAATCTCCTGCATCCCTCGGAAATTTTTTTTCGCAGATAAGATCATCAGGGGACTGAACCAGTGCGGTAGGAACATCTTCAATTGTCCAGAACCTTTGGAGTGAATCATCTAATGATACTACATCTTCAATTTTACAAAAAAGCGAAGTTGGGTTTATGGCTGACTGAGAGTGAGAGTTAACAGAACTCGAAGACACTCTACCCATAAGGATGTAACCAAAAACAGAGTTAATAGCATCAGGAACACCTTCCTTTCCCAGAAGGCGTCCATCCAACAAAATTTGAGAAAATAAATCGGCACCTAACAAAAGGTCAATAGCGCCTGGACTATTGAAACCAGGATCAGCAAGTTTCAAATTGGTTAGATATGTCATATTAACCATGTTAATGGGCGCAACAGGCATATCATTGCAAATGCGGGGTAAAACAATAGTCTCAACAACAAAATTGCACTCACGCTTTACTATAGAGCGAAGAGAAATGGTAAGAGGGCCCTCAGCAGAGGGACCCTGCATAGAACCTAGCCCGTTGACTGGAATCGAAGCGGGCGTAGGTTGGAAGCCAAGGCGTTTAACAGCCTTGCTCCCAATGAATGATGTCATGCTACCAGAATTTAGCAGACATCGCAAAGTTTGATAAGAACCGTGCTTATCTAATACCTCAACTAAAGCGGTAGATAACAACACATTTGAATTGTATGACAAAAGTGAACTATGACAAGAAGTCTGCGGTGGAGAAGTTTCGGGACTGTCAACAGTATTAATGGTACTGGATCCACCAGATGTGAAAGCCAGGTTTGCGGGGGGAGCTCTAGATTCAGACCGAATGCTTGAATCACCACGATTTACAAAATGAAGCAATGTGTGATGGCGTTGTTTGCAGTTGCGGCAAGTGGATAAAGATTTACAGCGATTCGACTGATGAGAATCGCTCAAGCAATTAAAACAAAGTCTAAAATCTTTAACAAACTTAAACCGCGCGAATACTGATTTGTTCAAGAATTCAGAACATTTGTAAATCGCATGATCGGATTTACAAACTAAAAAATTCCTATTCTTAGTGACAAACAAAGATGTAGTGAACCGGGAAGAATGTTGCTTTGAATTCAATGGTAACTAAAACACTTCCTATAGTAAAAGAATTATTGGAACATGACTATTCACTTCATCAACGAACTCGTTTATCTATTAACACAATAATGGAATTACTCACTTTCTGTACGAAAACAACTTACTTTCAGTTAAACGATGACTTCTACCAACAAGATTTTGGCATGGCTATGGGTTCTTGTCTGTCCCCTGCCTTAAGTAACATCTTTATGGACAAATTTGAAGAACAAATGATTTTTTCAAAAGAAAATAAACCGTTGGTGTGGTGGCGTTATGTTGACGACATATTCATTATTTGGGAACAAAATCTGGAAAATTTGCAGGAATTATTAACCGACATAAACAACAAAGAACCAACCATAAAATTTACATTAGAAATCGAACAAAATAACAAACTACCTTTTTTGGACATTATAATAACAAAAACACAATCTTCATTTGAAACAGAAGTTTACAGAAAACCAACTCACACTAACAGATATCTCAATTTTAACTCGAACCATCCAAATACGGTAAAAAGAGGTGTTATTAAATCTTTATATGACAGAGCAAAGACTAACTGCTCAGATACTACTAAATTCAACAAAGAAAAATCATTTATACAAAATGTTCTAACTGCAAACAATTACCCTCAAAAATTTATTAACAAAGAGTTAAATAAAATTGAGCACAAAACAACTGACAACCAACACCAGACTTCACCTAATAATACTGACAACCAGGAAAACCACATTATAACAACAACAATACCATATATACAGGGCCTGTCAGAGAGATTGAGAAGAGTAGGCAACAAATTTAACATCAAAACTACATTTAAAACAACAAATACGCTTAAATCTATTATAACAAAACCAAAAAACGCTACGCAAAACTCAAAAAATTGCATTTATAAGATTCCTTGTGAATGTAATAAGTTTTATATTGGAGAAACCTCTAGACCTCTTAATATTCGAATAAATGAACATCAAAATTACATAAAGAAACGTCAGTTCGAAAAATCAAAAATTTGTGAACATGCTTGGGACCAAGGCCATAAAATACAATTTCAAAACACAACAATATTACACAAAGAAGAACACTGCACAAAACGAAAATTAAAAGAATCTGCCTTAATTCTGTTAAATGAAAACGACTGCATCGCTTCTACTTCCGTAGATTTCAGTCATGTCTGGTTGCCGATAATTAAAGATGAAATTAACAATGGTCATATCCTTTTGAACAACCCTATATCGGGATAGTTCATGAGGTTTTTCATAGGTTTTCCCTTATGACTTTAATGGGATCACTGAATTATCAGAATTCTTTGATCGCATTTTTTGGCAAATGCACTATCTTAAAAAGAAAGTCGTCCCTAGGAACGCCACAAATAAATTCTGAAGACAATTTTTCAAGTTCTTCCAACTTGAAAAAATTTTTTTGATTTATAATGATCTTTGGAATTTCTTGTGCACCCTGTATATTTAAAATCAAAGAAATTTATCCATAGTAACGTAAACATATTTGTCAAAATAATTGTCATATATTTCAATTTTACTTTATAAATATATATCCATTGAAAACGAAATCCGACAGGATTTTGAAACGTTTGGTTTTAAAATATACACAAGTTTGAACTCTGATGTGGTATTATTCCCAAGAAAATCTAAAATAAACTAGAGGATGCCACAAATAACATTCAGAAAACAATTCAATGGTAACTTTTTGCCAACACTTCGCTTTGCCTTGCGGGATAATTCAACATGCTCAAAGGCATCGCAATGCTTCTACAAAAAAATCAACAACTTCCGAGAGGATCGGAAAGTCATCTTGAGCGGTCACAGTACCATGGTAGAGTTCAAACTTAGCGGCTAAATTCTTTGGAACTCGTTTCAACATCATCTGAATGATACAAAAATCCCACTGATTTACTGGTAAACCCAAATTCTTCAATGCTTCCAAATTATCACTGAAGTCATCCAATAACTTCCGAACCTCTGAAGGGCTATCTGAAGTTAGTTGGGGGAATTGTTCTAAAGCTGACCAATGAGACTACGCGATTAAATGTGTTCGCTTGAATTTTTTCAAAAGTGTTTCATAAGTACTCACGTAATTGTTTTGTGTTAGTTTAAAATTCTTAGTAGCCTCAAAAGCAGGCCCTTTTAAAACTAACTGCAAATATTTGAACTTCTGAATAGCACTGAGTTTTTCATTACTGTGAATTAATGAATCAAACAAATCAATAAAAGTACCAAATTCCAATATGTCTCCACTAAATGTAGGCAAATCAATTCGCGGCAAAGTAACACTTTCCTGTTCCCGAGCTATATTTTGTGGCGTAGAATTCTGAACAGATTTCAGTTTAGCAAAAATAGACCTAATTGAATAAAACAATTTTTCAAATTTATTGCGAATGTCATCCTCAAAGTCAAAATCATCGCTTGCATCTGAAATTAATCCAACAATGGAATTGTGATGTTTAAAAAATTCGGAATGGATTGAATCAATCATATCAATCATGCTAAAAAACAATTCAACGTCGTCACCTCTTAAGGCTTTCTCGGCAGCAAAATAAATATCTTCTAATCTTTTAAACTCCGATTGTCGATGATTTTTAAATTTACGTAAATTTTCAGCTGTTTTTGACATCTTAAAAATAAATCAAAATAACTGTAACGCCACTGAACAAATCTAACACGATAGAACGAAAATAAAATACTATTCCAAAAATGTACAATTTTTTACTGTTGAAGTAGAAAATATCTGACCAAATGTCAAATAAATTCAAAACAATTTAGCAAAATAACCAAACAAACAAAACGATCTCTTGTAAGGTTTTTATCGCGATAAAAAAGATGCGTTTTATTTCCAACGGAAAGAGTGAATATCCCGAACTTACTTTCTCTTCTAACAAATAAAGAAACGAAAATTCAATGCGGTTTTCAACAATAATTGCAACGAAAAATCAATGGTTTTTTTGATCGTGAAACTTTGCACGAAATTAACTCAAATGTATCCGGCCCAGAGTTGGACCAAATTATGTAATTTATTCGATAATCTTTGCAAGAAATTAACTCAAATTGCATCCGGCTCGAAGTTGGACCAAATTATGGAATGTCTTCGATGGCACATTCCATAGAGAATATCCAAAAAAAATGTATGAATTAGATGTTGCGGTTTTAGTTCAATGCTGGTTTAATGCAAGTATATAATTGACGAAGAATCTTTAGCGGAACAATCAATAAACACGTGCCGTCACATAAACGAATCACCAAATAAAAGTTATTACTAACCTTTTATGTCGAAGCTCTGGTGTTTTCTTGGGTCTTCTTTCTTCAGAGGCTAGCCCCGTAACAGCAGGAACAGTTTCTTAGAGCTTCGTTTGGTCAACACAGTACACAAAAAATAGCGACGTAATGTTCATTGATTGAGCATACAAAAAATGCGGGTTTAACAACAAATGATGCGCTTTTGTAAACACAAAAGAAACAAAATGAAAGCGGTTTAGCGGTCGTTTCGAATGGAGCTACTAACTCGCGAAATCGTAACGCAAAAAACAACAATAAGCGCCGTCTCTTCAGACGGAATCAAAGCGTGACCGAATAGTTCGGAGAACAATACACGAACCTCCCAAGCGTCTAAACAGCTAGGGAACCGAAACACGAAAGTCAATACTGTCTATATTTTACAGGCAAAAAACACTTACAATTAGCATTAGCGCGACGGAATGTTTTAGATAAGGTGCAGAAGTTTAAAAATCAATGAAGTATTTCAATCAAATTGAAAACAATACACTAAACAAATTGCGGGAACGCACCACGTATAGTTTCACTTAGTAAGATATATTGTATATAAATATAATCTTTACTAATATATTTCTGCTAAATAAATCATTAATTCTGAAGTTTTCTTTATTTCTAGACTCCTATATTATTTAAAGATTCCGGATCTGAATCTATTAAATACTCGTCTTTTCGACTCCTGCTTTGGAGACATTATCAAAAGATGAAAAGTGAAAAAGAGTTTTAGAGTCTAGATCGAACTCGGACCCTGAATCTGCCTTCTCGCCAAGATTCAGTAGGTAACTGAACTAAATGTCAATATGCTCTGCTTCCTTTATTTGTCTTTTGTCGATTGGAAAGGAATGTCACGCTATGAAGGGGCTGTGCAATGATTGGTTGGATGTTGGTGGGTGTGTCTGGTTTGTTTAATCTGGCAATTACGGAGGTCCAAGTGACTCAAGCGAGTCAATGGCTTGTTCTCAATAAACTAATTATAAATGTGCATTAAACATTATTACTAACATTTTTAAACTATTGATAACCAGAGTCTAATAAAACGTGTAGAATACTGCAAATACCTAAGTGCTAAAACAGACTACAGACTTATGTGGGGAAATCATATTGACTATATTCTAAGTAAAACCAAATATGTCGACTTTATCTTCTACAAACTATCAAAGTGTATGAAAGCTGTAATACTTCCCATATTTTAGACCATTGCCAGTTATGAAATTACAGCATAGGGTGGAGCCCCGAATAACTACCTCCAACACCTTCAACTATTGCAGAATAAATTACCGAAACTTGTGAATAAAATCTAGCCTACAGCCAACTAAAACATCCTAAATTTTAAATAAACTTCTCCAGCTTAGTCCATCTTTCATTATTCTCAGGAGCTGGCAAAAATTTCTAAAATTTTTCTCCATCGGACACGATAACTCTAAACGTGAGTAAATTAAAATAGTCAGTAATTATTACCTGATTCTTAATAATTAAGTTGGTTCCTGGCGTATACACTAACTATGAAATATCGATATAATTTGATTGTGTTACTCGTTAATTGTTAATGAAATCTTGATAATTCTCTGGTTGAAAAGTGAGAAACAAAATTACACAAATAAGGGCTGAAATACGTGATTAACTGCTTTATTGGGCTCTATATATTACCCGACACCTACGCTGTTTCTGAACCGATATTATAGAATCTAAACATTACATTTCCCATAGTGAGATGCACTTACATATGAAGAAAAAATCCAGCCCTTAGGGTGGAAATTTACTGGGGTTTATAAGTACGTACCTGACAACAAACCGATTATAATGATTCTATAAATTTCAAGGGATGTCCCGTTTAAATAGTAATAGTAGTCAATTTTGTTGAAAATTTCTTAGGTTATTCTTTAATTTATGTTATTCAAAAATCCCTCTTTTAGAGTGATTCGAAGGTCCAATAACTTATTTTGAAATATTTAGTTAATGAATTTATTAGGGTATATATACATATATATATATATATATATATATATATATATATATATTATTGAAATGATATATTATAAATTTTTCAAATTTTATAATAATTTGTAATTTGTTTATTACCTCAGGGTCTTTTTCGCTTGGGTTCAAGTTCCAGATATTAAATAAATAAATAAATTTTATACTTATCTTATAAGTCTCTTTTTCTTCTTCGTTACACTACCACTTTTTAAAATTTTGAAATTATATTTTTCACTTTATTTTTCTGTTTTAAGATTTTAAATTACTAATAAATAATTTTCAAATTTTCAATCAAGTTACAATTTATTTATATTTGTCCACAATACAATTTTGATATAATCTTGCATTTAAAACAAAATAAATTTCCTGGGGACTTAACTATTATTAAATTTCTATCTACTTGTTACAAAATATTTCAGTCCTTCAAACACAAATATACATTCTACTAAATTTTAAAACCCTTTATTTCTATCACTGATTGATTGTTTAAATTTTTTAATAATCTGTTTATTAAATAATGTTTCAAAAACTCACAGTTGCCTGGCTTTAATTTCCTTTCTCCTTGCTTTTGGTTTTGAATACCAATTCCTGATTTCTGATTTTTATAAAACTAAATTATACTGCTGCTTAATTGTTTTTTTACTGCTGTACCAATACTTCTATTCTTCCAACAAAAATTGATTTTTATTTCTCCATTCAATGAAGTCCAAATAATACCTTTTATGGAATATTTACTTTATGATTTCAAATTGTTTATCCAAATACTTAAAAAAATTTACTTCAAACTCAATTTCTTGTCAAACTGACATGGAACACTTATTTCAATGTTTCCATAGATCAATTATCTTGTTGTCATAGAAACGTGATTTTACAGGAACGAAATTTTGAACTGCTCTCGTCGACGCTTGGGAAACAAAGAGGACCTTTCAATGTCAGATTTTCTATTTATGTAATATATTTTGAGACATGCTATTTCCATTTCCGTTTTTATTTATTTTATTACTTTCCAAATGTGTTCCTTCTAAATCATATGCAAAAATCTAAACAAATTTTAATTTGAATTTCAATACCGTTTACTCTCATAAATTTTATCTAAATCACTTAATTCATGTTTTCAAAAATTTTGATTTGACACTTGTAACCTGTTGGTCACCAGTCATTTAACAGGTACTTTAAAAAAAATTGGTTTTTACTGAAATTAAGACTTAATATCTTTTGAACTATTGAATTTTCATAAACTATGCTCTAAGCTCTTTCTAACGGTATAAATCATCATCATCATTCCTTAACATTTATAACGGTTTTTACAATTCTGACGTTTCAATTCTCTATTTATTTAACAAATTTATGTATTTAAAACTTAATTTTGATCTAAAATGTGTTATATTCAGTGTTGTCATTGCCTAATATGTGATCTATACTTGTTTTACAAACTATACTGTGATTTTCATAAGTGAATTTAACCTTTTTGCTGTTTGACCTAAATGTGACTCCCTGCCTAGATTTTTTTTATGTAAGTATCCAAATTCTATTACAATCTGCATGATAGATTATCTAACTTTATATGCCACCTTTTATCCTTTCAACAATTTGCTTTTGAAACATTCTTTTTACATAGTTTATATTTTTAGGTTAACTTTATCTGATATGATTTCTGCAATTTCCTATCTTTATTAGATATGTATGAATTTTATTTACATTTCCCCAATCATTTACTTATTCAAATTACTAAACTTTTGTATTATCTCTTGTCTGTTTAAATCCATTACAAATTTCCCCAAAATTTTACAGAAGAAATTCTTTTAGTTTTAACTTAAGAATTTATTTTGCTGAAATTTTCCAATACTTTCTTAATATCGATATATTTTTTTAACCTTTTATATTTATTATTTTTTTTATTTATTTTTTTTAGCTATCAAGAATATCATATAACAAACAATACTGTGAACAAATTAACATGAACGATTAACAAATTAACAAGAAAACTCAATAAATTATATAAACACATCAACTGATGAACGATCAACAAATCTACAACTACTAGTATTATTTACCAACTTATCCAAGATATGCTGTCCAAAATTTTCATTTGTGGAATCAACATTCTTAGTAAGTTTTCAATTATCATGTATCGTTCCCATTTTATTATTATTATTATTTTTTTTTAACCAATTCTTTTATTTTAAATCAAATCATTAATACAATTTTTATTTCTTCCCTCTAGTGATATCAAGACTTCATTTGGTTCTTCCCTATTATCTCATAATTGAAGATTATAAGATTTCTACAAACATGTTATTAATTTTAAAATATTCTGACTTGTATTCATTGATATTATTATAATATTTTTCCATATTGTCCTTGTTTAATTTTAAATTTAAGTTGTTATATTTGCATTAATTTAATTGATTTATGCTTTTAGTTCATAAGTTTCTTCTTTTCTCTGTAGTTTTACTCAACACTCTCATTTTCCCTTTTCTTTAACTTATTTGCTTCCATTCCATCTCCATATTTTATCTTACTATTTTATAATTCTTGCCTACAGGATAATTTATATTTCTTCATATATTACCGCATTTTTACCACATTATTTATTTATTTATACTCTTTATCTGTACCTTAGTACCTTTTTATTTCATCATTATTTCATACCTTCTTATAATTCTTTTATTTTAACCGCATTTATATCATATATTCATTTATAATTCATCATATTTTGAAATACATGTTATTATCCTGTTTCCTTTTACCTACTGTCTTCACACAAATCATTCACCATCTACCATCTTACTTATCCATCATCTACATTCTTATTTATCTTAATTATTTTACTCTGAACATATATTTGTAAATTTCTTCACTTCACTTCTTTTAATTAATTATTGTTGTTTTCTATTTATATTTTGTACAATATGGATTTTAAATTACTTTATTTTATATATAATATTTGAAAATACTATCAATGTTGTATATTCCTTTGATTGTGTCTTGATGTCCACTAACTCATAACTGTTCACTCCATCTTTTGTTTTTACCATATACGTTTGATTATGATGATACGTCCCTATGAAGAACCTTTACTTATCTTCAATTTGCTTATATATTTATCTTGATCTTTTATTAATTTTCATTTCCATGTTCCTGTGCTAATTTTGGTCTTCCATCCATCCTTCCTGATCTATATTGATATTTTATATCTTTTTCCTGGTTTTCCAGTTTACTTTTGGGTTTATTCCCCAGTAATAAACTGCGTTCTGATGAGTTTCCCCACAAAACTTTCCACATTTTTCCATATATCTGCTCATCTTGATATATTCTTGCTCATACTTCTTATTCATGGTTGGTTTCATGTATTCTGTCTGATAATTCCTTTTACTCATGATCGTTACCAAAAATCCTATTTTTCCCCACTGTATATTCATTTTCATTTCATTTTCACCTTCATAATTTACATATTTTTCTATCAACTTCAATTTTTCATATAATTTCACTTTTGTACTATTTTCTGGTATAACCTCTTCATTTTCCATTTGTTTTCCTGCTTCTGCTTGGTTACTTTGAATTTTGACTTTTTCCCCAACTTTTGCTCTTTCTTCTTGGCTTGTCCCAATCACTTGTTTGTCTTGCTCTTCTTGTAATGTGGTATTTTCATATTTTTCTTCAGGATTGTCCAAATTTGAATCACCTTCTTGGTTTTCTTGACTTTTACATGGTTCTATAATTTTTTCTCTTATTTGTGTCATATGATTTTTCATGTCTTTTCTCAATATTTGATTATTTTCATCCATTCTTGAACTTAACTTTTGATTATCTTGTTTTATATCTGAACTGAACTTATCCATATTCGAAATTATATCTGCCATATTAGAATTTAATTTTCCTAATTCTCGTTTTAAACTTTTCTCCATCCTTGAAATTAAGTTTTGATTATCTTGTTTTAAATCTTGTTTTACACTCCCAATTTCTTGTTTTACATTTCAATTGATTTCCTGCATCATTCTCTTCATCATTTCCATCAATTGTAGATTACTATCCAATCCAATATTTGTATTCTCCTCAGATCTTGATTCTTCTGGTTGTCCTTCTACTACCACATGCTCTGGAATGATTTGAATATTTTGTTCTTCAATTTGCTCTTCACTTCCACTTCTTTCTTGTATATCTTCTGTTCCCTGCATATCCTGCTCCATTTCTTCAGACATATATTCTTCTGGATAATCCACTGATTTTGCAGCTCTAGTTTTTACCATTTTAATTAATTATTTTTAACACAATTTCTTTATTTATTATTATATATGATTTGAATTTATTATTATTGTTTTATTTTTGAATTATATTGTTTCTTGATTCTATATACTTTTATAAATATCCCACCAAGTTTTTTCGAAATTGCAAAAATCACTTATATTTTTATAATTTCAAATATTCTTACCTTTTTTATCTATTTAACCAAATTATCACATAGTTTACTTTATCAGGAAATTTATTGTGTTTTTTTATTTATTTATTTAAATCTGACAATTATTATATTAAATTTTTATATAGGACCCACTAATATTTGAGCCCCTTTAGTTGTATATCAATTTTGCATAGCCCCACGTTGGGCGCCATTTATATTGGAATGATATATTATAAATTTTTCAAATTCTATAATAATTTGTAATTTTTTTATTACCTCAGGGTCTTTTTCGCTTGGATTCAAGTTCCAGATATTAAATAAATAAATAAATTTTATACTTATCTTATAAGTCTTTTTTTCTTCTTCATTACACTACCACATTTTAAAATTTTGAAATTATATTTTTCACTTTATTTTTCTGTTTTAAGATTTTAAATTTCTAATAAATAATTTTCAAATTTTCAATCAAGTTACAGTTTATTTATAATTGTCCACAATACAATTTTGATATAATCTTGCCTTTAAAACAAAATAAATTTCCTGGGGACTTAACTATTATTAAATTTCTATCTACTTGTTACAAAATATTTCAGTCCTTCAAACACAAATATACATTCTACTAAATTTTAAAACCCTTTATTTCTATCACTGATTGATTGTTTAAATTTTTTAATAATCTGTTTATTAAATAATGTTTCAAAAACTCACAGTTGTCTGGCTTTAATTTCCTTTCTCCTTGCTTTTTTTTGGTTTTGAATACTACTTCCTGATTTCTGATTTTTATAAAACTAAATTATTCTGCTGCTTAATTGTTTTTTCTACTGCTGTACCAATACTTCTATTCTTCCAACAAAAATTGATTTTTATTTCTCCATTCAATGGAGTCCAAATAATACCTTTTATGGAATATTTACTTTATGATTTCAAATTGTTTATCCAAATACTTCAAAAAATTTACTTCAAACTCAATTTTTTGTCAAACTGACATGGAACACTTATTTCAATGTTTCCATAGATCAATTATCTTGTTGTCATAGAAACGTGATTTCACAGGACCGAAATTTTGAACTGCTCTCGTCTACGCTTGGGAAACAAAGAGGACCTTTCAATGTCAGATTTTCTATTTATGTAATATATTTTGCCACCTGCTATTTACATTTCCGTTTTTATTTATTTTATTACTTTCCAAATGTGTTCCTTCTAAATCATATGCAAAAATCTAAACAAATTTTAATTTGAATTTCAATACCGTTTACTCTCATAAATTTTATCTAAATCACTTAATTCATGTTTTCAAAAATTTTGATTTGACACTTGTAACCTGTTGGTCACCAGTCATTTAACAGGTACTTTAAAAAAAATTGGTTTTTACTGAAATTAAGACTTAATATCTTTTGAACTATTAAATTTTCATAAACTATGCTCTAACCTCTTTCTAACGGTATAAATCTCTTTACTGTTCCATCATTCCTTAACATTTATAACGGTTTTTACAATTCTGACGTTTCAATTCTCTATTTATTTAACAAATTTATGTATTTAAAACTTAATTTTGATCTAAAATGTGTTATATTCAGTGTTGTCATTGCCTAATATGTGATCTATACTTGTTTTACAAACTATACTGTGATTTTCATAAGTGAATTTAACCTTTTTGCTGTTTGACCTAAATGTGACTCCCTGCCTAGATTTTTTTATGTAAGTATCCACATTCTATTACAATCTGCATTATAGATTATCTAACTTTATATGCCACCTTTTATCCTTTCAACAATTTGCTTTTGAAACATTCTTTTCACATAGTTTATATTTTTAGGTTAACTTTATCTGATATGATTTCTGCAATTTCCTTTCTTTATTAGATATGTATGAATTTTATTTACATTTCCCCAATCATTTACTTATTCAAATTACTAAACTTTTGTATTATCTCTTGTCTGTTTAAATCCATTACAATATATATATATATATATATATATATATATATATATATATATATATAACAGGCGCGTTAACCATCGAGTATATGAACACTCTTTGTCAGTTCGTAAAAAAGATCCGACTTCAGCTCTCGCGGATCACCATATCCAAACAGGGCACTCTATCAACTTCGAGGACAGTAGGACTATCATATCTCTCAATTCTCTTAGGGCATCCACTATTCGCGAAGCTATCGAAATAGAAAAAAGACCTCTCTGTCTAAATAGACGCGATGACAGTACTCGCCTTCCCACAGCTTGGACCTCCGTAATTGCCAGATTAAACAAAGCAGACACGCCCACCAATACCCAACCAATCACAACACAGCCTCATCACGTGACATCTTCTTCTAACCCAGCGCTACCTATAAATAAAAGAAGCAGAGCAGACTCAAATTCAGTTCAGTTACCTAGTGACTCTTGGGGAGTAGGCAGATTGAGGCCCCGAGTTCGATCTAGACTCTGAAACTCTTTTTCACTTTTGTCTCTTGATAATGGCTCCGAAGCAGGAGTCGAAACGTCGAGTATTCAATAAATTCAGACGCGGTTCTCACCCGGAACCTAGCTTAGTTCATATATATATATATATATACATATATATATATATACATATACATATATATATATATATATATATATATACATACATATACATATATATATATATATATATATATATATATATGTTTTAGGTGGTTTCCGGGAATTCATCCGCGTAGTTGATAACTGATCCCTGCCGGGAATATTCGCTTCTAGTTACCCGAATATTCGAGTATTCGAGTAACTAGAAGCGAAAGTAGAACTCTACGAGAATTATGCGAACCGACCTGAAGAGGGCAGATGTGACTTTGCCGAAACGTCGCGTCATTTTACCATCGATCCCGGCAGGGATCAGTTATCAACTACGCGGATGAATTCCCGGAAACTATCTAATACATTTAGTGCCGCGAAAACTTAAAACAAATATATATATATATATATATATATATATATATATATATATAATTCTGACAGTGCTCGTTGCTATCATCACTTCACCATTTTGATCCCATACACTATATATATATATATACATACACTATATATATATATATATATATATATAGAGAGAGAGAGAGAGAGTATAGACGCATGTAGGCTTTATGGTAAATCAAACCCATATACTGTGCAAAAGTTGAAAGCCTCTGGTGAAGCCTATGAAGTCAACTTTTGTGATGAAACTCTTTCTCCGGAGAAGAATTTGCATTTAGCATTCCAATAAAACAGTTAATAACAGCCATATTTTTTGGGATGACTTTCGAGAGGAGAGTATGGCTAATAGTAACACTATAGTGACTCAAATTCAATTTTATATTTCTTCAGGACTTGTCTTATTTTTTTCTAGGTACTACTCAATTACTCAAGTAGACAACTCATATATCATTAAGATTCGAATATCTTCAATATTACAGTGAACAAAATATACAAAAACCTGTGGCAGTATTCTGCCACTTAGTCAATCAAACAAGTCGGAAGAAGTCAATAGGATCGCAAGAAAGATCAAGGGACAGGAAGCTATCAACAAATTTGCAATGAGGCAGGGAACCTTAAATATGAGAAGGCTCCATCACCAAAATTAAAAAACTAAAAATTTAGGGTAATTGTTCTGTTTAACTTTCGTCTCAGTGAGTTTAAGATTAGATCAGGAATATCAGCTTACTATCCATGTTTGTATCGCGAAGATATCGAGATACAAAAACACCAGAAGAATTTTAACGCGTCAGATGAAGGCCTAAATTTAAATAAAACTTGGATGCCAGCATAGAGAAAATTAAAAAAACTAGCAAAATCGTGAAAGACCTTATTGGCCATAGTGTCACGCAGCCACGATACACAAGAACGTGTATGTAATTTATTCTAATGCATATAGGTATTATGCATGGAGCGTGAGAGAACATACATGAAGAAGGTAGATGTGACTATGCTAAGATGTCTTAATTTTACCAAGAACCCATTTTTTCTGGTATCTCACTATGTCATTCAATCCTATCTAACGCCATGCTGTAACAATGTAAGGCGGATATTTTACAAGAAAAAACAATGGTTATTAGATAAAAAAATCTTACATACCTTTTGAAAGTGAGGTTGCTATTTCATGAAACAAACTAAGAGAATTCAAATTTGTCCGTTTTCCATTAGATATTCGTAAGGTTATTTTTAGCCTAGGTATCTATATGAAAAATACCGACGAAAGTTTCTAAAATCCGGAAATATACTCAGTTAATATTCACTTGACCCACTTTCTTTGAGAGTAATATCTGTTACCTCTAGTGGTGTTTTATGACAATAAGAGAAAGTAGGTTATATGAAAATATTCCAGTTAGAAAGTGCAGAAAGAACGCTGGGTAATAGGAAATTCCTCATTTAGTATGCAACAAGGGTAGCAGTCATAAATTTTTTATGCTCTGTTTCTATTCCGACTCAAGATCGAATACTGGAAGTGTGGTATTTAAAATATAAATAATCGTTTAGAAGGCATAAAAATACTAAGCGATTTATTTGGCCATAAGTAAAGATTAGCACAAAACCTCATTGAGATAATACTTTCCTAAATATTAACTCTTTCGGTTTCTAGTTTCATAACAATTAGCAGCAGGTCTTGTCACAATATATCTATTGACAATTCTACAGATAAACAATATCTCAACATAAAAAATTGTAAAATAAACTGCTTTACATGCATTATCTGGCTAATTTAATGAAATGGTGCAGGTATTTAAAACTATTGTTCTATATATAAAAAAATATTAATAGAATTCATTCAATATAGCAGGACGAGATCATATTTTTCTGCTGTTCATAAACTTCAGGGATCATAAACTTCAGTGATGATAGAGCGCTTTCGAAAAGTCACGAATAAATTCATTATATCTGATACTGAGAGTTTTTCAAAGAAATCCTCTAGTACGTCGCTTTTGTTTTAAACAAAGGCACTTTTTGACATACGACCCTTATGTGTGACTCAATAGTTATTCGAGCTATGACGTCATCGACAATTTTTTCATAGGCTGTACTCAGTTTCGACCATGCTAGTTGATAGAGCTGGTCACTCTACTAACACCTCGACAAAACTCATCTGTGTCACACAGTAATCTTGGCGACCGAGATTGTTTTTAGTACTGTGAGATAAAAACTGTAAATTGTATTTTTTTTGTTTTTGTTTTATATTTCTTACCGATTTTATATCTATTGTTTGGCAAAAGCAGTGTGTTTGATCAACTGATTGAGTAATAACTCTGTCATTATAAAAATTGGGTTTATTTACATGATTGGATTTTGAGACAGGATTCCCAACAACAAGAAGTAGAGAATCAAAGAAACTCATCCTTATCAACGTCCCATTAGCCAAAGCATGCTAAGCAATATTGAGTCTAAGGAACTTGGCACATGTTCATGATTTGCCTAAATGTGGTCGACCCTCAAAATCAAAAGAAGATCAACTTAAGGTTTTGTTGGCAAGACAAAGAAATCATCTCTCAACACTTAAACAAGCAAAGTATCATCCTTATGAGGTATACCTTGTTCAAGAGCTATTTGAAGACTACTTTGATAGTCGAATTCCATTCTGCGAGTAAATGCTAGATCTATGCACGAATTTCGTAAAGAACGTAATTTTTCCTGACCAGGTTACGTTTTCTTTGAACGGCTGTGTCAACAGGCAAAAGTGTCGTTATTGGGCTACCGACAATCTCCAATGGATGACGGAATATCGCACTCAACATTTCTAGAAAATGAAAGTGTGGTGCAGCATAGTCCAAGAAAGAATGCTGGATCCCTATTTCTTTGACGTGAACCTAAGTGGGGAAAGGTATTTAGAATTTCTTCAAGGTGACCTTATTCTTGAACTAATAAATGTATATTCTAATGAGGAACGTGATCCTCCGAGAAATAACATTTGCTTTCAACAAGATGATGCACATCCTCGTATGCAACTCCTGTTAAGGTTTGCTTAGATGAGGGGTTCCCGAATATTTGGATAGCGAAAAGCGGGCCGACAGAGTACCCAACTAAATCACCAAAATAGACACCACTAGATCTCTTTTTGTGCAGAATACTTAAAAAGCAAAGTATAAGTTCTTAGACAGGCGAATTTAGAAAAATTACAAGATAGAATTCTTCAGGAGATATATCGTATAACTCCTGAAGTTATTGAACATGTTCAACAAAAATTTAATAATCGGCTTGGTTACTGTCAAGTGGCCAACGGTCTACCATTTCAACATTTACTTCAATCATTATCATTAAATTCGTTATTAATTGTAATGATTTCAAATTTATTATTCCAAGTGTCTGGTATCTATAATTTCTCTATGTTTGCTTTTCCCCCTTTTATTTAATATTTTTATTTTTTTACTCTATACTTTTATTAATTTTGACATATTCTGTATTTTTTTTCGTCTCAATTCAATTTCCCCCCTTTTACCCATAAGTTCGTTTTTGCTTTTTCTGATTCAGGTTTACCTTTCATTAAAATTTTTAACCGATTTAGCCCAGGTCATTTACGAAAATATGTGACAAAATTAATAGTAGAACAAAACCGACATCAACTTGTTCTAATGTTAAAGCATGACTAAATGAAATAAAATTCAATATTATTTTCGATGCTTTTTTGTTTTATAATCCGTGACAATTTAGTTTTTTACCTTTTACATATAATCTACCAATAAATCCGTATTTGCTGCTATGGGCAATGTTAAAAAGAAATGAAAAACCTACAAAATGAGCTACTCTAAGCTCAGCTTTTTCTTAGATAATGGGATGTTTACCTAAATTTCCAAAAAATAAATAATCGCTTAAATATTTTTTTATTTTATAGCTGAAACATTTTTATTAACTGAAGCGATAGATCTTAGATACAAAATTTATATTACAAAAATACATAGTTTAGCCCTGGAAGTTTTTGCAAAATTCCAATCAATCCTATTGAAGACATATCTTTTTGAGGTCATTATGAATAACCACCGTTAGAAAGTAGAAAAGTTGATCTCGAGACCCCTCATCAAACTTTTTTTAAATTTAAAGCATAAATATATATAGGTATTGAAAACATTTAGCCATTCCGTATCAACTTTTCTGTCCATTCGAAAAATTGCTAAAGGTTGGTGGTACCTATGTAACTATATATTTATAATAAATAATCTTAATACAAGTTTTAATTTTAGGCAGACAAATATTTGTATTTCTTGGATAATATGGATTTATGTAATATAGGACCCCGCACATTCCTTATGGATAGTGGAACCCGGTGGATTTGACTGAAATTTTGATATTTTGTAGATCTCAACAAAACGAACAAATGTCTTCAGGGTCGCAAAGTCCGATGACTGATGGTTTCCAAGTTATGGTTAATTTTATATTTATGGTCAGAGTATATTACGAAGAGCTGAGTCGATATGTATATGAGGAACTACTGGGAGTATTAATGTGAAAATTAGTATACAGGGAGGAACCGGTTTTAGTTACAATATTTTCAATTGTCTACGACTTCCGGTTCTACCGGAAGTGGACCCTAACTTTGTTTTTTTAAATGGAACCCCCTTTTTTGTATCATGTTTAGAATCTATGATGAATTTTAAGATAACTTTATTAGAAACAGCATATGTTTGAAGGGGTCCAGTTAAAAGTTATTTCGACTTTTTGAAAATTTTGACAGATCCAGCTCTTCACAATAAAGCCTGATCAAAAATTACCAGAATTTGCCTGAATAAAACTTAAAGCTTCCTAAATCTTTGAAAACTGTTCAAAAAATAATTTGGTCAAGTGCGAGTTGGACTCGCATACAAAGGTTTCCGTACCACCTTCAAAATTCGCTTGATTTTCATCAGAATACATACGTATTTAGTTTTCTAATTTGGCCCCCAAAAATTAACATTAGAAGTTTATTTTACTAAACTTTCAGGGAAGCCTTTTATAATCTACTGTCTGAATTTGGAGGCTCTATAGATTGGAAGTTAAAGGGCAAAATAGGTCAAGTTTTAAATTATAAATTATTAAATCTGTTATTCAAATTATTTAAAAATACAAATAAAATATATATTTCAAAATTTAAATAGTGTAGTTTCTAAATTGGGAATTAAGTAGATGTTTAATATTTTTACTAATATGTTTTAAACAAATGATTTAAAAATATGCTATATTTGTAGTTCACATAAGGAGCATTTTATTTGATATATCATGATGCGTTTGAAAATTGAATTTTTATTTTCCATATAATTGTATATTTTGTATCTTAAATTACTATGGAGGTTTTCTAATAATTTTTCCTATAAATTTCAAGTGAGCCCCAGTACCCTTAATTATTTTTAAAATTTTAGGTAGTATGGTTTCGGAAATAAAGCGAGAAATTAGAATTGTTTATATCTTTATGTTAATATCTTAAACAATTAATTTTAAAAATATCAAAAATATATATTTGTATTCCTCATAATGAGCCCTTCATTTGGTATATTGCATGATGCGTTAAAAAAATATTTTTTATTTTCCGTTTAATTCTATAATTTGGCCCCCAATATTCATATTAGGGATTTCTTTGTATTTTTCCTCTAAAAAAAAAATGGAGGGAATGGGTAATTTTTGTAATATCTTGTTAATATATTTTAAAATATTTATTTATAAAGGATTAAAAAAAAATGTCTTCTAAACGTTGTTTGTGGCATATTCTTGATTACTTTTATATTTTTTTGGGCAATAATACCACAATAGAAATAAAACGAGGTATATTGCAGGAATACCAAACGTTTCAAAGTCTATTCTGACTTCGTTGTCAATGGCTTTATATTTATTGATGTAGATTTCCAAATGGAAATTTTCAACGAAGTCAGAATAGACTTTGAAACGTTTGGTATTCTTACAATATCGTCGTTTTATTTCTATTGTGGTGTTATTGCCCAAAAAAAGCATAAAAGTAATTAAAAAATATATTCATAATGAGCCCTGTGATTTGATATATTACATGATCCGTTAGAAACAAGTTTAATTTTTTATTTTCCATTTAGTTTCTTATTTTTCCAGAAAAGTTCAGGTGAGGCGCTATACCTCTAATTTTTTTCAAATCTTTACGTTTTATAGTTTCAGAGATAGAGGGGGCGGGATAAATTTTGGTATATTTTCGTTACTATCTTTTAAATTATTTTTTTAATATGAAAAAAATATATTTGTGTTCCTCAGAATGAGACCTTTCATTTGATGTATTACATTATGCGTTTTAAAAAATTTTAATTTTTAAATTTTCATTTAATTCATTTGCCCCCCAAAATTAATATTAATGGTTTCTCCTTATTTTCCTGTAAAGTTCGGGCAACGTTCTAGATTTCCTATTTTTTTCAAAATTTTAGGTTTAGTAGTTTCGGAGATCGTGAGGTGTGGAACGGTCGATTTTTTTAGTTTTTCCCCATAAGTACCCCTAAAATCAAAATTTTTCTTTTTCGATATGTACTCCTGATCGGGTCTCCAAACTATACATTGATACCAAATTTCGATCTCTTCCGTCCAGTAGTTTAGGAGAAAATTGCTGTGATGTGACAGAGGCAGAAATCCGCAGTGATATTTTAAGGTTATTCGTATATTGTATTGTATTGTAAGAGTTTATGCTTACAAGACTAAATGAAACAGTTGTTATATACACTTGGAAAAATTAAAATTTCTGTGTAGCTATTAGAGATATATGAATTATTAGTAGGCTTTTTTGAACGAAACGCCAAGAAACGTATACATATTACCTTACTTTCTTAACCAGTTATGTAGAATTTGATATGGTTATAAAAAAAGTATGTGAAACCTCTCCACTGCTATCTCCTCATAGACCAAAGCATATTCATAACACCATGGCACAGATCATTTCCTGGTAATCTACCTTTGTTGTTAGAGGTGCAGCATTGACAATATTTATCATTCGACTACAAATAAAAAAAGCTACGGAGTGATATCGGGAGAACGAGGGGGCCGTCGATGAGGTCCATTGTTCTCTATTCAACGATCTTCAAAATGATTGTCTACAAAGTTCTTCACAGGTGCAATATTATGAGGTCGTGTTGAGAGCACAGCTGATTCTAAGTCATCTCTAATGGATGTAAACCATTTTCTAAAATTTTGAGATATCTCTCACCTAAAAATAATGTGTGGATTAATATCACTCCAGTAATGTGGTTGACTATTCCATAAATTGTGCCTCATCCGTCCAAATCACTGTATATAGAAAATATTCGTCTTCCTGAATTTTGATTAATATGAATTCGATAGATCATTCCGTCTATGAGAGTCACCTACTCTTAAATTCTTAACTAATGAGAATGTAAAGGATGGTTCTTATGTTGAAAAACTAATTAACTAATAATAGATATTCCCACATTTTCTTTCTGTATCTACTGCGGAATTTTCTGGATATATTCTTAAGCATGCGAAGACTGTAACTTAATTCTCTATATTATCTACGACAGGTTTCCCTTTTTCTTGCTTTTTCACAAATTATCCATCTGTTTTGCAATTGCGAATGAGCGTGTCATGAGTGGGTGTTGCTCTATCCGAGTATCGCGACCGAAACTTAGTTACTAAATCCTAAACGGGACATGATAAATGCTTTCCATATAATTGTGCTTTAACACTAAATTATTAGCAAATATTGTTTGTTGACACTTCAGCATTTGTTTCTTGTCGATTCGTTCAAAAATGTCAAGTGATAATTCAGATATCTCTCATAACCACAAAAATCCTTTAATTTACGTATGGGGATTCAAACATAAAATTCATTTGAAGAAAATGAGTTAACACTATTTTCGAGATAGCCGAATTCGGGGCCAATTTCTGAACACTCCATATATTCTTTTGAAAAGTCTCCAAAGATTTAAAAAGCTTCAGGTTTTATTCAGGCAAATCCTGGTCATTTTTGACCTGGCCCTCTTGGTTTCCAAAAATATATATTTTTTAGAAAGTTGCATGTGTCAAAATTTTCAAAATGTTTAAATAACTTTCAACTGGAGTCCTTCAGGCCTATGATATTTTTAATAAAGTTATATTGAATTTCATCGTAGATTCTAAAAATGCTTTAAAAAACCGGGTGTTCCATTTATAAAAACAAAGTTGGGGTCCACTTTCGGTAGACCCGGAAGTCGTAGATAACCAAAATTATTTTAACTAAAACCAGCTCTTCGAAAACCCCTGGTATACTAATTTTCAGATGAATAGTCCTAGTAGTGTCTGATATACATATCGACTTAGCTCATCGTGGTATACCCTGACATTAAATATAAAATTATCCATAACTTGAAAACTATCGGTCAGCGGACTTTGCGGCCATAAAGACATTTGTTCATTTCCTTGAAGTCTACAAAATAGGAAAATTTCAGCCAAATCTACCGGAGGCCACTTTCCATAATACAATAGAATAGTTCTATTGGAACTATAAACATCACCAATTTAAACAAATTGTTGCCTTTTCGGTAAATCTCTCTTTAATAAACGTAACAATTGGACTCTTAGAATCTCGAGGATTTCAAATATGTCCACATAACTAACGGAATCGATTTTATTGGCTGTCTCATAAAAAATACTAAGCGATTTGTCACTTTGACCTAGTGTTCTATAGATTTATCATGAAATTTCACTCTCATTTGAGTTAGTAAACAATTTTTTTTGTATGAGAGTATTTTATGTTTTCTGATGTAATTACAAATACGGATTATTTACATGAATAATTTAACACGTACTCAATATCGCCTTTTTAAAAATCAATTTATTGAATAAGTACAATTTAAATCAATAAAACATTAAAATATAAAATAAAAAAGTTATATAATACTCGACGTTCCGATGCTGACTGACTGCTCCCCCTGTCGTTTCTATTATATATGATCTTGAGAGTGCTGTGTCAGCTCCATCTGCCTGGCCTATTGTTTATATGGTTTATTTGGAAGATGGTGATATAATTCCTCCCTACGCAGATTCGACTTCCGATGTTAACAAGGAGGAAGGCGAACATTATCGATTTCCAATTCTTCTACAGGTTGTGCTTTGGTCACTCTAGTCCTCGGTTTTGGACGTGAAAACCATGTTACCATTTTCATGTAGCCAAAATATCCAAGTATGGCCACAAGTACAATATATGTGAGTATAGTCCAGATGCTGATACTGGAATGAGGAGAGGTGAACTCTAATGCTGGTTGGTTCTGGATGAATCCGGACTTGATTGTCTGCAGTTCATCAAGTTCAATGTGTTCCAAGTGGATGCTGAAGTTGGTCGGGATAGGAGTCGTATCCTTATCGAACTCTGGGAACATGATGGGTTGACTGGAGCTCTCCGGGTACTTCTCGTTGATCAGTGTTCTGATGTTGGTAGAAATTTGGCAGCTGATTGGTAGGTCTATGAGGAATGTCCCTTTAAGTTTGGTTACTTCTTGTTGTAGATAGCATCTCAAATTCACGGTTTCTTCTTTAGGGAAGATTGCGATCCATTGCCTGTTGTTTTCTAATTTTTAGAAGGTCGTCTGAGATACAACAATTGGAACCTGGCTGCAAGTGAACTATTTTGGATGTTCAGTAATTGGATTTCGCAAGGATTTTTGTCTGTTATGTCCATGAGATCAACTTTGTTACAGAGAAAGTCTTGTGGTCTCAGCTCAACGCAGGGTTCGCCATTAAATGAATAGTGCAATTTATTTGTTAGCAAATATTTATTTTTTGTAATTATTCCCTTGAACTGACTCTTATAAAAAACAGGAATAGAGTAAAGGTGGTACAAATCAAATGTTTGTGAGTAAACAATAGGTACGTGTAATAAGTATGAAATTCTGTTATTGAGAATAAAACAATCTACTGTTATGGTTTTTTCCAAGAGAAATGTATTTTCTAAAGAAATTTTGACTGGAAATTAAATATTAAATTTCGTTTGCAATGATTCCAATTCTTTGAACAGATCAGACGTTTTTATAATACTAGGATGCAATTTACCTAGCTTTGCAAATATTAGTGAATTTTCAATGTCCTGTAAGATCAATAATATAATTTCGTAAATGTTTGAAATTTGATTTAGAACATCGATTATTACCATACTGTTTATATTATAATGAGCACCCTCGACTATAGCGGCAATATGCCCAATCTTTTCTTCCAAAAGTTCTTCATTATGACTTATCTGCTTAATTGTGTTATTAAATTTATTTATTAACGCAATAGTTAAAGAATTTTGATTTTTAATGTTTGCTGCCAATTTATTTTCATTATTTTGTAGTTCTTGAATTAATTTATCATAACGTTTACCGTCTTCTTCATCAAGTACTCCTGCCACTGCTTTAAAAATTGAACCGACTGCATTAATTAAACCTCTTTTTAATCTACGAGGATGTGGAATTATTTGTAATAATTTACTTTCTACCCTTTCATCTAAAAATGTTAGAATTTTGAGCCTGTTAGAAGCACTCATTTTATATGTTGGATTAGTTTCAATGAAGTTAATTATTTTTGCTGATTTGTCTTGAAGTTTATTTACTTCAGTAACAATTAAATTCAAGTCGTAATAATGAATAAGAGTATGTGAATATTTTGTTAGTTTTGCTGAGCCAAGTCGTAGTGGTATAATGCCAGGGTTATCGTCAAGATTTCTTAGCAGAATTTTATCTTGGGAGCCGCAAACGCCGGTTAGTCTGAAAAACAATTAAAACTATCTTAGTCTCTAAAAGTATAAGGTTTCTTAAGAGGTCGTTTTACATTGTCCATGTGAACTTTCTGTTGTTTTTCTGTGGAAAGAGTCTTTTTGTTTTCATTTACACTTACAAGGTTGCAAGATTTGTCAAACTTATTCGCGTGTTTCTGGCGTATATGCTTTTTTATAAAGATCTTTTGGTTCGCTTGAAATATCTCCGGTTTGTCACGAACTCGGTTTAAGTTTTCAATTGCTTGTTCTTTATGCGCTATCATCTGGGAATTTAATTTTTCATATAAAACTTTTGCTTTGTCTTTGTGTTGATTAACATAGTCGTTTAATATTACACGGTCTATTTCTAAGTTAAAGGGGTCATTACTACTGATATGTCCGTTGATTATGTCGATGGGTTTTAATTTAGTAACAGAATGCAAAGAATTGTTGTAAGCTAATATAGCATATATAATTTTCATTTTAACAGGGGTTTTCAAAAATCCGCGTGTATTTAAAATGCGCAAGTGTTCAATAATTGTTGAATGAAACCTTTCAATAATTTCATTCGATTGGGGATGATTTGGGGAACAAAAATGAACTTTTATTTTATGATATTCAATAGTTCTGATATGACAGAATTTTTAAATTCAGTTCCATTGTCAACAATAAATAATTTTGGAATACCGTGATGAGAGAAATATCGTAGAAGGTTATCAGCAATTTCAGTAGCATTTGCGCTAACAAGAGGATATGCTTGAGCATATTTTGAAAAACTATCAACAATTGTTAAAAATTTTGATTGCTCAAATGTAAAAGTATCGAGATGAACTATTTCAAATGGTTTTGCAGCTGTTGGTGTGATATTAAGTTGCTTTTTAACCGGGTTTCGATCATATTTACTTTTTTGGCAAATTTCACATTCATTGATAAAAGTTTGTATTGATTTTTTCATAAGTGGCCAGTAATATTTTTCTTTGATTTTTAATAGTGTCTCGTCGATACCTCGATGGTTTGACTTTCCTTCGTGGTAGTACTCTTTCTATGTCTTCATTTTCTTCCACATCTATTAATTTTTTCTTGCATCTCTTAAATCTTAATGAGGGCCAAATGAAGTGTCGTTGCAACAGAAAATGGTTCATAAATTTGTGGGTTTTCAAAATACATATAATATTGTACACCTGGTGCAATATATTTCTTTACAAATTTAACAACATCTTTTTCAAAGTTGTTTTCCGATATTTGAATGGTTATTCGTTGTTAATTGTCAAACAGAGTTGTTATTTTTGCGCTTGCTGGTGAATGATGGACAGATTGTATTAAAATTTGATTTTGTCCATAATTGACTGCGGTGTCTAGAATAGGTATATCAACTATCGGGTGATGTTTTGCGTTTGAATGTACAGTGCCATCGTCTGTCTGGTCAGGATTTTCAATTGGTGCCGGATCTTCTTGTTCTTGGGGAATTTCGGGTTCACCTATGTTGACGATCATAGATGAATTATCGTTGACTTCAATTTCGGCGGGATTTTGGCTCGGGCGTTGACCATTCTCAATATTTCTTTCAGGTTGATAATTGAAAGTTACGCGATTTTCGGGGTCGACACCTAAAATATCGTCGAACTGGTTCCAGAATGTGTCCGGTCCTTTGGCATGGATTTCGATCCGGGATAACGCATCCGGATTTAAATTTATGCCCTTCTTATAGATGATTTTATTCGTAAATGTCAGAGGAGTATCTTCGTGATAAAATAGATCAGAATGCTCTTTACATAATTTTAAGATCTGAGACTTTTCTTCATTATTCATATGACTTGTTCTAATTTTTGAAATGTCAATCTTTTCGTTAGGCTTTGAGAGATTAAAATTATTTAAGTTTATATGTTGAAAATCTGACATTTTAAATTGTTCTACTTCGATAGGTTTTGAAAAATCTAAAGTAATGTATTCATTGTATTGTTTAATATGGTTGTTAAAGCATAACCATCTTTGGCTTTTGTTAAACTTGAAGAAATTTTGAAATTTTTGATGAGGTATTACTATGTCACCAATCGCAATTAAGGTTTTAATCTTAATAACTTGTTCACATCGTGGCGAGACTTTTATTGAATGAAAATTGTTATGGTTTATTTGATGATATTTTAATTTGATATTTGTATAAGGGCTATTTAAATATCCTGTCTCAAAATTTATAACAGATTGCAAAAGTTTTAAGTTGTCTATACCGATAAGGCCATTAAAAACGTCATGAAATTTGTAAAGGTAAAATTTTAAATCTGTAGGTTTCTTTAATTTAAATATATCGAAAGCTGGAATAGATACAGTATGTTTGTGGGTTGATTTCTGGAATACGGTAGAAACAATAAATGGATCATTTTTTATTGCATATGGGAACAATTTGAAAGCAATATCAGGATCTAAGAATGATTTCGTTGATCCGGAATCTATTAATAATTTTAAATTATATTTTGGTATAGTAATATATGGTAACTCGCTTGAATGTGACAAAATTGTGTTAAAAGTTATGACAGGTGTTGTTATCTCAAAATTTTGTCGGGGGGTGAAATCGGAAAATTTTCATTTTCGTCATCAACATTTGTTTGAAAATCGTAATTGTCATTTGTAGGGTTGTCGCATTCTTCGTCAAAGTAATATTGTTCTTGCACTGAGCCTAAGTTGTCTTCTGGGGAGACGTCGTCTGTTTCGGTGTTAAAAAGTTGTTCAGGTCTCCTTTTGGGATAGGGAAATGGTTGTTGAAGAATTTGAGATGTATTATGTGATACATACCAAATACCACTCATTGGAGTCGGTTCTGGAATTTGCCTATTTGGATTAGGTCTCCAGACATTTGATGGTTGAAGTGGTTTAAAAATTTTTGAACCTGATGGTAGTTTCGGGGGTACATAATTTCTATCGGGTTGAATATTAATTGGTTGCGACGGGAATTGGATCCTTTGAAAGTTTGGGGTCGGAATTGGTTGTGTTGAAAGATTTCTTTGAAAATTTTGTTGTCTGAAAGGTTGTTGTGAATAACTTGCGTTTGAGAAAGTTTGTTGATTTGATGGTCGTTGTAAGTTAGGCACTGGATTCGGTTTAGATGAATTTCTGTTTGAGAAGTTTTGGAAATAATGTACATTTTCTTCCTGCAGGACAAATTGTAGAACTTCGTTAAGTGTCGATGGTTTCATGGATCTTATATTTGTGCCAAGAGGATCTTTAAGACCAGAAAGAAATGTTTTTAAAGTCAAATTTTGGTAAAGGTCTCGTTTAAGTCGTTTAGCTTCTTCGGTAGTCTCGTGTACATTTACATAACTACAGAGTAGATTGAGAATGTTTAAGCATCTATCATAGATTTTGTGCATTTTCGTTAAGCGTTTGTCGAAGCATAACTAAATCACGTATTAGGCATACTTCGTCTCTTTGATCAGAGAAGTTTCTCGTTAGAAGTGATTTTAAATCTAACCATGTGGTTGCACCTTGTATATTTACTAAAGTTTTTTCATTTCCCCTTAGTTTTGAAATTATACTATTAAGCATTAATAAAACTATCAATATTGGTTCTATCATAAAACTGGGTAATGATCGATTCACTTACACTTAAAAATCTGTTCAATTCGTTAGGATCACCGTTGAATTCGGGGATGCAGTGTAAATATTCGGGTTTAAATTGAGCCATTGTATTACTAGTTTGAGGCAGTAAAGGGAGTCTTAAAATATTTCTATTAGAAATATATGAATTATCTATACGTTCAATAGTTTCTTGAGGATCTAGAGAGTCAGCTAAAGGTAAAGTATCTTCTAAATTCTCAAGTAGTGTGGACAAATTATTCCAAGACATTAATTATTGCACTTACATTAAAATTGCGACAAAGAGCATTTTATAAGGGTGAGCTTTCAGGTCGGCAATTTTTGTCCTTGCCAAAAGACACTCCTTGCGAATTTGGGCGATGCTTGTCCCATATCCCTGTGTTGTGGAACTATCTATAAGGGCGACGATTGGTTTGGCGATGCTTGTCCTCTCCAAAGGCTGCTCCTTGCAAATTTGGGCGATGGTTGTCCCAAATTCCAGTGATGACAACGATAGGTTGAAGTGTGGGACTGCGTAATCCAAAAATTGGCACTTCACTCCGGAACTCACACCTACACTGATCGATCACAAACTTAACGGTTTCGGTGTCCGACAAATCGTAAACACGAACTTGAACCGATCGATTCGATACAATTCGGACAATCCTACTGACTGCGCCAATAACGTAACACGTACTCAATATCGCCTTTTTAAAAAACAATTTATTGAATAAGTACAATTTAAATCAATAAAACATTAAAATATAAAATATAAAAAGTTATATAAGACTCGACGTTCCGATGCTGACTGAGTGCTCCCGCTGTCGTTTCTATTATATATGATCTTGAGAGTGCTGTGTCAGCTCCATCTGCCTGGCCTATTGTTTATATGGTTTATTTGGAAGATGGTGATATAATTCATGTTAGGTGTAGCTGTTCATTATTGAATTATGAATAATATGAATAAAAAATACACAGGAAATTAGTCTAGTCCAAGTGCTCTCCTTAATTTTAAACCTTACATGGTTTCTTTAATATCTTCTATAAACATGAAATAATTTATTTCAGTTTTTGAAAACTGTTTTGGGACCATTTTTTGACCAATATTAGTTAGTTTTGGCTTGTGTTGTAACTTTGTTAAGTTTATTTAGGTATGTTTTGACGTCATTTAAATACTCATATTTCTCCAAAATTTAATAAGCGCCTTTTGTCATTTCACCAATCTTTTTGTATTCAACGAGATTTTTATATTTGGGATTTATCCTATTATTTATTACATTATTATTACCTATGAATCCTTAAAGGACTCGGTAGTATGCACTTATTATATCTGTAAAAATTCAGGGCTTAAATTGATTTAGGTTTAATTTAGTTTTTAAAAATATTTGATTTTAGCTAGCTAACAATTGGATTCTTCTTTTGTAAAACCGTTTACAATTGGATTGGAATTCATACTCATCAAATATATTTATACTCTCTGATTATTAATTGAAATATTTTTTTTATTTATATAGAACTGTTAAGACAATAGAATTGTGTTAAGAATTTATTACATATTGATGATTAAAATACATCTTATTTTTAAGTATCTGATTTATTGTAAACAATGTTATTCACCAATTTGATTCGCACAGTTTGTATGCAAAACCTTACACTCAAACTGAATATATGTAACACGTGTATAAGTCCCTTTTGTATTAACCCTTGAGCTTCCATGAATCCAGTGCAATTGCTTCTAATGAAATTATAACTTTGCCTAAAGCATAACAATTACTCACCCAACTCTCTCAATCTGTAGTTTGGTAGAATATTTAATTGAGCAGTAACAAAGCCATATTAATTGCGTATGATAAGCAATATTTCATTATCATTTGGTTTGACTTTCAGTGACCGATTAAAACATAATTATTCAATAGTGATTTTAACTTTATATTGCCGCGACGGCAGCGACAGATCCGCAATGTTGAACACGGGATATTGTTCGATTCAGATCATATCATTTTACGTAGAAAATAACCAGTCTTTTCTGAAAAAAATTTGGCATCGACAAAGCAGGATTAAAAGTAAGATCAGTAGTTTCCTGCGAAAAGAAACCAGTTTCTAAAAATAGTTTGGATGTCTCATGTTATTTAATTGCTACCATGAGCATTTGCAAATTTCTTGTACAGGGTGTCAACGCATTTATTAGACAACATATATCTTCTAGAGTTTGAGAACTGTATTAGTGTAATTTGGTTAAAATTTTGTAAAGATAATCGGCATCAATTTTAGTATAATTTGTTTTTCCTATCACTTCCGGTTTAAGGAATAGACATTATTACGCCCCTGGGTATTTTGATATTTTTGGGTTCCTGATTATTAATAAACTTGAACCTAGATCTACATGGCCATGATACTTATTATTTGTATGGGACTAAAAGAGTCAAAATCACTTTCTTATGTAAATCTTTTTTTTAACTGAATGCATTTTTAGATAAACAGTTTTAATAAATTAAATTACATAACAAATCTGACGAGGTTTATAAATTTGAAATCTGTTCAAAAATAAACCAAATAATTAACTTTGAAGATGTGACATAATTTGAATACTTTAAACAATGTCATTAACGTGAACTTGTATTTTAGAACTTAAGTAGCAAATGCTCGAAATGCATTGCCGCTTTCTTTTTTCAAATATTTTGGCCTGTTGGTAAGGATGTCTCAAATATTACATTTTCATTACATTTGTATTTTGCTTCAAATATTTGGGTCCATCTATGTCCTGTGAAAGTTTAAGCTATTTTGAGCAATAACTCTTTTACTAAAATATTCATCATGATCAGATCAGGTCAGACTTTATTTGCGTGCAGATTTTTAATGCTTATCTTAACGATACAAGTTATAACAAACGGACAATAAGCTGAAATTAGAAACAAAAATTTAGTTAACTTGATGTTTTCTAACAATATGTTTTATTTTACTACTAATACTTAATCAATTTCTATTTCTACTTTAATAAATAGTACATGGGTGACCGAGCTTTACTCGTAAATTCAAGGATTCATAAAAATGTGGGTATATATATTTATATAATCGGACATTTGCTATATAAACAAGTTTTTCTCAAGATGAAACGATTCAGTTTAATTTCTACTCTCTAACATTTATTAAAATACTCATAATCACTTCACTTCGTAATATGTTTCCACCACCCTGTATATGTAACTGCTTATGAAATATACAAATTTTTTCTAACTTTTTCTAACCACCCTATATTCTAATTCTACTCCGGACTATAGTTTAACTCCTCTATATATGCAAGTGCGCATGTACCACGCATCCCAGTTTTTCAAATATTTTTGAGCCTCCCAGTAGAACTACAATTCCCCTCCAACCATTCTGTACATGCGACTGCCTATGGGCCACCGTTTTAACTCTTTTTGTTTTTAAAACTTTTTAACTCCCTTCTGCAACTATAATTCTACTCCGCCGTTTATTTCCGTCATTATATATATGCAACTCATGGTGGGCTACCCTATATATTATTACTTTGTTCAACATTTTTATAACCACCCTGTATTACAATAATTCCTGTCAGACTATATTGCAGCTATCGTATATATGCAACTGCTTATGGGCTACATAATGTTGAATTTATATTTTAGCATTTTTTAAACCACACTGTATAACTATAATTATACTCCTGCACATATTTTCACCACCCCGTATATATCCGAATATAATATTTTTTGCAACAAACTGTATAACTATAATACCACTGAGTCCTCTATTCTTAATACCCTGTAAATTTCGAACAATACATTAAGGCTTAACTACTTGTTCACAGACGGTGCCATCGAATTTGGATATTATCGTTATTTTATCTTTTATTTACTTATTTCAAAAGAAATAAATAAAAATTATTTCTTTCAAAATAAAGCCGAAAAAGGGTTGTTGCGTTTTACTTTTCACCTATTAAAAATAGTAGGATGATACCTTCAAATTTATATAATTCGTTGATTTTTAAACGTTTTCAAATTCACTGATATCTTAAGGTTGGTTATGAAATCTATTTTATTAAAAGTGTTTTTCCAAAAATTGTTTAAGTTGGTAATTTGATTTTATTTACATAGTGGAAAAACCTCATGGTTGTATATTTTTTAAATATTTTATAGGGATTTAATAAGGATCAAGACCAGCTAGAGGGGGATTTAAAAATAATAAATAGGACTAATTCCATTTTTCCATAGCGCGTTTGTTAATTCTATAAGATATAGCTTGTTTAATAACTGCCTTGAAGTTTTAAAGAAATTAACCCGGGATTTTGTTTGTGCTTTTTCTGTAATTATAAACAGACATGTTTTTAGTATAGTTGAACGCTTACTTACGGGATATCTTAACCATTTCCTCCGTTATTTTATTGGGTGGCCTTAATTTCAACAAATTTTCTGATGTTACTCTTTCGGTAGTTCTACTGTTAATTTGTATTTATTTAGAAAGGCATTTGAGGTCAAATATTTGAATAAAAGATAGATACAGCAAAATATTATCAAATATATTGCTTTAGGTTATTGGTAGTGGCTTTTCATTTTAAACTTGATTAGCTTTTACATGAATCTTCAACATTAACCCAGATCGTATTCAAAACTCCATTCTTTTCATGAAGGAAATTGTAGGGAGCTCACAGTGATTTAATGGTCTCCTCTTGACTCAATACTTCTTTCTTTGGAGGTCTGTGGGCTCCTACGTCTTGTCTGTATTGTACTGTTCTGTTCTCTATCGTGTCTTTAACTGTTTTTTTCGAACGACATTGTTGCTTGTTACCTGGTTGGTAATATAACGAAAATGTTTGTCACTGGAAGAAAACTTACAATCCCTTTGAGAATTTCCAGTTCCTCCTCAGCGAGAACCTTTCACACTAGCAGGCTTAAAATCATTTTTCGTCCTCGCATTTTCCAACACTTTTTCAATTCAGCCAGGAACTATTATATTAAAATCTGCCTGTTGATTTTCTGAAATATTTTGGAGAAATCCTAGTACAGAGACTTGGTAGTTGACAGTGTACCAAACTGTCTTCATACACAGACCAAAAAGAATTACCATCGAAGTTGGCTATTTTCACAAAAGAGACTTCTGTAACCACAATAACTTGCTATTCAATTCATGTTATTTGTATCATTTTCTACTTTCATTTCAATAGATTTATATCTCCTCTACGTCATATTACATTTAGTTGATTTTATTTTGAGTTTGAGTTTATAATAGTTGCACCATTTATAGAAACTGTTTGTGCTGAACTTTCATGAGATGTTCTAACTCTTTGAGCCTTGTTAAATTTAATGACTTTAGCAGTTAAGTTATTAAGTAATTATTTTCAGTGTGGCGTCAAATTTATAACCGTCATAAATTGAAACACAATTTAAAATTGCAAACTTCTCGCTATCGAAAACTATTATAAATGTTGATTATGAATCAGAGATTCAACTGCAACTTACATATTCTAACTTCTGTTTAACAATCTGACTTGGACTGTTAAAATAAACTAAGCTTTTCCGTTTCAGAATACTTTTTTATGTATAGTTTTGTAGTTCTAGAATTTTCTTTTCTGAAAATCTAGAACAAATTTTGTCTAACACTCAATTATTACAGTTTTCTGTCAAGACGAGAGTTTCATTTACTTTCTGTAAAGTTGACAGACTGAAATATACAATGTTTTTCCTTAGGAGCAAACACAGCATGCAGTGACAATATGTACATACATTCCTTTACATACACAGCCTATATCTTTTACTACACTTCGGTTATTCAGATTAAACGCACGATTACAATTTTGCTAGAGCATAATAATTACCATTCATCTGCCCAATCTCAAAACTGGTATGAGAATGTAGCAGCACAGCTCCATTGCTATCTTATAGATATTATTACCGCAATATCTTAACTAAATGTGTAATATCTTCCTCTGGAGAAGAGAACTCTATGCATACTTCACCTTAATATGCGACGCAATAACAGTTATTTTCGTGTCGCTCAGAGCATAATAATCACCATTTAGTTCTCTGATTTCACATCTGCAGAAATTCTTGTAATTCGAATCTAACAAAACCACTTTGGTTTTATTACAAAAGTAATCCCCTGACAAATTGTTAAGTCGGGTACGGTACGTGTACCCTTAAAACAATTTCTCTAACACGTAGTGAACTCGTCTGCCCGTCTGTCATCGAGTTAGTGTATCCTAAATTGGGCTTTCTCCAGTTCGGTTTGTTGTGAGTTATAATTCGAGACCCTAAGAGAAGTTTGGTGTATATTTTTAAGAGATATTAAAATCCGTACGGATGGAATATCTTTTATTATATAAATTGTAGGTTTATTATTTTATGTGAAAATATTTACTCGACAGAACACGATGACATGGTAAATGTTGTACAATACCTTCATAACCCTAGAATGATAACCATATTATAAGGTGCATGAAAGATACCATATCACAATCAAGTCCAACCGGCTCTAAGTTATTTCCACTAATTTTATGTACACACAACTATTTACAATTTATCTTGCAACTGAATACTGAATGAATCCTTTCTTCAGCTCTCCTTATTTATATATTTCTTCTCAGAATTCTCTAGACATGCCGAGAGATTTCCTTCATGGACTAGAATTCTTCGAGAACTTGATCAACTCAATCCACCGATCTCAAAAATTTTGTTGTGATGATATAATTTTTATCGTAGTTTTAGTGTTAAATGTTTTATTATATCATGCGTATTTTTAACAAAACAATGGCCAAGACGGGATCGAAACGTTAACAAAAAATAAAAATACTTTAATGCCAGGAATGGACTGATCTATATTTATTTCTCAGTGGTCGTGAAATCCTAAGGTAAATTGGGGTAACAGCAATTACATGGAACGGCTCCAGATTCGAAACCTCTAAGTGGTAATTTCCCCGAAATGTAGGTCTTTACATCTCGCGTCTTCATAAATTCGAATGTTTCCAAAATAACTAAATATCATTTTGGAAAGAAAAACAGTTGTTTCCCTTCCCCATAAATTTTTTGAATAGATAGCCATAAACACTAATTTTAATGAAATTTTTCTAAATTATTTTAAACAAAGGTACTTTACCATTGAAGAATTGTAGAATTTATGGCCTTAATAGCTTGTTTGATCTACAATATCTGTTTTAAAAAACCAAAGGCATTTCTTGGGCATAAACAAAATTCTTATTAACAACTAATCTATGCGAGAACACAATATGACTATGACTATGTGCTTCTACTGTTACTCGAAGGTCATGGAAAATTTATATCTTGTCATGTCTAGCTGGAGATAATTTTGGTTTGTAAGCTGTTTCTCCAACACTTCCTCATAATTATAATGCGTATAAAATCATTATACTTTTTGGTGTCAGCAATAGTCACGGCATATTGAAAGAATTGTTGCAGAAAAACTCTTTGCCGATGAAGGTTTTTCTTGTAATCGTTTTTTTCCTTTATCTAGATGCTGTTGTTATTAAAAACAATAAAGTGTCGTTATGTTTAAAATGATTTTATAACTATATTGTCCGTGTTTTATTGATTTTCTGATTGACGTTAAATATTTAGCTTGTTCAATGTTCCAGAGGTAAAATAGGGATTCAATTTGCATTACAAAACTGAAATTTTCCACAAAATCACTCTGAATAAGGAGTTAACCTAGGGGAAGCACCAGAGCAACAGTAGTCAATCTATACCTATAGATTGCTCGAACTAGGAACTTGATTATCTTCTAAAACCGTGACTAATTGCACTTAATCCAGGACAAAAAATGCAAGTTGATTTCGGCAGTAAGTATACCAATATGTCCTACACTCAAGTTCAGTTTTAAATTCTGGTGGTAAGTTCATTTTAGGGGTACAGAAAACTTTATAAACCTTTATTACAATAAAGGTTTTGACATCAAATCTGAAATTTATTTTCATGTCACTTCACATGGAAAAGGGACGTGCTATGGTCTTGGTGGAAATTTTAAAAGTTTAGTGACATATGTAAGCTACAGCTGCCAGTGAAAAGGGCAACCACTAGCCCAGAAAGTTTGTATAAATGGGCAAAAGCAGCTTGAACTGAAATGATTGTATATTACTGTTCCAAGGACCACTAAGAGTTTTTCTGCAACAACGTTTTGATTGTGATGTGAGTAGTCTTGGCAACATGAATTATCGCGCTTTTATACAAATATATAGCCTTACTTTTATACGATTAAGTTATAGTGCAAATAGCATAGTTGTAAAAAATTCAAAATAAAACAGTCCTTTTATATTAACCAACTTGGTAAAATGGTAACAAACCTTTTATATGGACGTTTCTGTTTTGTTTTAATGTTAAATGTTCACTTGCCGTTTCCTGCACAAAAAAAAATTAAGTTGTAATACATGTTAAAAAGGACATTCAGTTTTCTCAAAACACCTTACTTAATTTATTTTCCTTCATTTCTGTCGATAGCGGCAATAATTTTAAAAAAAATCCATTGCGCAGAGTTACTCAATGATCTAGATGTTCATAAATTGTTACCTAGCCTTGAATACAACACAATAATGGCAATAGCGGCAATAGTTTTAAAAAAATTAATTGCTCAAAGTTATTCAATGATTCAGAGGCTTAAAAACTAGTACCTAGCCTTGATTAAAATAAACTAATAATTAATCAATTCAGCTCATTGATAAGTACAACTAATCCAAAGATGAACAATATCCACAATCTGACATATATTTTCAAAATTAGTAAGTTTTTATATTTGAATAGTAAACCACGATCTACAGTTTCCGTAATCATATTTTTCTATTTTTGCATCTAGCTACTATGATGCTTCCCTAAAACTATCCTAAGTACATTCAATAGAGTAAATGTGACATTATTTCCATTTGGGTAAGACTATTAATTAAAAATCCATTCTTACGCTCTAAAAGATGCACACTGCAAACATTTTTAAAGTCGAATTTTACCATTAATTTCTATATACAATGCATGCCCATATTCATATTTATTTAGAGAATGGCTAAAATACGAGAGTACTGAATTTTATCCAGATGTTAATACAAAATAAAGAAACTAATTATTTGTGGTAAAAGGATCTGTTGCAACACCCAGCTAAAAACACTTAGTAAAAAGAAGTTGGTTTCAATATTCTACTAATCTAAGTTTTATATATTACTCTTGCGTATTAAGACCATACATATTAGCACTAAGTATCGGAATGTATTCCATTTTATGACAGCACAACTGAACTAATCTAGTGCTTATTATTAAGTGATGGCGCGCTATGTTCTTAATGTGCTTGCAAGAGTCACAGTTATCGAATTAGGGGACACAGCTTTGACTATTCCTTCTGATATTAGCGTAACCCAAATTTTTCGAAAAACGGGTTTTAAATCATAAGAACTTTATCATTATAAGTAAGCATTCGATTGAAATTGAGGTATCTCATTAAATATTATAAGGAATGTTTATTTATTTGTTTATATATATATATATATATATATATATATATATATATGTAATTTTTTCGGTCTACTTGTGAGTGAAAAGTTTTCAAATAATAGCACCACCTTGAAGCAGAAAACGTGAGACTGAATGCTATTGATTTGATAATTTTACTTGACACAATAAGACAATTTTCTGCAGATATACAGGGTGGCTCAAAAAATGCATCATACATAATATTCAACCGGCGTTCAAGCTGGAAGAACTTAAAAGAGTTGTCTTCGCAATGTACACGGGGCACCCCTACTAGCGATTTTATTGTAAGATAGTTCATTCGCCAAAAATGCTATCAAAGAATTCGGATAATTCAGTGATCCCATTAATTTCATAAGGGAAAAGCTTTTTAAAACCTTATGCTTTATCCTGATTTAAGGTTGTTTAAAGGGATTACCATCATTAGCTTCCTTCGAAATTATCGGTAACCAAAGATGATTGAAATTTACCATAATACAGGCGATGCAATCATTCGAATTCAACAGAATTAAGGTACACTCTTTACTAGCTTAGGTCCCAGGCATGTTAACACAATTTAAATATCTCAACTTTTCGCTTCTATATGTAATTTTTGTGGTTGTTTATCGATATCCTTAGAAGTCTAGACATTTCTCTAATGTAAAGTTTATTACATTCCCAAGGAATTCTGTAAATGCAATTTTATGATTTATTTATTTATTTATTGGTTTTGTTTTCGATAAATCTTTCAATTCTTCCAGTTTGAAAGTAGCCTGACCATTATATATTTATCTTTTAGATTTTTTGTGCTACCCAGTATATTAAAAAATACAAAAAGATCCTGATTTATTTCACGTAATAGTATCATATCAATAGTTTTCAGATTCAAATTTATAATTTAGTCAGATTTTAATGCCACTGACAACGAAGTCCCAATAAACTTTGAAATGTTTGGAGTTTTTAATACATAGCTTTTTTCATCAAAGTGGTGAAATTAATCAATAATTCTGATAACAACATTATTTGAATTATAAAACAGAATTTATTTTTAAGTACTTTTAGTTAAGATTTTATATTTGTCACTTTGCTGAAATAGAAGTTTATTTTAACATATCAAAAAAATCAATAATTATTTATTCAATCTGACATAATATTTTTACTATATTCTGACACTTTTAAATTTTTTATTTAAATAATTTTTAAATATGTTTCACACTGAAATAATTGCTATTTAATAAATGAGAATGCACACAAGTTACATCAAACATTAATATCAAATTGTAATTTACTTAATTTGTCATTACGAATTCGTTTAATTTTTAATTTTCTTGTTCATTTGTGTTAATTACCATTGACAACGGGGTCTGATTTAGAAATTGAAACGTTTAGAACAATGAACTCAGAAAAAATAAAACCAGCAATGCCACAACTTCTTGTTTAAAAATTGTGCATTTGAAAACAACAATAAAGCAAAATTTAACCTACACAAACTGTCAAGCACAATTTTTCAGTATACGGGGGAATATACCTGGTTCTCAAACAAGACTCCATTTCTCTGGTAGAGTTCTATACCATATAAAACTCTGGTGAACCATTTTGCTGCCATCAACTGTTGACTGGATGACTTTATTTTAACTTTCCAATACGGCATGCCATTAACTTGATTGTACAAGAATAAGTTTCAAAACTTGTCTGAGAATGGACTTGCGGGCTGTTAACTGCTTTTATTTTTAGATATGTTTACATTGAAAGATGTGAAACAATGGTATTAATCATACAAATTTAGTTTTCAGTAATTATATATACAGGTTATTTTTATGGTAAATTGGTAAATATATAGATTTTTGATTTATTATTAACATTTCATATGAAATTATCAGTTTTTTGGGCTGCTGAGTGCGTGTGACAGTAATAAATCTGACTGACATATATGGTATTTTTGTCAAATTGTACTCTGTTGATTAACTAATGCTTGCTGAGTTATAACAACTTTAAATTAAAACATAAATTTTATGGAGTGTGACCAAATTATGTTGATTGACAAGTAACATAAAACATTCATAACCGAAACTAATTACAAATTCTGTAACATGTGTAAATTAAACATTTTATAATTTATTTTATTTATAGGTTGTTTTTCGACAAATGTGTTTTGGCTACAGTGGTTGTTTGTAGGTTAACAAATGTAGGTGTTGGTAGCTCCTGAATAGCTTCTCACCTGTGGCGTTGGTAAATTTCTATAAGCCGGTGATGCCAAAAACATTGTTTTTTTCTGCGGAGGATTGACAGAACTGGATGCCTATCTCTTTTACCGTAAATATTGTTCGCAAATTCATAACAATATCGATACCTCTGAAAAATGATCGAATTAAAACTTAACAAAAACAGTCCAAAATTTCGTACCATATGTTTATCGGTCAGGGAAATACAATTTGCTTTCATTCAGAAATCATCTTTTTGTCGTCAGATTTATTATTTTAGAAATTCTTCTTTTATTTCAAAATTCAGCTTATTAAAACCATCTGGTTGCCTTAAATAAATTTACTTTTGTTTTTTTATTACCTAGCACCCTTCCCTAAATGTTCCAGATAAAGATCTGTCGTTGGCCTTTGTGAGCCAATGAACATAGTCATTGGTTTGAATATATTTGGGTGTTTCCTATTATTAGCTTGGTAATTTGAAAATGCCAAAAGGTAGTATTTGTTAACCGGATAAAAATTTGTTATAATTAAATTTATCAAGTTGGCGATGTTGTTGATATCGAAACGTTTGTAAATCACTAAGTGATTTCATACTTTGCAGAAGGTATTGGCTATTCCCAGAAAAAATGCACAATTGCTTTTCTATATTTCGATACTCTCTTATTGAGAGATATGAAACTGCTTTGCATTCCGGCAGATAATGAAATATACTGTTTACGGCATTAGAGACGAACATGAAATAATAATGCGAGCCTTCAAATAGCGTTATACTGCATTTACCATTTCCACCAGGGGATTATCCTCCTTTCAAAATAAGAGAAAATTACCTTTCAGCGATGTAAAGGCTTCAATATTCGAAATGTTTATGTAGGCGATGTGATTAAGTCCATAAATAGGAGATGTAGTACGTTTACCGCTGTCATACCTCTTTTTTGATTTCTGCCAAATTGCTAGGTTTCGGAAAATAGTTACTAAAGTCGAAGAAATATTCTTACCGTTTGCCGATTCTATTGTTATATACCGTAGCATCTGATTTATAAGCCAATTACTTTCGCTTTAGATTGGAATCCCCTGTAATTTGTTCTTGTACCTGTACCGCTAACTAATGTCTTAAGAATGTTTTTTCAGTGGGGGTTTTCATGAAGATTAAGAGAATTAAGAGATTAAACCTGTAGCGATTAAACAGTAAACTAAGAGAGTTGCCCACCTGTTATGTGAAGAACCTCATGCAATGGCTTGGTTTATCAGGCCCGACTTCACATGTCTGTCCGTCATGTAACATGAAAACTTTAAAATGGCACATGTTTTCAACTAGGATTCCCTCAAAATATCTAAGTTTGAGTCATCGTAGTGTAGTAAAGGAGTAAGTCACTTTTGTTTGAGAATAATGAGCTACGCGTGTGATCTTTTTGTTCTATAGGAAAACTTGTTTGAAAGTAAACCACTGCTGTTATTGGTAATAACTTGAACTAGTTTTATTTGTTTGCTATCTAGTTTTTGTTTTGATGACAAAAATGAAGCTATGCTGAGTCTCTGTCATCCGAGATTAGCTCGCTTTTTGGAAACTGTTTGTGAGCTGCAGCGTAGTTTAAAAGGAATGTTTAAAAGGGATTTAGGAGATTTTTTTTTCGACTCAAAAACCGACAGGTACCTTGCAATCTTAATACCTTTGTTTTCTTGGAGGCTGTTCGCCCAGAGGAACGACAGTCACGTGCGTGCCATTTGTCAAAATTTTTTGTAAGGATGTATATGGAAACTTTGCTTTGGATACCACAGAATTTTACTTTGTGGTGTTTTCAATCAATGCTTCCGAATATTCAAAGCGCAAGGATGTATAGAGAATTTTTTTTCTGGTAATGTAAGTAAAAAAAGTCATTTCTACTTGTTACGTAGAGTAGACTGTCGCTGCGAAACGTTGGAAAGAAGCAGGCGTATTCAATATTTGGACTAAATTATTCAGATCCGATTAATGTCATAAATTCGTTGCAATCCACGTCGCGGGAGTATTTAATAGGAAAAATCTTGTAGCAAATCGGGGTCTCATATTTACAGAGGTGTTTGGTTACAATTTTTCTTCGCAGTCTATTTATGGGTTTTTGCTTGACAAAGATTTATAACCACGTACGTTTTTAGAACCCATAAACAGAGAAAGTTAGTGGGGAAGAATGAATATTGTGGCCCATGACGAAATAGCTCGAATTCGTCTAAGTAATCTTCTTTCGGAATGAGTTCACGTTCGCAGTATGGCAATTCTGGGATATTGAGTTAAAAACTTCTAATCATAAGATGGTTCAAATTACTCAACATCGAGGCTGCAACTTCTATTCGGCTTTGTTTCTAGTTAATAACTATATCACAGACGTGGTCTTACCTAGGAACCAAATTTTACCGCTATGTCTTTATTTTAGTTACTCTAATTTCTGGATTGTACTGGGTTAAAAATGTAAACAAAAATCAGAAAAATTAAAATCCGTATTTGAAAAAGGGAATAGATATAATACCAGCGGCATAGGAAACTTGTAAATGTAGCCTTATTACTTTTTTAAAAATGCACTTTTAAAAACAGACTTTCAGGCATATCTTCCAATAATACAAAATAGTATTGACCGTTTCATTACAGCAACAAACCTAATTTTAAACAATTGGCAAGTCATCTCATAAGTTTTCCTTTCAGAGCATTATATTTAGTATTACGAGTATAAGCTGAACAAAATTTATATTGACATATTAGGAAGACTCCAAACGGCACGTATAACCTATAATAGGCCTCCATTCCCTTTGTAGCTATGCCAACCAGAAAACTAATTGTAATATATCTGTACAAAATATTCATAAATTCTCATTTAATCATATAAGAGAACTTTGGGAAGAGAATCTACGATAACATAGGCGCGTGATTGGAGTTCTTAAGTATTCCTGAAGTGCTATTTATTACCGCAAATTCCATAAGAAGGAGAACTAGCTTCAAAATTTTCGTTCTTAAGAGCCGGTATTTCATGTTAGGGTAAAGGTATTTCAAATAAACGACTTATGCTAGTTTTATATACAAAGTTTATTGGATTTAATTACATTACGTCCTGAAAACCCGTTGCATACATAAAAATTAGAAAATGAGAATAATTTGACCTCTGTACTACGATATGTATGTTATTGAGAATAAATATACAGGTTTCAACAAAATGCAGTGCAGATATATCCCTATGTGATTAGTTTGTACTATAATTTATATTTAAAAGGGAACCGACTTCACTCTATATTGTATTCACACTGTATATGCTTCTGTGAATTGGTCACCACTATATAACTTATTGGTCCGTCATTTTCTGAATCACCCTGTACAACTATAATTCAATCCTGATTCTCTCTATTATTCTATTATTTAAATTACTCATGTATGCCTATGATTTTACTTCGCCCCATATGTCTAGTATTCCAGTTGATACAACTGCTCGTGGCCTACCTTATATAACAAAATTCATATTTTTTAACCACATTTTATGACAATATTTTATTCTAGCATTTATTTCAACCACCCGGTACATGCAACTGCTTCTAAAATTCCGACGTCCTATAATTCACACATCCAAACTGCTTATGCTTATATAACAAATTTTTGATACACCCTGAATAACAATAATTTTACCCCACCCTTACTTCAAACACCTTGTTTAAGCAACTGCTTATGCTCCAAACGATATAACTTTTATAAACCGCCCTCTATAACTCCACCTGATATTTCAACCATCCTGTATATTCAACTGCTTCTGACATTTTTTAAAGCCTTTTGTATAACAGTTCTTATTCTCTTTCCTTTAACGTAAATATTCACCATATATAACTATAGTTTGGTTCTTATTTCAAGCATCTTGTAAACGCAACTACTTATGTGCCACCCAATATAATATTTTTATATATTTCTGTACCACCTAATATCACATGCACGCACGCATACACCTACAACTGTATACCATATAGAAGAGTTCATGACATAACAAATTTTCGTTTTGATAAAATTACGGAATATTTTCTGCCATTTCACGCGACTGTAAGCCCTGTAACTTCAAATAAATCAAAATGGAATCCATTACAAACAGCCTGTACTTTCATGGCATATCTTGACATTTAAACAAAATATTTATTATGAAAATTTGACATTTACTATGATGTCTACAGTGTTTTTGCATATATTTTTCCGATTTTCAGAAAAATGGTATGTTTTGGGTTATAAAAAATTAAACGTAATCAAGCTGGAACATATTATCTTTGTATAATACAATTTATAATATTTAAATTGCTTGAGCCGTTGCTCTTTCGAATTATTGGCGATAACATTTTTATTAAAACTTAGATTTTGAGAGGATATTGGGTGACATCAAATCCTGCTACAATTTCATACCGCAATAATTTTTTGAGTTTAGCCTGATTCCTAGCTCAATAAAAATAAAATCAGCTTTATAAATTCTTGATAGTTCGGCAGACACCATTACATAGTTACTGTACTTGTACATTTCTCTAAAGAAATGGTTTATGGTGTTACACGTTTTTTTGGTTAAAGGATATATACAACCTATCGTTTTGTGCTGTTGTTAAGGAATTTATAATTTATAATTAAATATTTTTCGTCAGTATACCGTTTCTTTTGGGTATCTCTCGTACTTCTAAACTTTTTATAAGGTGTCGGCATCTTAATAGCTCCTAGCTTTAGCTTCAGGACCAAATTAAATTTTACAAATTGTGAAACGCTCAGACTAGCTCCAGACCTTTTGTTAAGGCTAACTGCTAAATTCGAAATACGCAGAATATTTGCCTAAGGGTGTTTCCCACATACACTCGGTGCGCGGGACGGGCCGTGCGTTGAGTCAAAGTGACGTGAACAAACTGGGGAGAAAACAATCCAACTGAGCGATAAGACAATATAAAATCGCCACAAACGTACTAATTTAATTTCCAGTAATGACACAGTGGCTTTGTATGTGTTGACGGGGTACACAACCATCAGTTAGATAAATCGAAATAATCACATCATAATTATCGTACTTGCGTTCTTACACTCTTTTGGCACCTGCCTCCTTTGCGCCTAGCACTTGTCTGTGAAATTTCTTTACAAAATTGTAAGGTACTTTTTTTAAATTATATCGCATAGCAACAAATTGAAGCACAACTGGCCATGTATCCCCCTCAAATATAAAATATTGATACAAATTTTATCGCCATTAGCTACTATCATTTTCGTTGGTCTCAGTTCTAATTAGCAGCGATGTCCGAAAAAGAAGCAAAATTTGTCATTAAGCCTAGTTAATTTTGCAAAATAAGTGAAATTTGCAATAAGGATGTTAACACATGTTTACCTTGTCATAAATCAGTTATTTTTTTGACAGATTCTCATGTACTCAATGTCATTTCACTCAGAAATATACAAGCTTGCAGAATCTTACTTTTAAAGCTATAAAAAGTTTTGTCTTGTTCGTCACTGTTTTTAATACTGATTTTAAAAATATTTAGTCAGCACACTCACACAATCAATTGTATCTTAAACAAGACAGCTTTAATTTACATGGTTCCATATATATAACAAATTATAGCATCACAATAAACTCCCTTTTTTGATAACCCTATATAATTTTAGTTGTTATTTGGCTCATAAACTTAATTATACAACTTTTCTGTTTTATTGAAAGTCAATACATACCAACTTCTTATAACTTGTCTCACAAACAAAAGTATTATATACATATCAAACTTTTTTGGTTTAATCCAATATGATGACAGCTTACCTGTTGACACAGCGTTGAGTGTAAGGGTTTGGTGTTGAGATACAAAATTTTGTGTTTATGCATACAACAAAGGTTACACAGCTATTTCAGTATATGTATTAAATATACAACAACTGCATTTTATAATAATTACCTAGCACAATTTAGGGTATAATAGTTGATTAAACTACAATAAATAAATTTCATTATTTCTGTTTTAAAATGAACGGTCGTAAAAGGGCGATCAAAATGTGTGTTACATTACATCCTTAATATACAGGTATATACATATTGAGCTGTTACAGGATTTTACATTGACCTTCAAAATTACCTAAAAGTTATAAATTAAAAATAGGGGTTTATTTTTTCATTGGAAATCACTAGGCTAACCTACCCAAGCATTAGAATTTCTTCAGTTACTTCGCGTGTTGCCGTTGTAATAAATTTCTTTACCACGAGTTTAGTTAATGTACACTTTTTATTGCCAAAACACCCTTTCCACCGGCCCAGGATTCTAAATAGCTCTTCGGGAACTACCGAGGATACTTCCATCTAACTAACTACACTAACTGATGCTAATGCAGTTTTTGGGATAGCTTTGGTTTTGTTGGTTACTTTACCTGAGTAGTAGCACAGCAACTATATTTTGGTTTTTGTGGCTCACTAGATAGATCGTTGTTTGTTAATATTAAATGCGGATTTAACCATGAAAATGTTATGGCATTTATGAATGCCGAACTTATAGTAGCACTAATTAATAACATCCTTTTCCGACATTATTATATAATTTATTCAATCATTTATTTATCTGTACCCAGTTTTACTATTATTCAGAAAAAAATGTAAAAATAGTTTTTATTTATGACACTATTTTTAATAATGTTACGTCTCAAAAACATGTTATTGGGTAAATGCAAACATAATATTATTATTTAAAAATGTCAGTAGTTGGAAAATATCAAAAAACTTAACACTTATTTAAACCTCGCGCACATTTATCTTTAACTCTAGAAGGTTGGGCCTATATTGATGAAATTGTTGGAAATGAGTTAAAGATTTCGGTTAAAAACCAGGTAAGTCACAGGTCCAAAAATGTTGGGAAATTAACAAAAAAAAACTTATTATTTCAACTAAAAATATTGGGACAGAAATAGTTTTTTTCAATGGTGTAAATAATGCAATGACAAGTGCAGTGACATGATAGATCTAGATAATTCACTACAAAACCAGTAAGGTATCCTTAGGAATCCCATCAAAGTTGTAAAAAGTATAACGAAAGGTTAAGCATATGTTCAAAGCTTGCTTAAAACTAAAAATATGAGAATATTGGTTAAGCAAGCGTTAGTACCACTAAGCTACATGTCTTGGAAAACACTGTTTAATAATCCACATTACAAAAAAATGTATTAATAACTGAAAACTTTCTCAACTATAGTTCAGTAGTAATTTTCGTATTAATTTCATTCATTAAATAGTTCGCATATCGAAAATAATTTTCTGAAACAAATTTCTACTAGACATAAGCTACCAAATATAATGAAATACAAATTACTTTGTGAGTTTTTATGAATTTTCAAAAAGACGCAGGTTTCTGTTAATTGTGCGTGCAAAGTTGCCAAATTTATTAAAATTAAAAAAGAGTGAAATTTAATATCTATATTACACCTACACCATTCAAGATGTCTGCAGAAATTTCATGTCAAATATTGGGACGACGTTGCACAAGTTCACAACAAAACAGCCCAGGAAAAAAAGGACCGTCCTTGAATTTCTGCATACTGAGATATATAATTGTATAAGACTTTATTAAGCGACTTCCAAAAAAAGTCGTCACGTTATCTTTGTGTATGCTCAGTGATTATTCAAAAACCTCGTGAGCAATTTTGATGATTTAAAAGGCATTGCATTAAGAATAATTACAGAAAGAAACCATATAATTATCTCTAACATGAGATTAACGGTTTTCCAGAAAATCAGAAATTAAGAATAAACAAGGGACTAGATTTCAGTGAATTTCAATGAATCTATGTTTTCTCTAAAACGACTAAAGCAATTTTAATATTATAAATTTTATTAAGATGTTCCAGATTGATTTCGTTCAATTTTCTATAACGCAAAACATACCATTTTTCTGAAAATCAGATTTATCTAACTGATGTTTGTGCACCCCGTAAACACATACAAAGCATTTACTGTGTCCTTACTGGAAATTAAATTAGTGCGTTTGTTGCGATTTTATATTGTCTTATCGCTCAATTGGTTTGTTTTCTCCCCAGTTTAAGTTTGTTCACGTCACTTTGACGCAACGCATGACCCGTACCGCGCACCGAGTGTATGTGAAAAACACCCCTAGGCAAATATTCTGCGTATTTCGAATTTAGGAGTTAGCCTTGACAAAAGGACAGGAGCTACACTAAGCGTTTAACAATTTGTAAAATTTAATTTAGTCCTGAAGTTAAAGATGCCGACACAGTTTAGAAGTAGGAGGGACCCAAAAGAAACGGTAGGTAGGTAGGGCTGTGTTAAAATTATTAATATTGGATACAAGTTTCAGAAGTTGGGATCTTTTTCTTTATTTCAAAAATATTTTATAGTTTTTGAGATTTTTTGTAAATATTGCAATTTTATCGGCGCCTTCCAAATTTTTCAAAAAGTTTGATTGATTTGATTGACGTCTACAATCCGAATCGACTGACATCAAAGCTATAATTTTCGGTGAACTCTTATCAGACTTTCACCAAAATGGCTCTTGTATACTCCACTAAAACGGTTTTCAACATTTTAGGATTTTTTCAATTTAGGGCTTTAGTAAAAAGAAAAATCAATTTCCAGTTACTTGTTTTGTAAAATTGTTAATGACGCCCTAGTAAGAAATAAATTTTTGCCATAATTAACAATATATGCAATAATTATCCCCAAATGCTCAAAACTGCACCGTTCATTCTTTGACAAAAATATACACAGTATTAAAATTCTTGGATTACGTTTTACAACAACTTTACGCTTATTTGAATTATTTATTGCCGTATTCAGTGTACTACATCACTAATATTAATTGGTTTTGTCTAGTAGACTTTTATTTTAAATAGCGGGACAAAAAATAATCCACTGGACTCAGATCGCAAGAACTGGGGAGTGGGTAATCGATGCGGAAAAACTATATTGTAGCTCCATCTTGTTAAAACCATATGTTTCTATTAAGGTCTGCACGATTACCAGCACCAATAAAAGTTGTCTTAATTCAGGCATTAAAACGTTTTGTAAAAAATCCAATTATTTTGTTATTTGCTTTGCAAGCCCAAACGTTCACTTTAATAGAAGACTGAGTAGGATGGTTCCCTGTGATCAGATTCATCCTCGTCCTCTAAACATATTAGTTTCATTTTTGTCCAAATTCTGAATGCAGATGTTTTACTTACATCGTTATCACCAGTTACTTCTCTTGTAGTTTTCTCCGGGTTTTAATTTTAATCTTCCTGGTTTAGGAACATCTTTAATAGTTCTAAATTGACGGATTGTTTATTCTATTCTACTCACCCTAGACTGGTATTAGTGACGACCAGGATACTTCTCAATAACATTCTCTCTACCTCAGAATGAGTTATTGTTTTATCACCTAATCCAATTAATATTAATATTTCAAATCTTTAGCTCTCAGAAAGGCTCATTTAATAAAACAAATTAATATTTAGAAATTCCTAAGAAAACGTTTAATGACTAAAAATTATTAGCAAACTAAAATTTTAAATACGTCTTTAATACCACAAAAACATAATTTTAAAATCGTCTAAAGTATTACACAAATATCCGATATTACTTTTTTGAAAAAAATACAAGTAAAGCACTAGTAAATCTTGACATATTTTTTACCTGAAGGCTAATTGCTTGTATAAAACCAAATTACTTTTTATCCGCGTCCAAAAATAATAAAAAAGATGATTAAAAACAGTTTTAAACGCCGTATTACTTACGATCCATTTTCATTACATATTTTTTAGAGGTAGTAATTTCTCCTAGAACAGGGGTTCCCAAATTGGGGCCCGCAGTCTGTAAATGTTGCCCGCGATCTCGATACCATATATTATATTTGTATTAAAAATAACTTAGTAAATGGTAAAATCAATAATAAATATTACAAATAAAATTATAGATAATTAGTTTTTAATACTTGTTCCTATAGTTATAGTTCTGCAGTTACATTAAGAGTGAATTTACTTACGTCTTAGAAACTTAATTTTTATAATAATTATTGTTACAGTTAAAGATTTATATTATTATATAATAAGATGGATTTTAGTTACCTTTTTGTTTTAGTAAATGTATAATTAAAGATTTATATTTATATATATTAAATTTAGTATTGCAATTAAATATTAACCGATAGATAAGTATATTTACAACAAATAAAACCGTTATTGTTTCGATTTTATTCATTCTTTTTTTAAATATTAATTTGGCCCGCCTAAGAAAAATTTTGGGAAGCCCTGCTCTAGGAGGTTGAAGGGGAGGTGAATAAATTTATTAAAAAAGTATTGTTTCATATATAAAAATTGACATGTTTCAACATTTATATTCATATTTACGTAGAAAATAAATGTATCTATTACCTTAGGACCTCCCTGTATTTTAGTATTGTATACATATATGAAAGAATTATTTTGAAAAGACAGTTGAGTCATTTGATAGCAAAAAAAGTCATGAATCTAAGGGCTTAAATTCCATTTATGTTCAATATATTATTTGCTTTCAAATTTAGCTCTGACAAGAAAACATTAAGTAGGAGAAGACTTTTCTTTGTTAAATAGAAATGTGAAAAAAAAGTATCTATCTAATTATTAACACTACACCAAAGAATATTTTTAGAACTGACAAGCTGAAACTCATTAAAATTAATCAGCTCTCGGATTTCTATGGATACTTTGAAGCTTCCTTTGCAAACCAATTATTTAAGTTTCTTATAAACAAGGTTTTTTCCGTTTCAATTAAAATTTTTATCGGATTCTTTCATCTTCCCGGAACATATTCGGTGAAAGTGCTAAGAGACAGACAGATTTAATAGGATAAAAAGGAATCATCATTAAAAAAGGAGTTTCCCAGCTCTGCTGGTGAACGATAATTAGCGGCTTTCAGAGTGTCAATAAATTGATAATCTTTGAAATCAATTTGTAAAGAAAATTATACGCTTGGAATTTAGTTGCCGTTCTGCTTACATCGTATCCACTCTAAGTTTGCATATCAGTATTTGTCAAACGGCTTTGAGTGTGGTACGAAAATCTCAAAAAGTATTATATAAAATAGAGATTTCACTTATTAAAATAAATTGAAATATAATTTTATTTCTTTTACTGTGAACATTTAAATAACGCTCATTGTCCGGATGTCTGAATGATGCACTGTCAGTGAAACAATTGTCACCTGTTTGAATAAGGTGCAAGTGTGTAAAATAATACTTTAATAATTCAGGTGCCAACCGCATGATAGGAAAATAAATCACCTGCAGACCAAGGTAGATAGAACTTTTTAGCTGCAGAGAAAACAATCCATCCAAATGAAGGATAAAGTCAAACGTTGCGCAAAAGGTTGGGTTGACACACGGGCTCATTTCTTGACTCATAAAAATATCAAATTGTTAAAGAACTTAACAAATGTTTCAGTGCTGACAATGTTATAAAAAGCCGACGAAAAATGTCATAGCAAAACACGATGATATATGAAACAAGGAATATGCAAAGTGTCTCTTCGAAAACATATGTAGCAATATCATAGTTAAAAAAATATAGCTGTAATTGGGAAATTTCGACTACTTTTACAGTGGACTGGCCAAAGAGCCCAGATAACTAGTAAGTTATAGTTGTCTTCAGGCCCTGACATTGTAGTACCAAGTTACAATATACTTCTGCTAAATTTAATAAATAATTGTTATTAGTAATAGGGATATATACGTTTGTTTCCATGTTTTATAATACTGCTTTTTCCTGTTCGTAAAAGATAGTGATTACTGATTTTTGTATTTCAGTTATGTTGCATTTATTCATAGAATTATTTAAGTGACCATAGTTATAAAGCCATTTGTACTTTGTTATAGTAAAACACTCGTAATGTTCAAATTTCCATGTCTGAGTAAAAAATATCACTAATAATTTAGCAAATTTGCCTTCTGAACTTTATATTTACTTAAATAACTCTCAATTGTTAATTACAAATTTGTTCTCAGCGCTGTTCTGCAAATTCATTCTGTAGATAAATTGAATATAGTAATCTCCACTTATCAATAATTAAATTTTTGATTGAACTCATTAAAAAAATGTCACCACAAATGCTAAATTATTAATTTTTTTATCTAAGCGTTTTTTTTACGAAATGTACTATCCAATAGCACACTAAACTTGAACAAAATTTTTAAGTCTTATTATGTTCAACGAATTTTTTTTCTTGTATCTATATTTAAAATTGATTTATCCTGTATACAACAATGTTATTACGAGATTACCGGGTGTTCAAAAGCACCTCTACACTCTATAAGATGCTACTACCCAATGTTTCAAATAAACTGAAGTCATTATGGGGTATGGGGTATTAATTGGACGGAGTATAAACAGACCGTAAGTTAGTTTTTTCAGATGGATCATGCATATTTTTATTATTATTTATTATTCGGATTGTACCTTAAAAAATAGACTTTGTTGTTAGGTTTTTTAAGGAAAAATGCATTATTAGTCCTCTGAAGTGCCTTAGAACAGAAGATCTGAATAAAACCAGATTCATATACAAATTTAAAAAAACGACTTTAGCCAAAATTATTAACTCTTCTTCTGAGAATACAAGAAATGAAGCAATAATTACTTCCTGATCCTTCCGGAAGCGGGAAATTCTAACAGAAAGGTTTTTTTGAGGAAAATATATACATTCCAAACTTGGTTTACGCCTGTATGTAGAAGTAAGCGTGGTATGGGAGAATAGTTTGTCCAGGTATCTCGTGTGTTCTTTAGAGTTTGAAAAATCGAACTCCCGAGACTAATTTGCCACTTTGGGTTAGTATAGGAAGTGTCTATTCTCCTTGCTACGTTTGCTTCTACATAAGGTCCCAATCCAGGTTTGGAATGTACATATCAGGCTCAAGAAATACGTATTTCTGGTTTAAATTCCTACTTCCTGAAGTATCCGGAAGCGATTATTGCTTCATTTCGTGTATTCTCGGACGAAGAGTTAATACTATTTATTAAAGTCGTATTTTGTTTGCTTTGCTATAAAGCTGTTTTATTTGGATCTACTTTGCTAAGGCACTTTAGAGAAGTAATAGTGCATTTAAAATGTCCAGGTAGACTCCGATTTCGCAATAAAAATATGCATGTTTTAGTTGAAAATATTAACTTTCGGTCTGTTTAAGCCATATCCGGTTTGAACCGGAAATGTATATGCGTCCAATCGATAGAGCATACCCCTTCTGTTTATGGATACGTCGTCAGTTTGTCAAAATAATAGGTTAGTGGCAACTTATTGGGGGTGTACGGGTGGTTTTGAATATCCTATATACATGTTGTAAAATTGAAACAATAGTCAACATTTCCCATTTGTTGTCAAGTTTTCCACACGTGATTGTAAAGCCATTTATTTGAGCTAATTAATTATGATAGCACATTTTTTAAATAAGGCAAATTACGCATCACTGGTTCCGAAAGTCAGGACAACGTTTTTTCTTTCTTTTAATTAATACTTGAGACATTCAGTAAACAAGATGAAATTAAAGACAAAGAATTCGTCTTCATAAAAATATATTAATTTCGGTTTTTATCTCAGACGAGGTCACCGAATGAGAAACAGCAAAAAATAAATTGTTTTAATAATGCTGAATTTGTCTTGGTATATTGTATTCGCATATATTTCTTGAATTCCTCGACATTTAGTTACAACCATGCTTTTAATCTCAATTCAATTATTATACAAGTTGTTATTCAGTCCGCGTTTAAATGTCTCATCATGTTAACCATATATTTGAAATCCATAACTGTTGGCAACTTCGATCTTTTCCGACTGTAAACTTTCGAACGTCTAATTATAATTGTTTTCTTTGAAATGCTCAGCTAAAGTTCCAATTTGTATTGCCTGATTTCTAATCCAGAGTAGCAGGATAATCCTAACACGACACCCTCTTACGCAGTCTATGGTAGCTCATTTGGCTGAAATTTCTTGGTGTCACTATACAATTTGCATTTAAAGAAATCAATGTCAAAATTATACTTACATTACAAAACGAATTGTTTTTCTTAGATAGATAGATTTTCATAGTGATTTGTTTTATGTACTACGGAAAAATATTGTACTTATACCCCGACTTCACCATACAATGTATGGCATCACACTCCCTCTAAGACACGCTATAAGTGCCTTTAGGGGAAAATTCACTAAACCCCAGATATCCTAGATATCAAAAGGGTTTAGCTCTGTGGGAGCCCTTGCCAGGTTCTCAGGCCCGTGGTTGGAGTCGTGGCGGCAGTTTCCCATGAATTTCCTCACCGTCCGGGCTGTCCCTAACAAGACGCCTTTTTGCATTTGTTTGTAAAGATGTTCGCCCAGACCGAGGTATGTTAAATTGTTTAATAGATGTTTTGGGACTAGTTTTGTCGTTGACATAACAATTGGTACAGTTTGTGTGTTGTTCATGTTCCACTGAGTCTTTATTTGAAATTCCAAATCTCTATATTTGGTTATTTTCTCAGCCTTCTTGATATTTATATTATTGTTGTTAGGAATTGCTATGTCAATTAAAGTTGTTTTCCAAGAGTCTTTATCTACCAAAACTATATCTGGTCTATTGTGAGCAACAGACCGATCGGTCAGTATCGTGCGGTCCCAGTACAGCTTGTAGTTCATATTTTCTAAAACAGATTCTGGTCTATATTTATAGTATGGTAATCTTACCGACTGTGATAATTCATGTTTCAGTGCTAGTTCCTGGTGAAGTATTTTTGCCACAGCATCGTGTCGTTCTTTGTATTCAGTTGCAGCGAACGCTTGACAACCTCCTCTGATATGCTGGATTGATTCAGATGTTTGGCAACCGTACCTCCATCTATCGTTGTTAATAGAAGGGTCTTTAACGATGTACTTTAGGTAGTTCTTTGTTGGAATTTGTTGTACTTATTATTATTGCCTTTTTTTGTTGTTCCTTTCTTCTTCACAATTTATTTTTGTGTCTCATCTACTGTTATTTTTTGTTCTAGTACCCATCTTCAGTAATCAATTGTGCTGTTTGATTTTTTTCCTCTGCATTCTATGTTAAAACATCCAAACGTGAGAACTGATGTGTATAGTGCTTTACATACAATAATATCGGGTCTGTTGCTTATCTCTTTGGAGTTGAGTAAGATTCAGTTTATTCTAAAATATTATTTTTGAGCTGTTTATTGCGTACATTTATGCCCTTTTCTTGTTTTCTGTTGTTATTTATTTATACCTCTATTTGCTTATAATAGTTTTCTTGTTTTATTTTTCCTTTTTGATTGGCACATTTCTCTTTATTTAAGTTCATATTAAATCAAATTTTGCCTGTCTTTATAAGTAGAATCCTCATTTTCTATGGCTGAATACTCGTTTATCGTAATACGGAATTTTTTAAAGATTATTTGAATTGTAAATAAATCATTTTGATAGATTTATGTCAGGCACAAATCACAAGCAATGTAGTTTAGGCGGGTGTGACAAGCCCATGCAGAATTTATTCTTCAGAACAAAAATACAATTATGTTAGTTATTTAGACACAATCCCAGTTTAAGTAATTTAAAATTCAACCACTTTTGTGAAAAAATACCTCAAATTTTCATGACTTTATATTAGATAACCTTATTATAAGCAAATTAAAAGCAACTTTTGCAACTTATGTGTTCGTATTGATTAATTTTATATTTTAATTTAAAAAACGTTATCCAATTCCAAATTACTAAAACGGAAGTTTAAAATTTAGAATGCTGCCGCTTATTAGATTTTCATATTACCATTAAGCTGCAGCAACATATTTCTGAAAATGTTATTCGAAACAAACTTAAACAAAGTATACGAATCTGTTACATCAAAATTTCATTAATCCCGGTTTAAAATCTTTTAAGCTGCTATTTATAGAATATCAGTTTTCAATTTTAAATTCGATCTTCGAAACTTTCAAGAAATGTTGGTTATTATCCGGAACAAGATTAACCTTGTTATGGATAGGAGTACTCCAGAAGAAAATTCATCAGAATTCAATTAGAACAAGGAAATGATATTGGTCAAATTTAAAATTAATAATAGGATGAAATTCATTTTGCTGAAAGAAGAATTTTTGAAATTAAACAATACATATGTTGTGAAAATATTTCCGAAAATATACCTGATTCCAAATTCTTAGACGCTTTTAGAGATTATTCAAGTAACCAAATCAATTCAAAAGTATTTGTGTATATATTAAAACATAGCCGAATTGGGAGATAAAATTAATATTTTAAATAACCATATACATTATTTGTAGTTAAATAGTAGCAATGAAACAAAACAGGAAAAAATTAACAAAAACTTCGAAAATCACAAATAGCCTAAAAGACAATCAAATAAAACCAGCTAATTTCATAGAAGATAAGGACAACAACAAAAAATTAAGTGTCTTGTCCGATCGGGATATGATGGTGAAAAATGTTGACAATATTGGGAATTTGAAGACGCGAGATGTAAGACCGACATCTAGGATTTTCAAGAGAATCAGTACACAGAGGTTCCGAATCTGGAGCCGTTCCGTGTAATTGCTGTTCTCCCTTAACTCCTAGGACAGAATGTCACGATAAAATTTTTCAGGTTATTTCACCTGTCAGTGATATTGAATACTCTCTTCGAGGTGTCATTCCTTTGTACGCAAGACAATATATATATATATATATATATATATATATATATATATATATATATATATATATATATATATTATATAAATATAATATATATTGTTTCTGGTCGGGAACCTTCATCAGTTGCGCTTCCCACAATTGAATGTCCTCTCGAATACTTCTTTATGTATGTGATGCATTTCGTTAAATTTGAAGACGCGATATGTAAGACCGACATCTAGGATTTTCGAGAGAATCAGTACACAGAGGTTCCGAATCTGGAGCCGTTCCGTGTAATTTCTGTTCTCCCTGAACTCCTAGGACAGAATATCATGTTAAAATTTTTCAGGTTACTTCACCTGTCAGAGACACCTCGAAGAGAGTATTCAATATCTCTGACAGGTGAAGTAACCTGAAAAATTTTATCGTGACATTATGTCCTAGGAGTTAAGGGAGAACAGCAATTACACGGAACGGCTCCAGATTCGGAACCTCTGTGTACTGATTCTCTTGAAAATCCTAGATGTCGGTCCTACATCTCGCGTCTTCAAATTTAACGAAATGCATCAAATGCATAAAGAAGTGTGCGAGAGGACATTCAATTTTGAGAAGCGCAACTGATGAAGGTTCCCGACCAGAAACAATATATATTATATTTATATATAATATATATTGTCTTGCGTACAAAGGAATGACACCTCGAAGAGAGAATATTGGGAATGCCCAACTAAACAAAAATGTTGTAGAAGTAGCATTATTGCAAGAACATAAGAAATTAAATTTAAATAGATATATTAATCTGGCTGAAAATAAAGTTGAAAATTGTCAGAATGTAGAAGTAAAAATAACCACTATAGAAATTTGCGTGTCGCTGTAAACAAAAGACGCAAAAACAGCTTAAATAGTATATATAGTTAGAGCAGTTCAGAAAATCGTAGATCTTCATGTTAATAGTCTGCATCTCCATATAACAACCGAGAAAATGATTTTATTTTAAAAATCCCAATTTTCTGAAGTGTCTGTGAATGAACTCAACTCAAAATATCCTGAAGAATCCTTCAAAGTTAGAGATTTAAGTTAACTATTAGACATTTTTTATACCCGAAGAGGTATCTAATAAATGTGAAGTGAACATAAATGTTTCCCATAGCATCTCCTATGATAATATTGATAATATTAACAATTTTAATAGTTTTAACGCTAGTAGTGTACATGTAAAAAATTATGAAATTTGTAATTTTAGGAACAATGAGACTGAAGCAAACTTGGAATACAGATTATTACATCTCAATATGCAATGTCTTAGGAATAAACAAGGAAATGTGGAAGTTCTGACCAAGTGTTCAGACTATGATTTTATGTTCATTAATGATCACTGGCTATCTAATGATGAATTAGATTGTTTCAAAATTGTAGGTTATAGGCTTAAGTCAAGGTTCTGCAGAACAGGCTAGGTACATGGTGGTCTCAGTATATCTATCCAAAAGATCACTTTAGCTCTAGCCTTTAAAGTTGTACATGTTCATTTTAACAAATTCAATACTAGTGACTGTTAAGAACACTGTCTTTTTGAGTTTAAAAGAGACAGCCTTTATATTTACATATGTATATTCTCAATTGCTTGGAAAAAACTCTACCTTAAGCGCAATCGCAGTAAGAAGAAAAAAAGACTCGCTGTTCGCCTCTCGTCCAGTACGGACCTCACTAGAAACTCTCAAGGAAAAAACGTTTCCCTATGTGCTCGCTAGTGCAACCCCAAAGTGATTGTGCAGCTATTACTCACTTATTGTAAACCCCCCCCCATGAGTGCGCATTGCCCAACAATATAAACTCTAGTTGTGCCTAAAAACCCAGGGTTAAGGCTGGCTACACGCCCGAATGCAGACATATACTTGGATGGCAGATTTCCCAAGGCTTTTACTAGATCTAACTCGTAGACAAGGTAAGAGTTTTCTTATGAAGGGCAATTGAGTTTTTTATCAAAATAGAACCACACAAAACTACAGTCCACTTAATCATATTCACTACAGTGACCTAAAATCCAATCTTATTTGTGGTATTTTTGCAAGTATAAACTACATCATAGTATATTTAATACTTAGTATATTTAATCCTGCTACACTTTAGTTTTTTAGATAGATGTTTTCACCAAGAATAATGATTATTTAACAGAGATACACAGTACTAATATATTGTCATCATGTAGGATAAAATTTACCTTTATATCCACCAACATAGAGATCAAAATTAGCATACAGATATTATAGTACAGGGTATTCCATCTCAAACGATCCACCTTAAATATCTTGGTTATTTTCAATACTGTTGCAATAAGAAAAAAAAGGTCGATATTTGTTTCGAGGGGGAAATTTTTTGAGGTGAATTAGCCCTTGCGCGCATTCAACATAAACAGGCCAATTCAATGAACTTGAGATTTGAGATAGGGAAAACATGTGTTGTATATCATTTGAAAGCCCTTTTTACGGACTATGACGTTATAATAAAAATTTTTATTGCAATTCCTGTTTCTGTAACAGAAAACCTGATGGACCTAGTAGTAAAACCGGACTATTAAATTAAAAGTTTTTACTGCTTGGAAAAGTATTAAAAAGGAGTTTTTTTATAGTACGCTCTCAACCCACCCTGTTTCCCAGCCGCACCCTGTAATAACACACAATACAAGAAAAACATTAAATGTTAATATCCATTTATTTTCCATTCTTTTTTGCTGAAATTTACAGCAAGTTTGTTTATCTGTTCTGACCTTTATTCGAACATTTGAAGCATTGTACATTTATCTGTCAAGTTATTACTTTACTACTGATTTGTTTAAATTTTAAAAGATAATTATGGTATACACATTGCACCAACGTGTTGAGCTGGTAAGTCTTTATTACCAAAATTAAAATTTTGCTCTATCTGCTGTAAGGGTTTTTAACCAAAACCACCTCAAACGTAACGTACGGCATAAATGCGTATTGGAGTTGACTTTAAAATTTGATAAGACGGGCTCAGCAATAAATAAAACAACAGGTCCCATTGGAATTGTAAATGATGAAGGGGTAGCTGTGGCTACATTGGGCCAACTTATACCAAACACGCAGTCCGCCTAGCAAATCTCTGCAGCTTCTGGTATTAGCAAAACTAAAGTTTTTAGGATTTTGCATAAGTACAAATTCCCGCCGTACAAAATTAAATTACTTCATGAATTGAATGAGGATGATTGGGATCGAAAGCAAGAGTTTTGCGAAATTATGACCCAGGGTATGATCGAAAACCCGAATTTCTTGTACAATGTTTGCTTTTCGGATGAGTGCACTATTTCACTTCATGGGGAGGTTAACCCACATAACTGTAGCTTTTGGAGCGAAAGAAATCCTTATTTATTTCTAGAAGCTCATAACCAACATCCGGTAAAACTAAACGTTTAGGCAGGGATTTTGGGAAATCATCTAATTGGACCCCTGTTTATTCGTGGTAATTTAAATGATGAAATTTATCACAATATATTGGAAAATAAAATTAATGCATTGATAATAGAAAAATTAAAAAATGATCCTCTACTACATGAAGAGTAATTGCATTTCCAACAAGATGGAGCTTCTCCTCACTACGCCGCACCAGTTCGTCAATACCTTGATTTGGAATGCCCTGGATTGGAAGAAGTGGTCCTATAGAATGGCCCACCCGATCACCTGATCTGAACCCTTTGGATATTTTTTTGTGGGGACATGTTAAATCCAAAATTTTTATGACTCACCCTGTGAATTTGAACGAACTACGCCAACGAATTATAGCGGAAAGTCATCAGATAACACCGTCTATGCTGAACCATGTCAGAGACGGCTTTCAGTCAAGGTTGTACTATTGTATGGAAGTCAATGGAAGACACTTTAAACATTTGCTTTAGAGGCATTGTAGTGTAATGTATATTCGTTTTTTTTTTAATGCTCTTTTATTATTACATGTACAGAGATTGCAATGAAAAATTTTATTACGACGGTATAGTCCATGAAAAGGGATTTAAAATGATATACGACAACACATATTTTCCCTATCTCAAATCTCAAGGTCATTGAATTGGCCTGTTTATGTTGAATGCGCGCAAGCCTTAATTCACCTCAAAAAAGTTCCCCCTCGAAACAAAAATCGATCTGTTTTTTCTTATTGCAATAGTTTTGAAAATAACCAAGATATTCAAGGTGGCTGGTTTGAGATGGAATACTCTATATAGACCTATCACAAAGAAAGTTCTCCTTGAAATAAATACTGAATTAGGCGAAGTAGATTGGAGTTTTATAAAAGCAGCAACTCAACTTTAGAGGAAAAATTTGCCAAATTCGTAAATATTACAACAAATAAAAGTCATTGTGAAACAATTCAACAATTAATTGTTTCCATGACTCCATTAGAAATATGCGTGAAACATTAAATTTACTTAATGATTGTGACGGTTTGTATTGTAGTTTTCAGTATAACGTTTAGTTCATGCTAGAAAATGCTAGATTTTAACGGAAAGTGAATTACACTTTATTGTTAAGTGCATTATTTGTGTTGAAAGTAAGAACTCTGGAGTGTATTTTTTCGTAAATAGTGTTATCTAACAGAAATATTTGAATTTAATAATTAATGTGTTTCTGATTAATTTAGCTGTTAACATAGATCATTTCAATTTACTACATAATATGTAAATAGCAGAAGTGGGTCTTTATAATTCTGTCATTTAACTCGATTCCGAAAATTTCTTTTCCAAAAAGTAATATCGAAGAACGAAATTTATTTCAGAATTATGTAACAAATTTATTTATTTAATAATTAACAGAGGTGTTCATTTTTTTTCAAGGCGAAATTATTACTTTAAGAAGTCTCGTGTAGCTGATTTGTGTTGGCCGACTGGCGACGTTGCCTCATTGACAATAATTTACTTAAAATGTTTTTTGGATTATCTTGGTTATTAGGGCCTATAGAACATAGTAGTATAAATGTTTTTTGTTTGACTTGTTGTATAATCTTTTCCCCTAAAATATATACACTCAAATTATTTACACCCTGTTTATATGTATATATGATGTTAGAGGCTTTCACATTTATAATTATTTACTGGGCCGGGTTACGGCATCCTGTGTTGGAGCCATTTTCAAGTGACAAGTAAGAAAATTGAAGTTAAATCTGTCTACCCACCAAACCCCACTTCATAACTGAATGTCTATTTTAATAACAAATGAAAGGTATATAATACTGCAATAAAAAGAGCATGTACATAAAGAGTAGATAAATCACTTCTAAATTACAATTGAAAGGAAGCAAAGAATCGTATTATATAATTTTCCATAACTATTACAAATGTTATCTCACAAAAATATTGTGTTCTAAGCTGCATTAATGAAACAACTTCCACCTTCGCCATACATCTCCTTTTTCATATAAGAGAACTGAAACCAACTTGAAGGTTATTAATGTACATTCCTGGATATGCCCATCAAATGACCATTCTCATGTATTATATACGACACACGATACAATCTTCATTTAAAATTTAGATGGACACGAAGTGAAAGGAAATGTGTTGACATATATATGTTATATCGGATATTCTCACGAGTATGTGATGTACGAGTTGACTTTTCCGGATTCTCGAGTATCTTTTTGGTTGCCCTCAAAAAGGAAATTCTACTGACAATTCCATGAGATCTCATTCATCTTATTCCGAACTTCGAAGTCTAATAACATATTGTGTGAAACCATTGGCAGTACATTAATGTCAATTTAAGTAGTATGGATAACTAAACATTTTTACTGAAGCACTCATATTGACACAAAATTTATTGCGTTATTAACAATTATGGTTGTCGGTTATAAAATACATTTTAATCTACTTATGTACTTATGAGTTCGAAAGCTTTTACTTTTCACTGTCGCATGAAAATCTTATAATTTTAGCTTACGATCCTAAACAGGAATTTGACCCGAGAACAATCAAATACTAATTTCCAAAATACAGCGTTTCATTCAAATAGATTATAATTGTACTACTACATTCACACAGTGCATTTCTCTACATAATAAAATGCTAGAAGCGAGTAAAGACGGTATAATAATTAACGACTTATTGTAGAACAAACTACAAATTCTTTAGGATAAGGCGTATAGAAATCATGCATTTATAATTAATTTTATAAGCAGTTGACAGGGTACTGACTAGCAATTTAGAAACATATCAGTTTATGTAGATATTGGAGAAGCATTTACTAACTGTCTTTTTCAGAATACGTGGCTAACGATGGAAAATTAGAAAACGTATATGGTGTACAAATTACAAAATCGGCTTTGAGCTTGAAATTGGCCATCACCACATTACAGTGCAAATAAGGGCTCACTCTCCTGGAAGTTAATTTCATGTAGGGATTCTAAAAACATTGTGCGTTTATTGAACTAAAAGTTGAGATAATATACACACTTATTATTGCGAATCATCAGGTAAGGTTCGATTTTTATTCATTACCATGCGTTAACGGTGACTTTACAGGCTTGTGTATAATCAAAACAAACCTGGCGCCACAACTTAATTTTCAATCTTAACACTGACTGTGATACATAGCGTACAGCTTAAGTAAAATTAAATTATTAAGGTTAACCATAAAACCTGCTTACTGCCTTTAATATAGCTGCCTTAAATACTTGGCCGTTTTTAGTAAAATATTATGTATCAAAAAAGACCGAGTAAACTATTAGAAACAATACAATCCATTCTTCTTGCCAGCAATAAGTGCGCCTTATTAGTACATTGGTATATATCCAAATACGGAGAACAACAGGGGCTGTTTTGTTGTGTACAGGGTATAGCATAAAGAAAAGTAAAGTCATTATTCCAGGATATATTGCATTCATATACACTGTATTCTTATACATTGTATGCTTAAACTCTCTGCGTAGAAAGCTGTACATGTTCCACCCTGTATAAATACACTTTGTATACGTACACCTTTTCTACTTCCACGTTATATACGTATAACTAGAATATGAACATTCTTTAATCTTACACCATGCATGCTTACACCCCACACCCTATAGATTTTTAGATTTAGTGTTTACTAACACCCTGAAATACTTATCCGCCTAAATTCTGTCAGCAAAAAAAAGGTGTTGTCATTGCCGGAAAATATTGGTCTATGTAGAATTTTCCTAGGACCAAATCACCACAAATTAATCAACAACTTATAACAGTTGTTGAAATAGAGAACCGGGCTTCCGACACTATAGAGTACTGCTACAAAGCATTATCGTATATAATTATCCCCTGTTGTATACGTATACCTAGTAAATGAAGATTCTGTATACTTGCAGAAATACCCAGTATGTGTATATTCTATGTTCTGCACTCTTTAGGTACACCCTGTACTGTATTCTAACACATTCTGTGCGTTAACATCATGTATTCTGCTGGATATATTTTACCATGTATACGTAAACCCTCTATGCCTAAAATCGGTTTACTAATATTTACACATTTTTCACTACTACCCTGTATACTGATATCACGCCTAAACATTCGGCAAAATAAGTGAATGATCATTCTCCAACGACATCAAAGGCATAGTCCAGGATTTTAGTTCCAATTATTTCTGTTTCCTTCATAGTTTACTCACCAATATATCACTAAAAAATATTTAATAACCTCTAACAGTTACTGAAACCGAAAACCGGGCTCACCTTCATCTATAAGTAAATATTTGGTAATTTCTCCTGCAAATATACCTTCACAATATATCCTTATATCCTGTAGCCTTACACCCTGGGTATTATGACGGTTGTTTTACCCTGTGTACCTGCACCCTATATACGGCTACAGTTTCTTCCCTCTGTATACTTATACCCTGTCAACGTATTCCGATACTACTATAAAATTACAGTTGCTATATACTTTTTAGGGTTCCGTATATACAGTATACGGATACCCTTATAATATCACTCAGGATTTCTGCATCTGTCACATCACAGCAATTTTCTCCTAAACTACTGGACGGAAGAGGTTGAAATTTGGTATGAAGGTATAGTTTGGTGACTTGATTAGGAGCACATATCGCAAAAGAAGAAATTTTGATTTAAGGGGTACTTCTGGGGGGGAAACTAAAAAAACCGACAGTTCCCCCCCCATGATCACCGAAACTACTGAACCTAAAATTTTGAAAAAAATAGAAAATATAGAACGTTGCCCGAACTTTACAGGAAAAATAAGGAGAAACCATTAATATTAATTTTGGGGGGCAAATTATAGAATTAAATAAAATTTTAAAAATAAAAAAAAATTCAAACTCATCATGTAATATATCAAATGAAAGGTCTCATTCTGAGGAACACAAATATATTTTTTTCATATTTAAATAAAAATTAATTAAAAAGATATTAAAGAAAATATATCAAAATTTACCGATTCCTCCCACCTTATCTCCGAAACTATAAAACGTAAAGTTTTGAAAAAAAATACTTTTATAGGTTCTGACCTGAAGTTTACTGGAAAAATAAGGAGAAACATCTACTTTTCATTTTGGGGGGCAAATTACAGAATTAAATGGAAAATATAAAATTAAAATTATTTCTAACCCATCATGTTATATATCAAATAATAGGGCTCAATATGACAAAAACAAATATATTTTTTTCATATTTTTAAAATAAATTAATTAAAAGTTATTAACAAAAATATAAAAAAATTTACCCATTCCCCCCCTTATCTCCGAAACCATAAGCTGGAAAATTTTGAAAAAAAAATTGAGTTATAGCCCCTCACCTGAACTTTACTGGAAAATTAAGGAGAAACCCCTAATATTTAATTTGGGGGGCAAATTATAGAATTAAATGGAAAATATAAAATTAAAATTATTTCTAACCCATCATGTTATATATCAAATAAAAGGGCTCATTATGCCGAAAACAAATATATTTTTTTCATATTTTTAAAATAAATTAATTAAAATTTATTAACAAAAATATAAAACAAATTTACCCATTCCCCCCCCCTTTATCTCCAAAACCATAAGCTGTAAAATTTTGAAAAAAAAATAGGTATAGCGCCTCACCTGAACTTTACTGGAAAAATAAGGAGAAACCCCTAATATTCATTTTGGGGGGCAAATTATAGAATTAAATGGAAAATAAAAAATTAAACTTGTTTCTAACGTATCATGTAATATATCAAATCACAGGGCTCATTATGACTAATACAAATTTATTTTTTTTATTTTTTTTTAAATAAATATTTTAAAATATATTTAAAAAAATATTAAAAAATACCCATTCCCCCCTTTATTCCCCAAACTATAAGACCTAATTTTTTTATTTACAGGAAAAATACGAAGAAATCTTTAATATTAATAATGGGGAGCAATTTATAGAAATAAACGGAAAATAAAAAATATTTTTTAACGTGTCATGCAATATATCAAATGAAGGGGCTCGTTATGAAAAATACAAATATATATTTTTAAAATTAATTGTTTACAAGATATTAACATAAAGATATAAAAAATTCTCATTTCTCGCTTTATTTCCGAAACCATACTACCTAAAATTTTGAAAATAATTAGGGGTACTGGGGCTCACTTGAAATTAATAAGAAAAATTATTAGAAAACCTCCATGGTAATTTTAGGGACCAATTATACAATTAAATGGAAAATAAAAATTCAATTTTCAAACGAATCATGTAATATATCAAATAAAAGACTCATTATGTGAATTACAAATATATCATATTTTTAAATCATTTGTTTAGCAAAGATATTAAACATCGACTTAATTCCCATTTTAGAAACTATACTATTTAAATTTTGAAAAATATATTTTATTTGTATTTTTAAATAATTTGAATAACAGATTTAATAATTTATAATTTAAAACTTGACCTATTGTGCCCTTTATCTTCCAATCTATAGAGCCTCAAAATTCAGACAATAGATTATAAAAGGCTTCCCTGAAAGCTTATTAGTAAAATAAAACTCTAATGTTAAATTTTGGGGGCCAAACTAGAAAACTAAATACAGCGAATCTTGAAGGTGGTACGGAACCCTTACAATGCGAGTCCAACTCGCACTTGACCAAATTATTTAACTAACCATCACTTACTAGGTTTAATTACTGTGTTATCAATAAGATCAGAAACCGAAACTAGTGTTTATATATTATTTAAAATAAATAATTATTTTATTGTATCTAACCTATCTGAAATATTAACATTATTGCCACAGATTTTAATACAGAATTATAATAATTTTTTTTAGGTTTCCGTATATATAATATGCGGTTACCCTTATAATATCACTACGGATTTCTGCCTCTGTCACATCACAGCAATTTTCTCCTAAACTACTGAACGGAAGAGGTTGAAATTTGGTACCAATGTATAGTTTGGTGACCCGATCAGAAGTACATATCGTAAAAGAAAAAACTTTGATTTTAGGGGTACTTCTGGGAGGAAAAACTAAAAAAATCAACCCTTCCCCATCCCTGATCTCCGAAACTACTGAGCCTAAAATATTGAAAAAATAGGAAATATAGAACGTTGCCCGAACTTTACAGGAAAAATAAGGAGAAATCATTAATATTAATTTTTGGGGGCAAATTATAGATTAAATAAAAATTTAAAAATAAAAAAAATTTCAAACGCATCATGTAATGCATCAAATGAAAGGTCCCATTCAGAGGAACACTAATATATTTTTTTCATATTTAAAAAAAAATAGTTAAAAAGATATTAACGAAAATATACCAAAATTTACCCATTCCCCCCCTTATCTCCAAAACTAAAAAACGTAAAGTTTTGAAAAAAAATTAGAGGTATAGGGTTTAACCTGAACTCTACTGGAACAATAAGAAGAAACTTCTAATAGTCATTTTGGACGACAAATTATAGAATTAAATGGAAAATATAAAACTAAAATTGTTTATAACCCATCATGTTATATATCAAATGACGAACACAAATATATTTTTTCCATATTTTTAAAATAAATAAATTAAAAGATATTAACAAAAATATAAAAAAATTCACCCATTCCCCCCTGTCGTTATCTCCGAAACCATAAGCTGCAAAATTTTGAAAAAAATAGATGTATTGCCCCCCACCTGAACTTTACTGGAAAAAATAAGGTGAAACCCCCAATATTCATTTTGGGGGGCAAATTATAGAATTAAATTGAAAATAAAAAAATATAATTGTTTCTAACGGATTATGTAATATATCAAATTACAGGGCTCATTATGACGAATACAAATATATTTTTAATTTTTTTTTTAAATAAATATTTTAAAATGTATTAACAAATATTTAAAAAAAATACCCATTCCCCCGTTATTCCCCAAACTATATGACCAAAATTTTTTTGTTTGCAGGAAAAATATGAATAAATCCCTAATATTAATATTGGGGGCTAAATTGTAGAATTAAACGGAAAATAAAAAAAATATATTTTTTAACACATCATGCAATACATCAAATGAAAGGGCTCATTATGAGGAATATAAATATATATTTTTCATATTTTTAAAACTAATTGTTTACAATATATTAACATAATGATATAAAAATTTTCATTTCTAGCTTTATTTTCGAAACCATACTACCTAAAATTTTGAAAATAATTAGGGGTACTGAGGCTCACTTGAAATTTATAAAAAAAATTATTAGAAAACCCTTATAGTAATTTTAGGGACAAATTATACAATTAATTGGAAAATATAAATTCAATTTTCAAACGCATCATGTAATATATTAGATAAAAGGCTCATTATGTGAATTACAAATATATCATATTTTTAAATCATTTGTTTAAAAGATAATAACAAAAATATTTAACATCGATTTAATTCCCACTTTAGAAAACACTATTTAAATTTTGAAAAATATATTTTATTTATATTTTTAAATAATTTGAATAACAGATTTAATAATTTATAATTTAAAACTTGACCTATTTTGCCCTTTATCTTCCAATCTACAGAGCCTCAAAACTCAGACAGTAGATTATAAAAGGCTTCTCTGAAAGTTTATTAGTAAAATAAAACTCTAATGTTACTTTTTGGGGGCCAAATTAGAAAATTAAATTTATATATATTATGATAAAAATTAAGCGAATCCTGAATGATAATTAAGTTGCTATTAATTATGCTTTAAATCTACATTGTCCGGTAAGTAAATTTTGAAAAATTGCAATTTAAATCATTTATAGAAATCCTGTATAAGCTAAAATGGTTTAATGGGGACACATACAATATAAACGCATAAAATTCAATTGAGTTTATATATCTTCAGTTTTCGTTGCAGTGTCGTAAATGTATTAACTAATAATGCTTGTGAATATTTACTTAAATGGCCACCTTTACTTTTCCTCAGATATCTGGAAACTTGCGCATCCAGCCAGTAGAAGACTATCTCGCAGGGAGTAGCTTAGTTAATACGGTTCGCCTTGCAAAATGTCGCTCTAAATTATTTCTATTACGATTGAAAGGAGTTCTGATTGTTTACAACTTGCTGCATTACCTTTCATAATATTCTCTATAAACTATCACTGAAGTGATGGTATAGGCGAATTGCTGTTAAATTTTATGGTCGAAAATGACTTCAGTTTTGCTCTATAGACAAGTGTATACATTTTCCATCTCGAACAACACCTCGCTCAGTTATCCGAATAGTTGTATAATATTCACATGTCATTACTGTGGCAATAATTAAATAATACTACAAAAAATCAACTTATTACCGATTTTTATTCAGACTTTATGCTGTTTTTCAGTATAAATTTCTTGACTTTTCGGGTTTGATTAAAAGTAAATATCATACATATTAAATGTATTGGAGGTAAACTCCTTCCTGGTTGTCGCAAAGTTGTATTTTAAGCTCATAGGTTTGCCGTAGTAATATCTCGAATATTTATGAAAGTGCACAACAACCACAACTTTCAGTTGCAGATATTAGTTCTGCAACATCGTGCCTCGATAGTTTAATAAAGCTGCAGCTGATATCATTGTTTACTGTATATTTACAACATATGTAGTAAAGAGATTTTCTTGTATTTAGATATACCGCAATATAAGAGCGCCACGGGTTTGGTAGGAGCAAATTACAATTTACGACTTTTAAGATTGTGGTATGAAATCTAAGCGCATTGTTGCAATTCACAGTAATTGGTTGTGTAATGTTCTGGAAATTGGTAATCTCCTAAAGCAAGTTTAAAAATTGCAGAAAATTGAAATAATATTGATGAACGAATATATTGTAGTTGTTTTCTGAATGATACTTGTGGCATATTTTTCAATGTCTAAGTGCTTCTTGGAAAATAACACCACAGTTTAAAGAAAATTGCGGAGGTAGTAGCGATATTCCAAAATTATAGCAGATATTTCGGGGTCTAGATCGGACCCCGTTCTGTCAATCGGTTAAGAAATCTAGGGATTCAAAAGGCACAATTCTAAGATGTAAATTAAAATGTATTTGACAATGTGTATTATTTGGTTTTTGACGTAACTAAGAGAATTCTTTTTATTTGATTATATGATACTAGGTTACGTACACATTGCATCAGAATCCGTATTTCTATAGATCATCGAAATAATACAGCAATAAAGTTATTTCCTATTCAAATTAGAATTATAAAACTAATATTCACTTTCACTTTTCTAGAAGTGATCTCTGAACGCTAGGGAAGATCTTCAGAAGCGTTTGTTGTTATGCTTTGGGCGTAACACTCCTATTCTGATCGTCCCGATCAGACATTCCATGGTTACAAGATAGTGTCAGCCTCTTTCGTATGGCCAAAAATACAGCCAGACCAACCCGACTGAACTTGAGGTCGTATGTCTTCATTCACGGGTGATCTGCGTTCCCGTGTATTGCCAGCAATGTCGGAGCTGGTCATCGTGGAAGGAGAAAACGCATGGTAATCGCAGGAATAGGAACTGTACTTATGCCAACATACATATCACGCTGGATGACGATGGATAGGTGTTGTTCCAAGGTCCTGTTGAATCTTTCCACCATTTCACAATGGTGTTGTTCTCGTTTTCCTGATCCCCAACATCGTGCAGACCTTCTGGAATACATTCGATTCGAAGTTACGCCCCTGGTCTGAATGTAGTTCCATCGGGACGCCAAACCTGACCTAGTACCGTTAGCCTCTTGGTTGGGTATCGCATATGCCTTAGGCTATTTGCTAATCCATTAATCAGACTCGGGAAACGGACCGGTGACCGATGGATGGGACGCCCACATTGTACTGCTGCATTCGGGCCCTTACTAGCTGAGGTGGTAGCTCTAACGCGATCACAGTAGTATGGCGAACTTTGTCTATATTCATGCCCACGGTAAATCATGTATTATAGCAGAGAGTCCCACTGAGCCCATAACGATTTCTGCACGCCGGATTATCTAGCTACCTCGTCCCATCGTGGCCTGGGTTCCCCTCTCATTTTGAGTGACAAGATTGGTTCGATGTCTGGATCAGCCATTTGGTCCTGGATGCACTGTTCCGTTGTCCATTCTTCATTGAGCTGCACTCGGGTCTGCCTGATGGGGATACCCTCTCGCTCTTCCGTCTTCAGACAATGCTTGCATTCCGCTCTACAGGGTCTTCTGGATAGGGCATCGGCATTATTGTGCAACCGGCCGGCACGGTGTTCCACCTTGAAGTCGTATTGCTGTAATTTCTCCATCCATCTGGCCAGTTGTCCTTCCGGTGTCTTCATGTCCAGCAGCAATTTGAGGGCGGCATGATCTGTTCGGATTAAGAAATGGCGACCATAGAGGTATTTGTGGAAATGGTCTACAGCCCTTATTATTGCAAGAAGTTCTTTTCTGGTGACGCAATCATTTCTTTCTGGTTTCGAGAATCCACGGCTGTAGTACTCGATCACTTTCTCTTCACCATCTTGCACCTGGGATAGGACGGCCCCCAAACCGGTGTTGCTGGCGTCGGTGTCTAAGATGAACTTGCCGGACTGTGTAGGAAAGGCTAGGATTGGGCTGGAACATAGTGCTGCCTTCAGCCGTCTGAAAGATGTTTCGCAATCCTGATTAAAATGGAAGGTCTCTTTCTCAGTGGTGTGCCGATGTAGAGGGGCGGCGATGGTGGCAAATCCCTCAACAAAACGCCGGTAGTATGAACAGAGGCCCAAGAAGCTTCGGAGTTCATGTTTGTCTCTTGGAACTGGCCAATTACGGATGGCTTCTATCTTGTCTTCGTTGGTGCGGATTCCTGACTCGGACACTACGTGACCCAAAAACTCTACTTCTTTTTGAAACAAGGAACACTCCTTCGGATTGAGTCTCAGGTTGGCATTATTAATTCTGGAGAATACTTCGTCCAGGTTCTTCAGATGGTCGTCGAATGTCTGACCCATCACTAGAATGTCGTCGAGATATACTAAGCACGTCCTCCATGTTAACCTTCTCAGTACATACTCCAATAGCCTCTCAAATGTAGCAGGTGCATTACATAACCCAAAGGGCATGACCGTGAACTGAAACAAAATCGGGTGGTTCCATCCTTCTTTTTAACAAGCACGACGGGAGCAGACCATGGGCTGATGGATGGCTCAATAACTCCACTCTGTAACATGAACTAGATGTTCTCCTCGACTGCCTGTTGTTGCCCCAATGGTAGTCGTCTAGGTGGTATTCTGATGGGTTAAGCCTTTCCGGTATCTATTCGATGCTGTATGATGTTGGTGCGGCCGGTGGTTCCATCTTGATTGTTAAAAATTTGCCAGTGCTTTGTGATAAATTGCTTGGCTTTCTTCTGGTTCTTTGGTGTCAGGTGTTTCAAATGGTCAGCAAACTGTTGTAGGAACTCTTTACTGGGATCTGTCTCCTTCACCTACGTCTGGTACTCTTCTTCGCAATTGATGATGGTCTCTACTGGCTCGAAACAAGCTATCTCTTGACCATTGGCAATTCTGGGGTCGTTGTTGGACAAATTCAGGATTCTGATTGGTATATCTGGTCCGGTTTTAACTATAGCCCGTCGAACTAAGTAGTCATGAGCTGAGTGTACGGGCTCCACCATTCCAACGCAGCTCCCAGGATTTCTGTCTAGCTGCCCATGAATAATCTGTTCCGTTCGACCGGGAATTCTAGCTGAAGACTTTGCCACAATTTTTATGGAGGTGACTGAACTGTTGACGGGCCGTGTCAATACAAATTCCTCATCTAGGAACCAAAGAACAACATATCTCGGGTCGAACATAAATCCATGCTGGCTAATTAGGTCCATTCCCAGTATAAAATCGTCCTCAATATTCGCTACCAGGACCCTATGTCGGATCATGTTGTCCCCTATCGGTAGCACGACCTCTACCTCACCCTGTATTGACATGGACTCGCCGGTGACTGTTCTGAGCTGGATGTTATTGGTAACTGGCCTAATGTCTGATGCTCTCAAAACCCTGGACTTGGCAATGGACACAGCGGCGCCGGTATCGATGGTGATGGTAACTGCTCGCCCATTGATGGTGCCTCTGATGACTAGGCTGCCGCTATCTCGTCAAATTCCCCGGATGGATAACGTTTTGGGGGCTGGTGGAGGGACAGTCAGCATTCGCCCCCCTATACTGACTGACTGACGGTCCCTGGACATGTGGCTGTTCTGTTGGTTACCCCTGGTCGGTGATCGTTCAGGTGGCCTCACTCGACAATTACGTTGGAAGTGCCCTGTCCGTCCGCAACGGTAACATGCCCCTCTGGTGCCAGTTCTTTGTGACCGTTCTAATATTTTGTTCAGACCAGCCAGCAGCGCTTGAAATGGTGACTCTGACTCTTCCTGGTTGAAGGAAACTGCTCGGACCCTCGGCTTGGAAATGTTCATGACGGCCTCTACTTCCAAAGCCCGAAGTAGAGCTTCATTACTTTTCTTGACGCCACTTAGTCTTAGATTTCGCTGTACTTCCACATCTCTGATGCCGTTAATGAAAGTCTGTGTGGCCAACTGGTCTTTCGTTTCCTTTGGCAGGTCTGGGTAGGACAAGTGAACTAACCGTCTAATTTCTGCTTCGAATTGTTGGAGGCTTTCACCGGATTTTTGCGTCTTTCCACTCAGTTGGACTTGGTATACCTGGCTCAAGGATTGATTGTCGTAACGTTTGTCTAGGATGGCGATGATCTTGTCGAAATTGCCTTGTTCATCGACTGGAATGCTTTGGAGGAGTTCTAGGGCTGGACCTCTCAACGAAATTACCAGAGAAGTAGATTTTTCTTGATTATCCCATCCATTAGCTGTAGCCTTAGCCTCAAATTGCCGTTTATACATGGGCCAAGATGAACTGCCATCAAATGTGAGTGGTTTACTAATGGAACCTCTGGTACTCACGGTGTTCTGGTATTTTCCTCGCTGTAAGTCCTGTTGCATTTTTTTAATTTCTGTTTCTACCTTGTCTTGGATGGCACTGATATGGTCTTGAACTGTGTTTTGAATTGAACTGATTTCAACTTTTACCTGGCTTTGGATAGATTCGAGGTCATCTACTTTTGTTTCAAGAGTGTCCACGGTATTTTTTTATGGTCGTAAAGTCATCATTTATCTCTTTTATATCAGACTCAACTATTTGCATTCTTTCATTAACTGTTTCAATAACTTGTCTTACTTTTTGCATTAGTTGTTCAAATTACATTTGTCTTTTTTCTTCCATGGCAGTGACAATATTTTCTAATTCTATTTTACGTTTTTCATCGATATTAGTGACAAGATTTCCTAACTCATCTTTAAGTTTATCATGAAAAGATTTCACTAACCTTTGGTGAATTTCTTCTTAATGTTGTTTCTCCTTCTTGTCACGTTTTTCGAGAATCTGTGCAATTTTTTCGTCTATCTTTTCCTTACTACGAGTTTCCATAAATCAAATTACGATTTTCACTGCACTTAATCCTTTACTTCTGATCACCAAATGTTATAAAGTCCGTGGGTTCAATTTTAGAATTATAAACCTAATATTCACTTTCACTTTTCTAGAACTTCTTTCACATTAAAACAGCTGATCTCTGAATACAATAACAATCCCATATACGCTACTCGTCGCGGTATAACTGAACTGCGTTCGTGGCGTGCTTCCTATATATCACCAGCGTCGAATTCTCCAGCAAAATCATCATCACTCCTTCCGCTGCCGAGTCTTTTCGAGAATCGTTTTTTTTTATCTTAAAGCGTTTGTTGTACTGAAACAGGGTCGGCTTTGGGTAAATTTCGTAACAATATTGCAGTTTCTCGGTTAGATTTACCCTCATAATTTTTTATATTCAAAAGTTACGTTAATAATATATACTCACTGTCAAACAATTCGTAACACTTGGAAGGAGATGTTTAAATTTAATATTGTATTGGTAAAATATAGAAGCTGCAGTAACGAACAAATGATTAAAATTTGCTAAAGTTTGGTGAATGTTTTTTCATGTAAACTTTTTTTCAATGAATATTGTATTCGTTTTTATTGCATTTATTTTTAATTTACCAAAATAACAAACTGTTTGATGGGATCCAAAGTTGACATTTAGTAATGATAAAATGCCGAGTATGTGTACGCCAAATGTATCGCCAGCTAAGTGAATTTGAAAGATGACTAATTATTGGTTTACGCGAGGCGGGTTTTTCATTACGAGATTTCGCTAACCGCACGAACATAAATTCAAATATTCCTATGAGATGTTGTCAAGCGTGGTTTAATAACATCCAAATGTGAAGAAGATAGACTCCGGACGTCAAAGAGGTTAAAATGAATTTCAAGATCGACGTCTAAGATTCAGAGACAGATATTCGACAACTCGAAATTTCGCTTATGAGTGGTTAGGAGAACAAAGCCATCTTGTAAGTGTCCGAGCGGTTTACTTTCGTATAAGGTCTTTTCAACTGAAGCATTATGCTACCGCTGACCGCTGAGCATGGCAACGACTACAGTGGTGCAGAGAACGACAATATTGTAATGAACATCGATTCTGCTTGTGTGGACATAGTGGTCGAAGAAGGTCTAAAGTCAAGGTGAAATACGTCAACCTAAATTTGATTTTGACCCACATGTACACCGGACTGTACGGTTTTGAAGAGACCCATGTGAATCTTTCGCCCATAGAACATGTTTGGGATATGATGGGTTGAATGCTCTGAAACTTACTCCAGCCCCCACGGACTTTGAAGCTTCTAAGGCATGAAATACTAGTAGTTTGAGATAGTATTTCTCAGGACAAAATAGACCACATTATTGAGTCAATGCTAAGACATGTTGGGGAGTGTATATATAACCGTTGTCGACAAACACAATATTAACAACCTTAATTTAAAAAAATAAACTCCTTGATATTTTCTTTCGAATTTTAATCATTTACTATTAAAATGAAACAACTCCTTCTAGGTTTTGCGATTACAGTGAGTATGTATTTGGTCGATTTCTCCAAAACACGTATAGTTGTTTAAATTGTATTTTATTAAGGAGGATCCAGTGCTAATCTCGTATATTTTCCTTAAAATTGTAACATGCAGGTTTTTTAGAAAAACCCCGAAAAATCCAATATTCATTTCAAAAACACGATCAAGTGACGCAACTGACAATGCCGCATAAATATTTTAATTTCAATGTAATAATAGTATGAAAAGTGTAGACAATAAACATTTGAAAAAATCGTATATGTATATCGCAAGCATTTAGGTAGTATTAGTGTGATATAATTAATTATATTAAACATATTACCTGATCATGAACTCAACTGGCACCAAGTATATTTTGTTTTTATACCTATTAAATGTATAGATCTAGATGAAAATTTTTCAATTTTGGGCAGATGTTCCTTTTGGTGTTGTCGAGTCCTGGCCTAATAGAACAGTCAATAACAAAACACGTTAAATTCTATACTGATCTTGGATGCGGTTATATACAGGATGTTTAGTATAGCAAAAAAGTAAGACGTAAACTGATAAAACTAATGAGAACAATACTTAATTTAATTATCCATATTTTTGGCACATTAGTCAACCCATACCAAGTTCATTGTGTTTCTTTAACGGTTATCTGCCAATTTAAACGAAAATATATCATTTGTAATGTTGGGTATATTGGTATTACTTACATAGGCGCGGTGTATTAAGGTTAAACATTCAAAATAAAAAATATAGAACAAAAACTACTCAGTTCAGAATATAAGTAAACTCCTGAAAATAATTGAAAATAAAATATTTAAAAAAACATTCTCTGACTACTAAGTAGAAGCAAAAATTTGCAAACACTTAACAAAAAAAGCACTAAACTGAAAATAGCACCTTCATTGTTTTTAGGTTCCTACCCACAAAGTAAAAATTGTAAACAATAAAAGGTACTCATTTTGTACAACTTAATTACCTACCTATCTAATATATTTGTAAAACGGTGTCAGGCAACAATCAAGTTTAATGAAGCAGTTGACAAGTAAGCAATACAGGATTTTAGATTTGCTTAGCACCGACTTTAAAAATATACAAGATATGTAGGAAATTAATTTGTATAGAATTAGCACCTTTTAATAATTACATTTTTGTTGTTTTGTGATTAGAAACCTAAAAACAGTGAATGTGCTATATACTGTATAGTGCTTTATTTGTTACACTTGGAAGTCGGTTAATCTTTGTTTAATTTTTTAAATAATTCTATTTTTGTTGAAATTACTTTAGGGATACCAATAATAAACCAAAGGATTTACTATATTTCCCTCCATGGACTTTGTGGACATCATTGTGCTTTTATGAGCTTCTTGCCCATAATATCATATTTGAACGCATTCTTTTTAAAATTATGTTTTCTGACTTTTTTTCAAAAACAATGGCAAGACAATAAAGCCAAATACTCGCTCGCTTGTAATAAAAATCTTGCCTTACAGGTCTTATTTTCCGAAGTTTTCGCCTTAAAACTTGTTTGTTTGTCGAATGACAAAAACCAGATAATTGTAGAAACCTTAAATTTAAATGTCGATGATTTTATTAGTTTATTTCAAATTGATTATCGAGTCAAGTTCAGTCAAATTCATATATTAAAATTTCAAAAAATTCCCTTTGCAATTTGAAGTAAAATGTAGAGTGAGTTGCAAAGCTACGCTCGAATGTTTGTTATTTCTGTTCCATTAAAATTCCATGAATAGTTTTAAAAGAACTTTGCATATTTCCGTCATCTTTCATTACAGAGGATTTTAAGGAATTATTCAAGGCTACTATTTATTCATCTCGACTTTCAAGTTATCAAAATCCCATTATTCACAAATCACGATTTTTTTAAATCGCTCGCAAGTTATATTATGCAGCATCTTTCTCATTTCTAAGATACCAAAATTTGAATAGTATCTGTCACTCACACTACGTTCGTCTAATCGTCTAATGATAACATAAATAATGTCAGTTATTTAATGAACAACCTTTACAATAATTCTTGAAAATACTAGTATTTGCTAAAATGTTGAAAACAAAATATGGTGAACGAGTTTTCGTAAGGACATACATACACACACACACACACACACATATATATATATATATATATATATATATATATATATGAACTAAGCTAGGTTCCGGGTGAGAACCGCGTCTGAATTTATTCAATACTCGACGTTTCGACTCCTGCTTCGGAGCCATATAGTGAAAAATAGTTTGACGATCGAACTCTGGGCCTAACTGAGTCACTAGGTAACTGAACAGTCTGCTCTGCTTCTTTTATTTATAGGTAGCGCTGGGTTAGAAGAAGAACGTATGAGGCTGTGTTGTGATTGGTTGGGTATTGGTGGGCGTGTCTGCTTTGTTTAATCGCAATTGTCCAATGGGAAGGCGAGTACTGTCATCGCGTCTATTTAGACAGAGAGGTCTTTTTTTCTATTTCGAAGCTTCTTGCCCTAAGAGAATTGAGAGATGATAGTTACTGTCCTCGAAGTTGATAGAGTGTGTTTATATGGTGATCGAAAAGTTTTCTGACAGAGAGTGTTCATTACTCGATGGTTAACTGTTGGTTGTAGCTTTGTGGGCAATCGCGGCATGAGATTTCGTCGATCCTCAATACCGGACAAATAGTCCTTTGTAAAATCCGTGCAATTTTGTCAGTGATCGAATGTATGGAAGTACGGCTTTTTGATGTTGTTGTTCTGTTTCTGACGGGGTTGGTGTGATTGGGGGTTGTTGAGATTGATGAATTATAAATTTGATAACCGTTTTGTCGAAGGATTTGTTGAAGATTATTAAGTTCGTTTTGTCTATTGTCAATATCTGTTAAACGAATAGATAGATAGAATACAGAACTCAATTGGGCAGGGTGGTGGTGTGATTGGGCATTTAAGTATCGATTGGTATGGGTTGGTTTTCTATAGATGGTATGTGAGAATCTGTCATTGTTGGTTTTTGTTATGAGGACATCAAGAAACGGGAGAGAAGAATCGGACTCGATTTCCATTGTAAATTGTATATTAGAATGTATACCGAAAACTATCCCAACTGAAAGAATCATTTCTCAAGTTGAGGTAGCTTTGGTTGAACTAACAGATATTGAGGCTGAAGATACTCGTCAAGACATTGCTAGAGTACTCCGCACATCAAAGCCACGAAAATCAAACCTAACTTCTAACGAAAGACATGCACTAAAACAACTACGTAACAACGATGACATAACTATTATTCCTGCCGACAAAGGTAACGCGACTGTTCTTCTCAATACTAAGGACTATGTTCACAAGATGGATTCCTTACTCCACACTGCAGACTACGAAATAATGAACAATAATCCTACTACTTACTTAGAGAAAAAGACTAAGGAAATCATCAACAGGACACAACTTCCTCTTGACATTAAAAAGATCATCATTCCTCGTGAAAAGTCTTCTAAAATTCCGAAAATTTACGGACTACCCAAAATTCATAAGCCGGACATTCCTCTTAGACCCATTGTCAGTTCGGTACAATCCCCGACCCAAGAATTAGCCCGGTACTTAGCCAAAACCCTTCAACCTCTAGCCGAGCAAGCATCCTCGTACGTAAAGAACTCTTCTTCCTTCCTAGATATCCTAAGTGGTTACAGAATTTCAGAAAATGACATCCTAGTTAGCTTCGATGTTGTATCTCTTTTCACCAATGTCCCCATTTCAGAAACGTTAGATATTCTAAAAACAAAATACAATATCTCTTCTGACATTATCAAACTTGTACAACACTGTTCCTCTAACACTTATTTTTCATTTCAAAAACTCTGTTCAAACATGTCCGTGGGGCCCCCATGGGTTCACCTCTTTCTCCAGTGCTTGCTAACATTTTCATGGAACAAATCGAAACCCAGGCCCTAAACTCGTCTAATTTAAAACCTTCCTGTTGGCTTAGATATGTAGATGATACTTTTGTCATTTGGCCTCATGGCAGAGATTCATTAGATTTCTTCCTACAACACCTCAATGGTATACATTCTAATATACAATTTACAATGGAAATCGAGTCCGATTCTTCTCTCCCGTTTCTTGATGTCCTCATAACAAAAACCAACAATGACAGATTCTCACATACCGTCTATAGAAAACCAACCCATACCAATCGATACTTAAATGCCCAATCACACCACCACCCTGCCCAATTGAGTTCTGTAATGAAATCTTTGACTCTCAGATCTATTCGTATAACAGATATTGACAATAGACAAAACGAACTTAATAATCTTCAACAAATCCTTCGACAAAACGGTTATCATCCGGACCACATTGGGCGTATAATTCATCAATCTCAACAACCCCCAATCACACCAATCCCGTCAGAAACAGAACAACAACATCTAAAAGCCGTACTTCCATACATTCGAGGAGTCACTGACAAAATTGCACGGATTTCACAAAGACATCAAATAAAGACTATCTTCAACACCACTCAAACTATAGGCAACTTAACCGGTAACCCCAAAGACAAAGTACCTAACGAGGATCGAGGAGTTTACGAAATCTCATGTCGCGATTGCCCACAAAGCTACATCGGTCGTACCAACAGGCGCGTTAACCATCGAGTATATGAACACTCTCTGTCAGTTCGTAAAAAAGATCCGACTTCAGCTCTCGCGCATCACCATATCCAAACAGGGCACTCTATCAACTTCGAGGACAGTAGGACTATCATATCTCTCAATTCTCTTAGGGCATCTACTATTCGCGAAGCTATCGAAATAGAAAAAAGACCTCTCTGTCTAAATAGACGCGATGACAGTACTCGCCTTCCCACAGCTTGGACCTCCGTAATTGCCAGATTAAACAAAGCAGACACGCCCACCAATACCCAACCAATCACAACACAGCCTCATCACGTGACATCTTCTTCTAACCCAGCGCTACCTATAAATAAAAGAAGCAGAGCAGACTCAAATTCAGTTCAGTTACCTAGTGACTCTTGGGGAGTAGGCAGATTGAGGCCCCGAGTTCGATCTAGACTCTGAAACTCTTTTTCACTTTTGTCTCTTGATAATGGCTCCGAAGCAGTGTGTGTGTGTGTGTATGTTTTCTTCCGGTGTACATCCGTTCGTCCGTTGAATTCCGCTGAACTCCCGCTTGACGTTTCGCCAAAATCTTATCTGGCATAATTCATTATAAAAACTACCTGAACAAGATAAAGTATTATAATGACGACCGTGGGATGGCTTCGGTTGCATTTATAATTTAATAAATGCTGAAGTCAGCGAAAAGATATTCACACGATGCGTTCCCACGTTAACATCGAACTACCAGAAACCTGGTAATATACACCGTTGCATCATACACGTGTGTACAATTAACACCTAGCAGCTTCCCCTTATGTTACAACATCAACTTCTAAATCAAATTTCCATGTGGGATCCATCTTGAATCACAGGCCTCAGTTTTGGCACGAGTCTGGACAGTGGTTTTGAAAAGGTCCTTAGGTTGACTGAAATAGAGTTTTCATCCTTTGGTGGTTTCTTGAAGTGTTTTATGGTCTTAACTGAAATGTATGCAACAACAGTGATTATGATTATTGTAATCGTCGCGTATGTAAACCAGGATATCTTCCTGTGTACAAATGGCTGGTTGATAAAGTCGTCGAGATCCCTGGAGTATTGATCTAACTTATGGCTCGCTGTAGAGAGTGCTTCCATATTCAAGTCATCCAGCTTTAGGAACTTGAGTTCTCGAATATCTAGTTTTTCTGGGTGAGAACTGCAACAGTTCTAAAGGATTAATACAGGGTATGAATTTGGTTCCGCTTGTATTTTTGTGATTCCCACAAAAGCACTGCAGTCTGATTGTAAGCGAATAAGATTGTTTTTGACAAGAATTTGCGAAATTTATCTGTAGTGACTTATTCAAATGATGAGGTGTAATTATTGAGGAATAAATTATTTTTAAACGAGCAAATGTTATGAAATTTAAAATATCGTTGAGGTTATCCTCAAAAAATAAATAGCTTGCCATTAATTTTTCGTATATTCCCCAAAATGACTGTTTTGCTTGGATAAGGGGCTATTTTGTCGTTTAGAGTATGTATTGGCAAACTGATTGCGTCAATGTTCTTCGTTAAAGGTTTTGATAATAGAAGGAGTTATGCTTATTTGGTTTTTTAGGAGATTGTCTACTTGTAATTGTCCCAGGTTAAGTTTGTTAATTCTATCTGTGCGGTTGCGTCAAGGTTTCCAGTGATGGCTTTAAAGATAGTTCCTACACCGTCAATGAGTTCTCGTTTGAATCTTCTAGAGTCCATGAATATTTCTGAGAATTTAGTTTTGATTGAATCTGAAATTTGGGATAAGAGACTGATGTGAGTGGGTATATCAATTCGGAATGCGCTTTTGACATGAAATTTGAAACCTGGGATGGGATCGATAGTGTTTTCTAATGTTTTGGAGATCACTATTCTAGTTTCGTCGTGATAGTAAATACCAAAAGTGTTGTTTATTGATTTGATGTTGAACTGTGAGACTGCTGATCCGAACAGGAGTAGAGACCTGAAAAGAAAGTTAATTTATATACAGATATATATCCACATATTTAGAACTACATCATTCAACGTATGACAGCCGTTTCGAACCAGGAGTTCTCGTCAGATACGCTTCCTTGAATGACAAGTTGTAAAGTGAAATACTTGGATGTTATACACATCAGTAAGACAACAGACAGTGTAAATTACTCAATAGACGGTAGATGTCACCGACATCTATTAGGTTCAATACACTGACAGAAAGTTAATTGTTCAAAAGAGAGTTTCATTCTGTCAAAGTTAACTTTCGTTCGTTGGTTTGTTTTGAGATTTAAGAGTGTGGCTGAATTATTGTGAATATATCGAAACTTTGGATCTACCATTGAATATGTTATGTAATTTTTCTTTAATTTGGGATTCTTTGACATAAACTTTGTCACCAATTTTAAATTCGGGAAGTTTGTCAGAAACATGTTTATCAAAACCTTCTTTAGCCTTGTTCAAGTCTCGTATATAATTACTAATCAGTTCCTTATGGTTGTAGGTGGTTTTATGTGGTCTGTTGCACGTATGTCCAAATATTAGTTCAAAAGGGGAAAAGCGATGAGTTTTGTTTGTCGAGTTATTGTAAGCAATAACCGCATACGGGAGTACATTTAGGGCATGATCATCTGGATTTTCGGCTTTATGGATTCGAATCATTTCTAACAAAGTAGAATGAAATCGTTCTACACAGCCCTTTGTTTGCGGATGCCCTACGCTTGAATATGTGACTTTAATGTCGAAAAAGTTATATAATTCTTTGAATATGGCGTTGTCAATTTCCCTACCATAGTCACAATGGATACGTAGTGGCGTACCAAAATGTTGGAAGTATAACATCATAGTACTGATATGGCTGATTTGTCTGTCAAAGCATAAGCTTGTGAGTATTTCGTCAGTTCGTCTCGTACAGATAAGATATAGTTCCTGTCAGGTATTTTTAATATGTCAATATTAATTCGCTCAAACGGTGTTTTAGGCGTTTTCGTAATGACTAGGCAAATTGTCTAAGTTTTTGCGAAACGATTTAATTTTTTCACAAATTTCACAGTTCTTAATGAAATCTTCAATGTCGTTTGTGAAACTTGGCTAGGTGTACATTTCCTTAATACGGCGGACGGTTTCGTTAATACCGCGGTGCAAGTTATTTTTTCCGTTATCATATAGTTCAAGGATCAGCGGTACTTCGTCTTTTTTGGGGGTTTTTGTAACGTTTTGGCAAATTTTCCATTTGATTTCCTTTTCAGCGAAAATGAAAGATAGCATCTCTAAAATTGTAAGATCGAGAATGTTCTCGACACAGTATGTTTTAGTTGGAGATAAAGTATCTTGATGTTTGTAAATTGATGCAAGAAGAACTTCATTTACTATGTCAGGATCATTTGGAAGTGGGATTATGAAATATTGCCTTCTGCTTACGGCGAATATTAAATGTTTCGAAGTCAGCGCCTTCTTCGAAAATATCTTCGAAAATGCCGTGATGAAATTCCTGAAGATTGGACAATTGGGGGAAAATAAAATATTTTTATTTGTTTTGTCTAGTAGTTGACAGTTGGTGAATTCAATTTTGATGTAGTCCATTAAAGAAGTAGTTTCATAACTTTCTATAAAGGTTTTAAATTCTTCGGACTTAGTTTCAAGACATATTTCATTTTGTTCGGGTTCAGGACTGTCGTCTTCGGATTCGTGGTTTAAGGGTGGGACTTTGAAGGGTGTTAATTTCGATTTTGACTGAAATGATAGACATTCGTTCGCCAAGATGGTTGATTTTAATACGTGATAAAGCATCGGCGTTCTTGTTAACTTTACCAGGCCGTAGATTAATGGACGAAAATGCTTAACGGCCCAGACAATGGCTAAGAGCTCTCGCTCAATAGTGGAGTACCGGGTTTCGGCTTTACAAAGGGTTCTAGAACCATATCCAATCTGTAAATCCTTACCTATTCGCCCTTGAGATAATACGGCGCCGATAGCAAAAGCGCTGGCGTCGGTACTCAGTATCAACGGTTCGTCAAAATGTGGGTAATTGAGTATTGGGGTGGAAGTCAATGTTCGTTTTAATTCATTGAAGGATTTTACGTACTCTTCGTTAAAATTGAACGGTTGGTCTTTTTGTAATAGTTTTGTCAGTGGTTTTGATATCTTTGCAAAGTTAGAAATTAATCTACGGTAGTAACCAGCAGCCCTAAGTAAGATTTTATATCTTTAGGGTTCTTCGGTTGTGGACACTTTAAAACACAGTCTACTTTTGATGGATTAGGTTTCACGCCGTCTTTAGTTATAAGATATCCTAAGTAAGCGACCTCCTTGCGGAGAAATTCGCATTTGTCAGGCTATATTTTAATGTTAGCCTTTCTGAGTCTTTTAAATAGGTCTTTTTTTTTTATCCGAAGAGGGGGGAAATACGTGCTGGCCGTCGTGCGGGACTCCCGATGCAATGACTTCAAAGCAGGAGTAAATCGTTGCATTGAAACCAGTATACCGTATACCCGCTAAAACCCTAACCTCTTTCTCCTACAACCATGGTCCCCTGCGGCACTCTTAGTCAATACTACTTCGCAAGGGTGGTTCATTGCAGATGTTTACTGCTCTTACATTGAAAGCCTCTAAAGCCTACTCCTCGAACGTATTGCGTAGTTCTTTGAGGATAGTCTCCGCGTAATCTGATACCAAGTTCCAGGCTTGGGGGCCCTTCAGCATGGCTTCTACTAATTGTTCTGGAACGATATTAGTCTCCAGAATCCTCTCCACTTCAGCACGTTGATCCTGAAACCGGGGGCAGGTGAAGAACACGTGTTCCGCGTCCTCTATCACGTCCGTATAGTGTGGGCAGTTTGGGGAGTTTGCCCTCCTGAACCTGTGCAGGTATGCTCGAAAGCATCCATGTCCAGTCAGGAGTTGAGTGATGTAGAACCCAACCTCCCCATGCTGGCGGTTGACCCAACGACTGATGTTAGGTATCAATCGATATGTCCACCTTCCTTTAGTAGAGCTGTCCCACCTCTCCTGCCATTGCCCTAGACTCATGGCTCTTTCATCGCTGTTTCCTGTCGGTTGGTCTTTCTCTAACTTTCTGCGATAAAGCCGTCCCCTTTCTGCAGCCAGGATGTCGTTTGGTAGGGTAGAGGCAATCACACTCACCGCCTCGTAAGACACAGTGCGGTAGGATGATGCCACTCGAATCGCTGAGAGCCGCTGGACTGATTTCATTTTCCGGCGGTACGATGGTAGCTCGAGCGATTTCTCCCATACCGGTGCCCCGTACAACAAAACAGAAGTAGTTACTGTTGCCAGTAGCTGTCTTCTTATCTGTCTAGGGCCTCCGACATTCGGCATTATTCTAGATAATGCCCCCTGTACCCCAGCTGCTTTCTTGCTGGCCGCGATTATGTGCTCTTTGAAGTTGAGCCGTGTGTCCAGGAGCACCCCCAAATAGCTGATGAAGGGCTGCGACTGTATGTAGGAGTCGCCTATTTTGAGGGTGATGGTTTCCCTTGCCTTTCGACTGCTAACAAGAAGTGTTTCGGTCTTTTGTTCTGCTAAACTCAAGTCCGCTGCGAGCATCCAATGCTGAATTGTGGCTATAGCGAATGAGAAGGTTGTTTGTATCTCCTCTATGTGCTTGCGCACTATGATCAATGCCACATCATCGGCGAATGCCACTAGCCTGACGCCCTCAGGCAGACCGAGCAGGAGCAGGTCGTTGTACATTACGTTCCATAAGAGTGGGCCAAGAACAGAGCCCTGAGGTACACCTCCTGTGATCTTATAGTCTACTTGCCCATTTTCAGTTTGGTACAACAAGATGCGGTCCTTGAAATACGCTGAAACCATTCTGCGCAAGTACTGCGGAACTTCCATCCTGGCAAGCGCCTCCAAAATGCGGTCCCAGCGGGCCGAGTTAAAGGCGTTCTTGATATCCAGGGTGGCTATTAGACAGTACTTTTTTCCACCTCTTCTCCATCTCTTTCCCGAGATAGCCTCTCTGGCGATGTTGGTAACGAGTTTCACGGCATCGATGGTTGATCTCCCCTTTCTGAACCCGAATTGGTTGGTGGAAAGTTTCGGCTCAACGTAGGGCTCCAGCCTATCTGCTATTATCCTTTCAAGGAGTTTTCCCGCAGAGTCCAACATACAGAGGGGACGATATGATGACGGTTCGTCGGGAGGTTTCTTTCCCCCTTTAGGGAGGAGCACAAGCCTCTGCTTTTTCCACTTAGTCGGGAAAACCCCCTGCTTTAGGCAGGTCTCATACATGTGTAGAAACATGTCAGGCCTATTGGCTATGGCGCATTTTAGCGCGATGTTAGGTATGCCATCTGGACCGGGAGCCTTGCCGTTTTGGAGCCAGTTGCACGCGCCCATCAGCTCATTCATAGTCACTGATGGTATATCTTCGTCCCTCACCTGCCACGAAGGATAAGCGGGTAACTCAGGCTTCGCAGAAACAAGTGAGTGACAATGCGGTGCAATGATTAGTTCGTTGATGTCATGGGAGGGGCCTTAATTTTATGCATCACGATTTTATACGGTTTTCCCCATGGATCTTGATTAACTTCGTCACACAACTCCTTCCAGTAGGATCTCTTGCTTGAGAGAATGGCTCTTCGTAGTTGTTGCCTTTTGATCTCATAGTCGAGCCTTAGTTCTTCTGTTGTGACCCTGTCGCGTCTTCGTGCTCGTTGATGCAGCCTTCGTGCTTTGAGACACTCTCGTCGGTGTTGTGAGATTGTGTCGTTCCACCAGTAAACTGGTGGGCGGCTGTTGTTCTGCCGTCTCCTTGGCATGGAAGCATCGCAGGACTTGACAACGCAATCCAATTCCCGCACCCGCTGTACCAGTAGGTCTTGGGCTGCTTCGCAATGGTTGAGGTTGAGTTGCAGTACTTTCATTTACGGGCTTGTGCTGCTCTCATCGCCTGTTGGTAGATCGGACATTTCCAACTACCCGCAACGTGCCGGCAGTCTGACCTACTATCTTTCTCTTTGCAGAGTAAGCACTTGGCAGGTTGTTGACAAGCCGAGGCATTGTGACCAGCGCCTCCGCATCTGTGACAACAACTGCTTCGGTCAGTCTTGCCTCTGCACGCCTGGGCGTTGTGCCCAAAGTGCCAGCATTTGAAGCACCGTCGAAGGCTGATCCTCTCGCGAACACGTACTGTGCCCCACGCAAGTTTCAGCTTTCCAAGTGCGATGGCTTTCTTTTAAATAGGTCTGTCAGTCGTGATAGGTGGTCATGTATTGTAGGCGAGTAAATGATTATGTCATCAATGTAAACCAGACATTTCATTCTAGATTCCCATAAGAATGTTATCCATAACCCTTTGAAAGGCAGACGGGCCATTCCTCAACCCGAAGGGCATGCGGACAAAATCAAAATGTTTCGTTCTCAACTGTAATTGCAGTTTTTGAGATTTCTTTTGGGTCTATTTATATTTGATGGAAGCCAGAGGCGAGCTCAAGAGTCGTAAAGTACTTGCATTTGCCTAGTTGGTCTAGTAAGTAGATCTGAGATGTTAGGTAGAGGGTACTTGTCATTGACCAAGTTAATTAAGTTTACGATAGTCTACGACAACACGCCACTTCTGTTTTCCAGAGGCTTCTAATTTCTTTGGCACCACCCATCCGGGAGAGTACAAATGGCGAATTAGAGGGTCGTATTATGCCTTCATCGAACAACTTTGCTACATGGGACTTAACTTCTTGTTTGTGAACTTGGAGATAACGGTAGGATTTTGTATAAACGGGTTTCGCGTTGTTGGTATCAATACCATGTTTGATTTCGTTTGTGAATGATAAATGATCGCCTTCAAAATAGAATATGTTTGAAAAGTCAAGGCCTAATTGTAAGATTAAGTCTGACTCTTCGTCGTTTAAGTGCTCTAGTCTGAGTTGTTTATCAACTTCTTCTTGTCTATCGGGCTCGTTATTGTCTAGAGGAGTAGTTTGTGAGATGGAATTCACAGAGAAATTTTATATGGTTTCGTTTTTAAATTTGAATAATTTACTATTTTAGGGATAGCATTCGTATTTAGAATGGAGGTCAAGAAATTGGTCTTTGCTGTCTACTGTAACACCAGCGTTAGGTAGGTGGACTTTTTCAATTTTCATACCTGTTACTAAGGCTTCGGTATTTCTTAGTTCACAGCTAAGTTTAAAGATTTGTTCTGTACGAGGTTCAATTGTAATAGTATTAATGGAAGTATAGAAAGGGGAACACTGAGTAGATTCACTGGCATTAATTGCACTGTCTGTCACTTTATACAGCGGAAGTGTCTTAAAGTTGGTTAGTAATTGTTTTATGTCAAAGTCTATAATGCAGTTGTAGTACTCGAAGAAGTCCAAGCCTAACAAACCGTCGAATTCTATGTCGAGGTTACAGATATATACTTTATAAAAGTTTATAGATTAGTTCTGTACGATGTTCAATTGTAATAGTATTAATGAAAGTATACGAAGGAGAACACTGTGTAGATTCATGGACATTGATTTCATCATCTGCACTTTATACAGCGGAAGTGTCTTAAAGTTGGTCTGGGTTGGACAAGTGTACTAACCGTCTAATCTCTACTTCGAATTCTTGAAGACTTTTGCGTTTTACCACTTAGTTCCACCTGGTGTACTTGGCTCAGGGATTGATTGTCGTACCTTTTGTGGAGGACGGTGATGATCTTGTTGAAATTGTCTTGTTTTTCTACTGGAATGCTTTGGAGGAGTTCTTAGGCCGTACCTCTTAAGGAAATTATAAGAGACGTAGATTTTTCTTGGTTACCCCATCCATTAGCTGTATCCACGGCTTCAAATTGCCGTTTATACATGGGCTAAGATGAGCTGCCATCAAATGTTGGTGGTTTTGCCAACGGAATCTTTGGTACTCATGGTGTTCTGGTATTTTTCTCGCTGTAAGTCCTGTTGCTTTTTTAATTTCTGTTTCTACCTTGTTTTATCTTGTACTTCACTTATTTCACTTTGAACCGTGTTTTCAATGGAACTGGTGTCAAATTTCACCAGATTTCAAGAGTCTCCACATTACTTTTTAGGATCTTTATGTCGTCGTTTATTTCTTTTATGTCTGATTCAACTATTTGCATTCTTTCATTAACTGTTTCATTAACTTGCGATACTATTTGCATTAATTGTTCAAACTGCAGTTGTCTTTTTTCTTCTTGTTTCTCTTCAAATACTTTAAAACCATTTTGTCTTGTTACTTCAAACTTCGAGAATAATCGTACAACTAAATTCTGTTCTTCACTTTTTATCGTAGGAACAAGGTTTTGTTGTTCGCTTTTCATGGTAGTAACAAGATTTTCTAATTCTATTTGACATTTTTCATCAAAAGATTTTACTAATCTTTGTTGAATTACTTCTTGATGTTATTTCTCCTTCTTTCGTCTAGTCCATCCGTAATCTGTTTTTTTGGTAGTATCGTCCATTTTTTCTTTTTCCATACTTCAGGTTTCCATAAATCAAATTCCGATTTTAACTTCACTTAATCCTTTACTTCTGACACCAAATTTTATAAACTCCCTGTGTTTACACGTAAAACATCAAAAATTTCCAACAGCTGATTCTAATATTATTTACATCGAAATCATAACAACAAAATAAGCTGAACGCATCAAAACTAAACTCTCCTGAAATTAATGCGTCTTTATATAGCGTAATTTGTCGTTCTCGATGGTACTACATTTTCCTGCCCAGCGTCGACAATACTGTTTGGCGCCATTTCGAAAATTACAGTTCTAAATTTTTACGAACCTAACCCAGAGATTGATGTCTCATCGGAATGAAACCAGTTACGGACTGGATAAATTTTTATAACAGTATGATTAAATCGGTTAAATAAATTCAACCAGTTTGCGAACATAAAATAAAATAAAGCGATGCAAATTAATGGAGAATAATAATAAATTCGTCTAAAAAATTATTCAATAACTTAAAATGTGGTTCAAAGGAATAAGATATATATGGAATTTTTTTAAACGAGAGAACTGATAATAATAATATAACAGTAAATATAGAAATCGTATGAATTGATGAATACGTTAGTACTCTTGGCATAGGACTTCTGCGGAAGCGTCAACTGGTGAGCTGTATCGTTGCGTGTTCCTGGTCTTCGCTGCTACAGGTGTTGTCTCTAACAGGTGGGTCTTGTCCACGATGATTTGGAAATCTCCACAGTCAGTCACTGACTGCGCGAATTTTATATCTTTGATTTCACTTAAGACTTGTTTAAAAACATAATTTTATTGAAAATACAAAATTCAAAAATTAACACTTTAAACTTGAAAAATAATATAATGTAAATTGTTTATAAAAACTAACTGGACAAAATAAAGTAACATAATGACTACCGTGGGATCGCTTCGGTTGTATTTATAACTTAATAAAAGCTGAAGTCAGCGAAAGGATATTCACACGATGCGTTCCCAGGTATATCTAACAATGGTTTGGTATAGTTTTTTTTTACTATTTGGTTATGGGTTATCCTGTAGCTTCCACAGGATCTCTTACGTTGGGTGCCAATTTGCAATGGCCTTTATTATATTTATTTAATGTTTATTGTAAATGGTTATCATTTTATTTTCTTGTGCGCCACATTACCTGACTTAATTAAATTTATAATCAATTTAATGCCCTAAATGTTTTAACTATTGATTTTTATCTTTATGCTATATACATAAAATAATTGTTAGTGTCGGTTCATTGGGGCATTATATTTTATTTTACTTATTCATCCGGCTATTTCTTTTGAAACGGGCAGGGTTTAATAAATATTTAAATTATATTTTTCATTTCTAAATGAAGTTCAACATTTTAAAACTTATTTAAAACAAAAAAAAAAAAATTATAATCAAATCAATTCACTTAAATACAATCTTTGTATTTACGGTTTAATCTCTCATTTGGCTTCGGCAGGTGATTTACGAAAACATTTGGCAGAAAACCTCTATAATATTTCTTTCAACTCAGTTGATGAGGCAAACTTAAAATTAAAAATAAAGTGAACTTGACTATAATTTGTCATGGAATATTGCAGTATGTAGGTAAGTACAGCAAATTTGATTTAGGTTTAGATCCGACTTCAAAAATCGACTAGATAGGCACATTATTGATTTCTACATGAAAAACATTTGTTTTTGTTTGCGCTACTTGCTTTTTGTTTACGTATCTAACATCTGTAGAAATGTGATTATTAGTTGAAGTTATTTAGGTACTCAGTAGGGACTTACCTACATAAATGATTATTTTGAAATGTTATCTTTCTTTATCAACGTTTTCGTTCAGTTTTGTAGTCTGTTGATTATTAAACTTTTATTACAGACATTTTATAGTCTCCTGTCTTTCGAAAATGGTGAAAAGAAACGTCGCTAGGGCTACAAATACGATGTTGAATCCAGTACGAGAATCATCACAATTTTTGGGGATTTACTATTTAATGCACTCATGTTTTTGTTAGATTTTGCAGTTTTTGGAGGCGAAAAATGTCATATGAATATCACAAGTACTTTGTCCTGTGACGAATTCAATAATAAGGTTATCAATGCTAGTCCTAAGATGCTATAAAATGGATGGAACATTTTATTAAAAGCAATAAACCTTGTATTTTTAATTGTTTTGAGAATAATTTTTACGTATCACCCTGTATATATAGTCTCATAATTATTATATAGATTACTATTGATGTAAACTGATATTCGAATATGGTAATCTATGAAGAAAATATACGTGCTTGTTGACGTTCATGATTTATTTGTATTTTTTACTATTATATGAAATATACTGATTTCAGATCCATAAAAATTTTTGGGACCATTTCTGGATCTGTCGTAATATAATACCGTGGAGATAATATTAAAAATTAACACAATTGAATACAGAAACTAATTGTTTATTAAAGAAGATAGAGGATTGTTTATATAATCTCAAATTAGTTGAAATATTTCATAAGAGTAGTGTAACAAATGGGGCCTCTGAATTCGTTGGGTTTACTGCCCCTAATCTTCATGGACTCTCAGTCCTTGGTAGCTTCTGGTTTTCGTCACCTAGCCTCCTCTAAGAGGGTAAGTTCCCAGGCTTCGCAAATGCTGGTGGTTGTATGGGAAGAAAGGAAGGAGTTAAAAGTAAACAACCAAAAAAGACAAATATTATTGAAAATAAAATTCAAAGAAAAAAATTCATAAACAATAATACCAACCCACAATGTAACTAAAAGACAAATAAAAAAAACTTCAATATTGTTAGTTAAACAATCCGACAATTATTATGGCTTTTAATTAACCCAAAAATACAGTAATAACTTTATGGAAAACGGGTTAAGTTAAGTGGTATACATTGTGTGAAATTTCACAATTTTAGCAACATGTTTCATATTCTGCAACACGAGCGGAATTTCCTATACGACGCAAAAGACAAGTACGTGATGAAATATTAAATAACATCTATCTGTTAAAAAAATGAAGAAACATTGGCCTTATGCCCTTCTTGTAAACATCTTCAGGATGTTACACTAAAATAGGTAAATAAGTATTCAACAAAATTTGTGTGAGTTGAAATGTAAGTTTCTTAAAACTGCAACAACTCTAAGTTGTCATCTTCAAGGACTAAACCAAACTGGTTTACTTGCTTTACTCCTTAAAGATGACAACTTAGAGTTGTTGAAACGGCGTTGAGTGTTTAAAATAAAGGTTTGGTGTTAGGGTGCAAAACTGTGTTTTTACAGTTTATGACACACCAAAGGTTCCACAGCTTTTCCATTAAAACTGCATATAAAATTTTGGTTGCCAAAAAAAAAACAAAATTCAAAAAGAATTAAATTTTGTATAATTTTCATTTAAAGACGTTATTGTTAAATGACTGAAATAACTAACGTAAACATTAAATATTAATAGAAATACATTTTCTAAAATTGAGTGTTTTCCTGCTAAGAAAATATTTAGTCTGGTTTTTCAATATTGATTGCATAAAGCACCTAGTAAGCTTCGCGTAATTCAGAGAACGTGAAACCAAACATTTGCTTTACTCAAATAAATTAGATTTGCGAATATTGCATGAAACTTGTTACAAGGATAACTAATTAAAGTTGCCACCCAAGATAAGGTAGCGTGTTTACCTTTGTTCCTTAACCAAACGGAGAAGGATGAATCACTAGACTCGTTTAATTTCAACGGGAATTAAGTAATTTGGACCGTATTAATGGAACGGAGAATTACTGTTTAAGTAACGCGCAAATAGTCCTTCAGTGGGTAGAATTACAGTGATTAACGTAAGCCCAAATAGCTGTTATGTGACCATAGTTGATTGGTAAATAATTGACAAAATTTACAGAAAACGTTTTTAAAGCGGTTGTGAAAGTCTTTTATTTTAGAATATTTAATATAATATGGGTCGCGGATAAGTAAAATAAGTCAAATCCTGAAAAAACGAGACAAAAAGAAGAAATCTGTTAGTGAAATCTTTTGATGAAAAACGTAAAATTGAAGTTGAGAACTTTGTGACTAATATAGATGTTTTTGCGTTGATTCCAAAAAATTGAACGAAGTTACTCAGTTTCCGAATCGTTGACACACTGACTACACTAGCAGGGTTCCTTTGGTTCTCCATACTAGAGCTAAAAGAGTGGACTTTGGCAGGTTGGACTACATGAAAACGACAGAGAAAAGACAGGGTTCTCCAACAGTATACGGCGTTTCAGTTCACGGTAATGTCCTTTAGGTTATGTATTGTTCCCGCTACGTTTGACAGGTTATTGGTACTTGCCTTGAGCGGGTTGACATTGAGGACATGCTTAGTATACCCCGACGTCATGATCTAGACAGGGCAAATCAGAAATATTCTGTTAATACAAACAGAAATGCGTTAAATACTAAACTAAATACTTATAAACATTATTTTACATGTAACGAAGCGCCAAGTGATAGGCAGCCGGACAAGGCGACTCGTTGTTGGCGATGCGTAGCGGCAGTGGCTCAAGAAGTGGTCTCCAAACGTTTTTAATTTGGACGTTGAACTGGCTGATTATATTCTCATTGGAGATTATTTATGCCATCTCGATGAATTTTCTTTTATACCAGTGCTTTTCCTTGTGAATTACCCTTGCCTGGTCCCAGATGATGTTATGGTGTTCGCTCCATGCATGATTAGCTAATGGTGTTCGCTCTCATGTCCATCGCTTAATCTCCCCAATTTAAAGATTTTGACATTCACATGGTATGGTTATTTACAATTTTTTGGTACTGCAAGATTATCCGGCTTGTTTTTGTGATCATGCTCCTTAAGGTGTTGTTGCTCTTGAAAACCATTTTGATACCTCATCCGTTTCCAATACGTTTAAGTTTTTCCGACAAGTGTTTGGTGTATGGTAGTAATACTGTTGCTATCGTAGTTTTCTCTTCCTCCCTAGGTGGTTTCCCCAGTTGTTCAAATGCTTTGTTAATGATAGTTTCCGGATATCCGTTTGTTAAAAGGTCTCCCCTAACTTTCATTTTCTCTTCTTTGAGGGCCTCTGGTGTTGCTGCAAATATTTTTGGCTCTATGAACTAATGTTTTGATGATATCAGTTTTCGTTGTTCATGAGTGGTTAGAGTTGTAGTGTAGGTATAACCATGTTTGTGTAGCCTTCCTGTATATTGTTGTTTCGATTCCGGCCCTAGTCCTATGGCAGCTTTTACTGGAATTATATACATTAATTAAAGTGGTTAATCTTAATACGCGATGAAGCGTCGGCGTGTTTGTTAATTTTGCAAGGTCTTTAAATAGTCTCGTTGTAGAATTCTTTTAGCTCCATAGGACTAACCGACTTCCGTGAGTTTTTATCGAAACCTATCAGGTTGACGGACGCTGGTCTATCGTTAGTTGGAACTCTCGACTCTAGATTGTTGGTGTCAGATATTTCAGGAACGAATCAATTGTCAATTCTTTGACAATGGTAGGCTACCTGGTATCGGCTTGACAAGCCGTCCTAGAAGCGTATACAATGTGTATGTCTTTACTTATTGTCCCCTAAGATAATATGGCGTCGATTGTGAAGGCACTGACATGAGTAGTTAGTATAAACGGTTTATCAAAATTGTATTGCATTTTACGAAATTAATCGGATATTTTCTGTAAGGCTATTTCCAATGTTAACTGAGCGATGCTAAAACACAAAATTACTGCACTTGGAAGAACTTATTTTCTAGTAAAGACACCATACAAGTTTTTACGTGTTTTATTGTTTGTGGCTGTCATATTGACGTAACACACCGCCCTCACCACTCATAACGCGTGTTTGTTGTATATAGACTAAAAGTTTCGATATTTTAGCAAAGCTGGGCTGCGGAAAATGTTAGAAACAGTCGACTTTCGACGGGTTGAATTACACTTCGTTTTTAGTTATTAGGTGTTTTAAATAAACCTTCCTATTGAGGAGAGACTCGCATTTGTCAAGATGCATTTTAATTCTGTATTATGGATGAATAAACGATTAAACCTTGCATATACACCAAATATATTTCGTTCTGATTTCCTGACAAACTGTTGTTCATCATGATTTGAAATGTTGATTGATTTTAACGAAAAAAAGTTTATAAATTCTAAACAAAATTCATATTTTCAGACAAATCTTGTATATAATTTACAAAAGGGACATATTATGATTTAATTTTGTAACTTCAACTTAAACAGACCCCCTGCTTGGTTTTCTTGTTTATTGCAGTAGCTTAATCGACATTTAATCTCATTCACTTACACCCCATTTTCAACTAAACAGTCTATATTTAATTAAAAAAACGTTAATTACATTCTATTAATTCCCACTCCATTGCCAGATTTTACGGTCAAAGTTTAACATTCTACCGCTAACGTCACAAATCTGGAAGTAACTTCTTTCAAACTTGATTCAAAGTTGACGGATTTCCGAGAAAAGCAAACATTGAACAAAGTAACCCAATTGAGGACCTCCTGCTTTTTGAAGTGGTTTAAAACTGTTGGTCAATCGTATTAAGTGATTATGTAAACCTCATCACTAATAACCAGTAAAATAATAACATTGTTCTTCGTCTGTAATAAGCAGACATTAAATTTTGAACGTTATGAAATATACTCTACAGGCGAATAATTTAAATTCCTGACTATGCCAGAAAATTTGATAAAGGTGTAATTTCTAATTACAGCTCCAATTTCAGGCCTAGTCGCATTTACGCCTTTGTTCGAACTTCATCCTAAGAAGTACGAGTCATTATAGTTAAATAAAGGGATCAAGCAGTAGGTTCGGTTCTTTGCAGAGAGCTATTTCGCTAGCTAGATGAAAAATTTGAAGTGAAATTGAAACTTTTAAAATAAATAAGTTAAGAAGATAGGCGTATACCATTTGGTAAATTAATAATACTTCAATCGGTATTGTTGTGCTAATAGAATACTTCTATGGGTATAATTTTAACATCCGTTTAGCTATGAAAATAATGTTGATACGTGACTAACGGTAATCTAAATTTGACGCTGATTTAAGTTTCTTGTGATTTGTTGAAACTTTACTGCTATTCTGTATTCAGTAAATTCAGAGTGAATAAAATGTGAATTATTTGTTATGAATAAATTTTACTCTGCTACTTTACCTCCTGTGGGGATAATTCGGCGCAGAATTTCGTTACAAATAAATTTAGAAAATCCAAAGTAGTGTCCTCGATATACAATTATGAATGTACATAACCACAAAAATCGATTTTATGAGAGTCTATTATAGAAAAATTCAATTTTTATAATCAAAATCACATTCATACACGATAAATTTAAAATAGAGAGTTTTCATTCTATGTTTGCTGAAAAATTGTGATTTTTTGTGAAAAACAGTTCCCCACCTGCCTCATATTTGTTGACACAATGATATGACTATATGCACACAACACATTCCTTGTTTCAGAAAGAAACATTAGCACATTTCGCTTATTTTTTATTTCCAAAAATGAAAAACTGGATGAATAGTCAAACTCATTCGCGCCTATCAATGCGCTGAGAAATGGCTGAAATGTAAAATTCAAACTCGTTGAAACAGTACGGAAAACTATTAAAACAGGATATTAATTAAAAGTTGAAAATCGTTCACCAAATATGCTCTGCAATGTGCAGTTAGAACTTAAGACTTAGTTAATAGTAATAATGGTGAATTGTTTATTTACTTATTAAATTAATGCTTTCAACATAGAACACACACCTTTTTAAAAGTGACCACCTTTACTTATTAGGCAAGCTTGTGCACATCTACACATAGAATTGAGCAATATTGAATTGTTTAAAGGGTTAAATGTAGTTGTACATTGTAGCACTTTATAGTTAGGGTACCGGCATAAAAAGTCAACGCCATTGAAATCGGAGGATCTTGCTGGTCATTGCAACCTGTCCAGCGATTAGGATAAACGGTATCTAAATGATGTCGGACAATTACATTAAAATGAGCAGGAGCTTCATCGTGAATTTACCACATCTGGTTCCTTAACGTAATTGACACATCCCCAGAAAAGCAGGTAAAGTTCTTTATCGAGAACATGTAAATAATACCGTTCATCAAAATGTGCCGATTAGATGAAAAATTTCTGCCCACGTATTAAAAATTGGTCTTGAAGACTTACATGTTATTGAAATTTTGAAAATTATTTCGACGATATGTGCTTCGTATCGCAACAAAATGTCTACCTCAAAATGCGGATTTATTGTAACTAGAATCGCCTGTGGTCGAAATTCCACCAATTCAACTTGTTTTTTTTTTAATATGTAATTAATAGGTCTTTATTTGTGTGCACATTCTTGAATGTTTAGCTTAATGATATAAAGTATTGCAAAGAGGCAGTGCAAACATCCTGCATATGCATCTGTTTACTTGTCGCCCAATATAACATTTTTTAAACACCAAACTATAGCTCTACTCTACCCTATATTTCAGCTATACAACTGCTTATGGTCTATGCTATATAACAAATTTTTTCTGAAAATTTTTGAGCAACTTTGTAAAGAATAATTTCCCTCCACCCTATATTTTAACCAACCTTTATATTCAACTTTTTCTAACATTCTGTTAAATACTGTAACTGATCAATATCTACCATATGCAACAAAATTTGTGATCTATCATGTAAAACTATAATTCTACTCGGCCCCCGATTTCAACCAGCTTGCATATACAACTACTTATGGGTCACCCAATATAATTTTTTTTACCACCCTGTATTAATCCACCAATCCCTAACATATTTTGTCCCTTTAAATTTTTGCCGTAGTTACTCGGTAGAGATGGACGCGTTTAAGCTTTGTGAAAATGTTACTTTTGTTATTGTCTTGTTATCGACTGACAACGACGACGATTTGTATGCTGATTTGATTGCCGTATATATTGTATTTTGTTTTGATTTGTGTTGAAGGATGCTCGAAATTGAGATAGATATGTTCCAAGCGCCCTGCTTAGAGTGAATTGAATTATCGAATATTTTGTGGTTGATGTTGTGTTTTTGACAGGTTTGTCGTCAACAAAGCTGGAAATATCTGCGTGTTTAGGTTAATTGGAGAAGTCGTGCAGTTGTTTTAAAGGATTTTCTACTAGTATACTGGCTTTTGATAAGCGATCAGAGTTCGGGAGTTATATGGAATCTGTATATTGTGTTCCAGCATATTCTGGTACTGTTGAAATAATTGCTGGGATACTTCTCTCAATGAGGATTTGAATACATCTGTTGAAGTGGCATTCTTTGGAGTAGCCATGGTACTTTTGGCCACTCTCACAACTAACCCCTTTGGTTTATTAGGTAAGTGTTGCAATACTAGGGAATTCCCAGTAGCGTTAGACTATTGATGCATCGTGCAATAAACTCCTTATGTTCACAGGTAATTTTAAAAACTGATCTTCACTTTCCCTTTCTACAAACTTTTATTTCCACACCAAAATTCAATATTTACTACAGCTCATTTCAATAAACAATTTACGTCGGAATATCAGCACCACTATGTAAGCTATATTAACTAAATCATGAAATCTATGTTACCTTATATATCCTACATCGGATTTTCCAGTCGTTCCGGATGGATATTACATTTGTTCGCCCAATGTCGAGATAAATAGTTTTTGCCGCATTCGAAGATTCCAGTTCTTTTTTTATTACCACACTGATGTTGTGTTTTAGTCGGAGTGAACAATGCTTTACATTGCTTTAGGCAGGGACGGCATAGATAAATTTTATAACAATATTTTCTTCCTTTTAGGGTTTTTTACCTTGTGCGTTCTTCGTTCTTTCTTCCTTATTTCCTTTCCCTTCGCAGATGGTATGGAGATGTTACGAATTTTCCGCCCAGTGTGATTATAGATGCGCATTTTTACTATTCGATTACGATTCTTGATCCCAAATTTGGTTTGGCATTATGGTATTATAATGCCGATCATGGACGTGAAGATACTAGTTAATGGTGCATGCATGAACACTGTATTATATCCTGTTGGTGTTTCTATCATCATAGTTCCAGTAGTGGAATGCGTGCCAGGACTTCTAAATTCAGTTTCAGTAAAGCCCGATAGCCTACGATCGCGTTTATTATTCTGCTCAATTACACTTACACTCGAGCTCAAGAGTATAAGTATAAAAGAGACATTATAATAACGTTGAATTTTGGATTTTATTATATGATTAACTATCAGGTAGTTATAATCGATTTCCCATTAATATAGTATTCATATTGACGATTTATTTAAATATTTGTATTCGGGCTATTTTAGTAATATTTGCAAGTTCAACCGCTTCGAAGCCTTATGATCTGACATGTATTTATGTACAGTTTAGCTAACATTCTCAAACTAATTAAGAGCGCCCATATCTTTACTAGTGTACTTGTATTTGTTTCACGTTTCGTATCATAAGGTTTCATATAGTGCTAACATTCTCAAAATACTTACAATTTGGCGGTCACGGATTATTTGACACCATAGTTTCTAAAATTGATTCAAAGGTTTTCCTTATATTTAGTGTCCCTCCCATTATTATTGGTGATAATGGACCAGAATATAGGAGCAGTTTATTTCTGAAGCTTGCTAGAGACTATGAATGTCAAATAAAGTTTTGTGCCGCTTATCATCCACGAGATAATCGTACGGAGAAGATAAATCGAACTCTCACTAAGACCATGTTATCTATTTATTCTTTTGACAATCACCAGATTTGGGATGTAAATTTAGACGAAATAGCTTGTGCTATACGCACATCCAGACACAAGGTCACTAGGTTAACTCCGTTTTTTGTGAACTTTTGTAGAAACATGATGTTATCGGGTTCTTATTATGTCGCTGCAGAGCTGGAGGGAACGGAAGATGGTACTTAATCTGGTGTGCACAGCTGTAAGACTCTCTTTAGGAAAATGTTCTCCGAAGTCCGGGAAAGATTGGAGAGGACAGCCAAGAAAAGTTGTCATCGACATAATTTGAGATGTAGGCATATGGAGTATTTTCCGAACCAACCAGTTTGGAACTTGACACAGAAACTGGCACCTCGGTATATTGGATCATTTTACATTAGACAGAAGCTTTTTCCTTGGATTTACGAGCTTCGCAATGAACATGGTAATTCTAGGGGCATATGGCATGCCAAAGATCTTAAAAAGTATCCTGGCACCGATTAGCTTGCCTATTTGTTGAAAAAATTTTGGGAAAATTTCTTCAAGCAAGGGCGGCATTGTCACGTTTAATTTTTGCCGTAGTTGCTTTGTGAAAATGTTGCATTTATTCGTCTCCTTACCCATTGATAATTTCCCGTTTGTATGCTGATTTTGCCGTATATACTGTATTTCGTTTTAGTTTCCGAATGCCTGAGGAGGTAAATAACTATTTTGATTAGTCATTTGGGTTTTCACTCCTCACAGTAGATACTGTTTTATATTACGTTTCGATTCTTTATCACGAATCTTTTTCGAACAATGTTTTTTTAAAGCAATTTGTAGAAATATTAGTTTCTCTTGACCTATATTGCAATTGTCAATCGAGCTGCTATTATTAGGCCAAAATATAAATACAGATCTTGAAGAAATAATAATTGCGGTCTCTGTTTTTATGAGAAATTTTAAATTTCATCCTCGACCACTAGTGCGGCGTGAAAATGGTACCAACTGGAGATTCCGTTACTTGCAAACTAGTTTGAGCATTTATGATTTTAACTAATATATTTCATTGTTAACACTCCAAGAAGCGCGCAGAGTAATTGCCATTGGATGGACCCTTGTCGTGAATATTGTGAAAAATTACAGATTTAAAATATATATTTGATTTTGGCCTACAAATAATTTGGTCAAGTGCGAGTTGAACTCGCATACTATGCCGTACCATCTTCAAGATTTGATACAACGTGGGTTAATCAAAGTATATCTTTTTCAAATATTCCAGTTTCAGACAAGTAGGGAATGAGTGCATTTTCTTATATTTACCCTAATATCTTTTAAAGGAAGCGATTTAAATATATAAAAAACATGCACTTTTATTTTCCACACATAGACTTTTATTATATTGCTACATGATTCGCTTTATTTTTATAAATATATGAATTTAATTTTCTAATTTTGTCCCCAAAATTAACATTAGTTTGTCAGAGGAACTCAGAAGAATTGCACACAGCTATGGAATCAGAATGATCTTCAAAAACAACAAAACCTTGAGGTGCATGATAACAAGAACGAGGCCCGGCGGACCAGCAGTACCAAATAACTGTATATACAGCATACCGTGTGAATGTGACAATTATACATTGGAGAGAGAAAGCGACCGCTGGACATCAGGATTAAGGGACACCGCACAGCTACTCAAAGGGCGGAGGTATCGAAGTCTGGGCTAGCTAGTCACAAGGAAGAGCACTGGTACAAAAGAAAATTCATAGAGACAGCATATATAATCTCGAAGGAAAATATAATTAGGGAGCCCAGCGTCCAAATTAAATATATTTGGAGAGTTCTTCTTCAGCCTCTGCCGCTACGCATCACCGGCAAACAACCTTCAGGTACGATGACGCATGACCGGTTAAGAGTATAATATAAATACGACAGATAATTTGAGGATAGCAAATACACAGCTATTGAAACCTTGTGAGATCAACTACTTCAAAACAATGGAAGTCCAAGGAAACTTGGAGTAACATTAGTTTTATTTTACTAATAAACTTTCAAGGAAGCCTTTCATAATCTACTGTCTGAATTTAAGGCTCATTAGATTGGAAGATAAAGGGGAAAATAGGTGAAGTTTTAAATAATAAATTATTAAATCTTTTAAACAAATTATTTAAAAATACAAATAAAGTATATTCTTCAAAATTTTAGATGTTGTAGTTTCTAAAGTGGGAATTAAGTCGATGTTTAATATTTTTGTTAATATTTTTATAAATTTCGTGGGTTCAATTAAAATTTAAAAACTAATATTCGCTACCACTTTCTAGAACTTTTATTTACATCAAATATACACAATAGCTGATTTGAATATCACAATAACAATTCAACATAAGTTCTTCGCTGCACTAACTAACTGCCGCGATTATGGGTCGCTACTATTAAAACCAGCATCGAAAACTCTCGTACAATCCATTATCTACAGCTGCCGAGCCATTTCGAGATCAATTTACCACGCCCAGCCTTTAATTCTGATCATCAGAAACATCCTCTCCATGGTAGGGAGCGAGTCGATCTAAATGGACCACCTTCAACTTAGCCCTGGGGTTTCGACGGATCCGGTAGACGACGTCATTAAGCCTCTTGACCATCTCGTATGGACCATCCCAGGCGGGTGTAAGCTTTGGGGATTTACCCTTGCTCCGTTGGGGGTTGTACAGCCAGACTTTGTCCCTCTCTTGGAACCCGACTGATTTGGCCTTGAGGTCGTATCGCGTCTTCATCCGGTCAATGGTGACACCAACATCTGCGTTCGGGCTAATTCGTGTATTGCCAGAATGATATGTCGGAGCTGGTCGGCATACTCGTTGATGTCTTAGGAAGGGTCTTCGGGGGAGCCAAAAGCCAAATCACAGGCAACTCTTTTCCGTAATCTGGAGCAGCTCTTTTCGGTTGAGCGAATGCCAAAGAATATTCATCCCAATCACCCTGGCTGGAGTCAGGCCTGTACTATTATGTACGGCTGAATAGCGATATGCCAACAGTTGGAATATTGGGTTCATCCCAATCATTGCGCTGGTTCCCCCTCTTATTGCATTTCTCTCAGATTTGACGACATTGTACAGCTGCATTATGCCCTTGGTCCGGGTCTTCGGGCCCTTACTGGCTGCACAGGTGTCACATTTCCGGCACCAAGCCCTGACGTCTTCAAAGTAATTTACCCAGTAGTATCGGTGGCGAAATTTGTCTAGGGTTTTGTTCATGCCCAGATGGCCCCCGGTGATCCCATCATGTACTTCGGTTATGATAGCTGGAACCTTTTTCTTAGGAACTACCAGTTGGGACTTGGTTTCTCGACCATCAGTGCTTTCCCAAACTCGCTTGAGCATTCCATTCTCTAGTCTTAGAGAGTCCCATTGGGCCCATAACGATTTCAGCACGCCCGAGTATCTAGCTACCTGGTTCCATCGTGGCCTGGACTCGGATCTGTCTGATGGAGATACCCTCTCGCTGTTCCGTCTTTAGACAATGTCCGCATTCTGCTCTACAGGATCTTCTGGATAGGGCATCGGCATTATTGTGCAAACGGCCGGCACGGTGTTCCACCTTGAAATCGTATTGCTGTAATTTCTCCATCCACCTGGCTAGTTGTCCTTCCGGTGTCTTCATGTCCAGCAGCTATTTGAGGGCGGCATGATCTGTTCGGATTAAGAAACGGAGAACATAGAGTTATTTGTGGAAATGGTCTACAGCCCTTAATATTGCAAGAACTTCTTTTCTGGTGACGCAATAATTTCTTTCCGGTTTCGAGAATCCACGGCTGTAGTACTCGATCACCCTCTGTTCACCATCTTGCATCTGGTATAGGACGGCTTCCAAACCTGTGTTGCTGGCGTCGGTGTCTAAAATGAACTTACCGGACTGTGTAGGAAAGGCTAGGATTGGGCTGGAACATAGTGGTGCCTTCAGTCGTCTGAATGATGTCTCGCAGTCCTGATTTCAACGGAAGGTCTCTTTCTCAGTGGTCTGCCGAAGTAGAGTCGCGGCAATGGTGGCAAATCCTTCAACAAATCGCCTGTAGTAGGAACAGAGACCCAAGAATCTTCGGAGTTCATGCTTGTCTCTTGGGATTGGCCAATCACGACTGGCTTCTATCTTGTCCTCGTTGGTGCGGATTATTGACTCGGAAACGACGTGGCCCAAAAACTCTACTTTTTTTGGAACAAGGAAAACTTCTTCAAATGGTCGTCGAATGTCTGACCCATGGCCAGAATGTCGTCCAAGTATACTAAGCACGTCCTCAATGTTAACCCCCTCAGGACATACTCCATTAGCCTCACGAATGTTGCGGGATCATTACATAACCCAAAGTGCATGACCTTGAACTGAAACAGCACTTTACTAGTGGAAAACACTTTCTTCTCTCTGTCGTTTTCGTGTAGGCCAACCTGCAAATATCTACTCTTTAGATCTAGTGTGGAGAACCAACGGGAGCCTGCTAGTGTAGTCAGAGTGTCCTCAACTCGAGTGGTGCATAGCTGTCTTTCTTGGTGACGTCATTCAGCTGTCTGTAATCCACGCAAAATCGGGTGGTTCCATCCTTCCTTTTAACTAGCACGACGGGAGCGGACCATGGGCTGAAGGATGGCTCAATAACTTCATTTTGTATCATGGACTCAATGTTTTCCTCTACTGCCTGTTGTTGCCCCAATGGTAGTCGTCTAGGCGGTATTCTGATGGATTGAGTCTTTCCGGTATCTATTCGGTGCTGAATGATGTTTGTGCGACCGGTGGTCCATCTTGACTGTTAACAATTTGCCAGTTTTTTGTGATAAATTGCTTGGCTTTCTTCTGTTCCCCTGGTGTAAGGTGTGTCAAATGGTCAACAAACTGTTGTAGGAACTCTTTACTGGGCCCTGTCTCCTTCACCGATGTCTGGTACCCTTCTTCGGAATTGATGATGGTCTCAACTGGCTCGAAACAAGCTATCTCTTGACCATTGGCAATTGTGATGTCGTTGTTGGACAAATTCAGGACTCTAATTTGTATATCTCATCCGGTTTTAACTATAGCCCATCCGGTTTTAACTATAGCCCGTCCAACTAAGTAGTCATGAGCTGAGTGTACGGGCTCCACCATTCCAACGCAGCTCCTAGGATTGCTGTCTAGCTGCCCATGAATAATCTGTTCCGTTCGACCGGCAATTCTGGCTGAATATTTTGCTACAATTTTTATGGAGGTTGATGAGCTGTTAACGGGCCGTGTCAATACAAATTCCTCATTTAGGAACCGAAAAACATCATATCTCGGGCCGAACATAAATCCACGCTGGCTAATTAGGTCCATACCCCGTATAAAATCGTCCTCAATATTAGCTACCAGGACCCTATGCCGGATCATGTTGTCCCCTATCTGTAGCACAACATCTGTCTCGCCCTGTATTGACATGGACTTCTCCTTCTTTTTGGAAGTCGGTTAAGAATATGATATATTTGTAATTCACATAATGAGTCTTTTATTTCATAAATGGCATGATGCGTTCGAAAGTTTAATATTTATTTTCCATTTAATTCTATAATTTGTCCCCAAAATTAATATTGGGGTTTTCTACTAATTTTTCTTACAAATTTCAAGTGAGCCCCAATATCCCTAATTATTTTCAAAATTTTAAGTTCTATGGTTTCGGAAATAAAACGGGTAATAAGGATTTGTATATTTTTTTGTTAATATCTAATAAACAATTAATTTTAAAAATATGAAAAATGTTAATTAGTTTTCCTCATTTTGAGCCCTTTCGTTTGATGTGATGCGTAATTTTTTTATTTTTCGTTTAATTTAATTTGCCCCCAAAATTAATATTAGCGATTATTTCTTCGTAGTTTTTCTGTAAATTTTAGGTCTTATAGTTTCTGTTAATATCTTGTTTAAATAATTTATTTTAAAAATATGAAAAAATATGTTTAAATTTGTCATAATAAGCTCTTTGATTTGATACATTACGTTATGCGTTACAGACAACTTTAATTTTATATTTTTTCATTTAATTCTCTAATTTTTCGCCCAAAATTAATATTAGGGGTTTCTCCATATTTTTCCGGTAAAATTCAGGTTAGGCCCTATATCTCTTATTTTTTTCAAAAATTTACTACTTTTTGTAGATAGTTAGATAAGATAATTTATTTTAAAAATATGAATAAAGTATGTTTATTTTTGTCATAATGAACCCTTTCATTTGATGTATTACATGATGTGTTAGAAACAATTTTAATTTTATATTTTCCATTTAATTCTGTTATGTGCTCCCAAAAATTAATAGTAGAGGTTTCTCCTTATTTTCCGTTAAAATTCAGGTGAGGCCCTACGACTTATAGTTTCGGAGATAACGTAAGGGGAATGGGTAAACATTTTTATATTTTTGTTGATATCTTTAAAATAATTTATTATAAGAATATGAAAAATATGTATAAGTTTTCCCCCAGACGTACCCCTAAAATCAAAATTTCTTCATTTACGATAGGTACTGCTGATCGGGTCATCAAATTATACAATTATACCAAATTTCAACCTTTTCTGCCCGGTAGTTTAGGAAAAAATTGCTGCAATATGGAGGAGGGAGAAATACAGAGTGATATTATAAGGGTATCCGTATATTGAATATATGGAGCCCTAAAGACTAGGCAGCACTTAAAAAATCTGAGTAATTTAATACAAAGTATATCATCGAATATTGGACAGAGTCGGCATTCTCATCATCATCACTATTACTAATCAAGTCAACCATAGATATAGCTCTTGCAGCTCAATGAGTCGCAATGGTAACATATCAGCTATGCTATAGACATTTTCTTCGGCAGTGTATGTGACCGACAGACACTACGGTTTGAGAGGTTTATTCTTTCTTTTTCTGATGTCCAATCAGCACCCTGACCGTTATTCACTTTAAAAAAGCACTTATTATTTAACGGTACATTTTAAGATTTGATCTGAATGTAAGATTCTCTTTCATCACGCTCACTCCCAAATTTTTGTTGAATAAGTCTTATCATCTTGTTCAGGCTCACTAAATAATTTTCGAGCTAGTTTATCCAGCTCATTTTGCGCAACCAGCCAACGAGCCACATACAACACGTCTCAATATAAATTATAAATAAATAAATAAAAGGCGCTGGTCGTAAAATTTACGTTCAATGGAAACGGGCTCAAATCTATCACAATTTTGCCCACACCACATAAGTCTAAACGATTATAGATACAACGTCGTAAAATGGGTGGCCGCGAATAAAAGCAGTTCTTGTAAATGTTTCATAACAGTAAAGTTAAAACTTCACCATATGCAGATTGCAATTTTTCTTGCAACAAAAATCGTCGAGCGAACTCGTCTGTCATGTTATTATGTATATCATTGTCGGAATAGTCATGATTGTACAATTTGCGAAGAAATACCGCTATAGTATTAATAACTACACTAAATTCAGGACGAAAAGCGTCGCCAAAAATTGATAACAACTTGAAGACCAACTTGCAAACGGTTACACCCTTGACGTGTTCATATTTTGAAGTTTGTCGACGGTATTAAAATGTCTGTGTGGCTTTTTAGCTGAGTTGAATTTATAGTTTTGGTCCACCTACCGATTTACCCCATTACTTTTACCAGGTGGTATCCCCTAGTACTAAGAATGGTTGCAAAATTTGAATCCTACCAGCTTTTTTTATTACCTCATCTAGTAGAAGATCCGAACCTAAGTCGACCTTCACCGAGCTGATAATAGAATGGAACATATTTTATAATAAATTTAGTATATTAGAAAATATATTAAAATGGGTTGCCTAAGAAAATTCTGGACAGACTATTTTTAATTATTTTTTAGAAAACGATTTTTATTAAATGTTGCATCATAATGTATAAAATGTGCTGCCGTGTGTCTATTATTTACCTCGACGAACTACTGGGTTGCCAGTTATAAACAGGTATGTCGATGCCAGCTACTTTCACTTGATTGGATAATAAAAAAAAATATTTCAACTTAATCCCGGTTTTCTTGCGAACACGTCTACAAAAAATTCAGTAGTGGGGTTTGAGAATTTTAAATATTTCAGTTTTAAGGTGAGTGGAAATGTGTAACAGAGAGATCCGAGGTAGGTCCACCGTGTAATAATAAAGGACCCAACATCGCAGTCGCACGTGCGCATGCTCGGTATTTATAGGACAGAGAACGACAGCGATATTCTAGCAACAGTGAGCAATATTTTGGAGCAACTGAGCCACTCAAAAAACACTCTGTAATCATTTTTTATCACAAGTGTCATCGCTGTCATTCATTATTACACCGTATACTTACCTCGGATCTCTTTGTCATACATTTCAACACACGTTATAAAGGAAATCATAAAAATAATTTTTTTTAAAATAATTCTTCTTCAGGCAACTCATTTCTAAAACTATTTTCTAATACCCAGGTTCGGATCTTAGACTAATTGCAGTGATATCCTATTTAATGTTCGCATCCTCTTTTTTACAGTGTTATCTAGCTGTCCGTGACATTGAATGAATTTATATTATTGTTAAATTTCCATTCTTCATATTATAGTTGTTACATAGAACATTCCATTTTGCAATAACAAGCATTGACATAATAACTGTACTCTGCAAATCTGTAAATATGAAATTTAGAAGCAATTGCTTTTCAATACCATTTCGAGAAATTCGAATTTTAAATTTCCCATAATTTCGGTAATTCCGCAGTTTTTATTACCCTCATTTTTTATGATAGGCTATTGACAGTCTGATTATCCATTTTTTGGAAATAAAATATCTTCAAAGTACTCCCTGCTGTATGCTATTGAAATTATTGTATGTGAATTAAATTCTACACTGTATTATAAAAATATTATTCTGTCCAAGCATGAGAATAGGTTTATTTGGCAGAAAGTCCACTCTAAATACCAAACAATAACTTTCTACCTTTAATATCCTTCAATGTTTCTTTTAATATACTTTTCAGCTTTTATAAATTATTAACTAATTTTATTATTTGTTACTGTAACAAACCGTTGATTTGACTAATGTAGTCACTGAAATTAATCTTAAGCCACTAGACTTAATGAATATTATTGGGATTTAATATAATTTTATAATTTGTTTTATTACACTTTTCACTTTATTAATCCTTTGATTTTTATCCCTTTGTTTGTTACTAACTTTTCACATATTACTTTTCCTTTTGTGTTTATATGCATGTTTACTAAATTCACCAACTTTAATAATAATTCAAGACAATGTAAATTTTCAGTTAATATTTACTTTCCAAAACTCTAACGAATTTAAATCTTAACTTTTATGAACATCAAATAATTGCAGTTTTTATGTCTTAGCTATATTGCTGAGCTATCATTCTAGTATACTGGGATTTAATTTTAGTTTATTACTAAAATTTTTATTCAACTATCAGTCATATGTATTGAACTATCAAACAATCATGTAGACATTCTGTTTTTTATACTATGTTTGTAAGTATGAATACTTCTTTACAATTGTTGTCTTCTTATATTTATAGATCAGGCCTCATCGAATACTTTCATTATTATTAAACTTATTTTATTTATACTTTAAAAATGCAACTACAATCCAGTTAATACCAACGAATATTGGAGTTAGACAACTGAACTTGTCTCGTGACACTTATAGAGTAGGCAAATTGAGACTCCGATCTAGATTCTGAAACTCTTTAAATTAATCTTTTTATTTTCCATTGATAATGGCTCCGAAGCATGAGTCGAAACGTTCAGTTCTTCATGAATTTAGACGTGGTTCGCACCTGGAACCTAGCCCAGTTTATATTGCTATAAAATTTAGAAACCTTCTAAATTAGTTAATCGAATAATTTAGAAATCTTCTAAATTAATCGACGGATGTAAAAAAAAGTGGCCTCAAGAAGCTTTGACAGCTTAGAAATAATAGTGGCATTCGAGTATTTTCTACACTGTCTGTTCAAAGGACAGTTGAACATGTTTAGTTTAGTTAAAACTGTGTGTAAATTTGATTGGTATCCACAGCGAACCCAAAATCCCCTCTTATAAGAAGTTTTGTGAAAAAGGGCTGATTTTTTAAATTTTCATTCGCCATCTTGGATCCGCTATTTCGAATTTTGCAAATATGATCTCGGATTTGTGATCAGATATACTAAAAACCGCCCGAAACTAATTTTGGTGTAATTGGCAATTATTTTTTAGAAATTAATTTTTTAAGAGTTTCTAGGTCATTACTGTGTAAAAAATAACCTGATTTAAAAAATTGGTATCTCAAAAGGTTGGCGAAAAGAGACCTTTAAAAAGAGGTACTACATAATACCTCTTTGTATTTAAGGTTGTACAAATAATATTCACCCCCGCTTAGGGGTTGAAACTGCAAGGTGACCGATACATGTAAAATGTGTCTCCCCGTAAATGTAAATTAACATGTTTTTTGTTTTTTTCTTTTAAATATATTTTAAAAGTTATTTTGGGTGGCTAGTTTTGAAATGTATATTAAAAATCGAGGATTTTAAAGAAATAACTCTAGATGATTAACTAGCGATTTTTACTTAAGCTAACCTTGTATTGTAATAAGCCTATCACATTATCTCCTCATGTCCGGGTTTCCAATTATTGATAGAATGTTTAATAAAATTGTCTTATCGATATTCTGTCAATAATGCTAAACAGTTATTACGGTCCGCAAAAAATTGCGTTATTCCTGAGGTTAATTCAATCTATGTAATGTAATGGTTGTCAGTATTATTAGGTGAAGTCTGACAACCAGGAAAACCACATTATAACAACAACAATACCATATATACAGGGCCTGTCAGAGAGATTGAGAAGAGTAGGCAACAAATTTAACATCAAAACTACATTTAAAACAACAAATACGCTTAAATCTATTATAACAAAAACAAAACCAAAAAACGCTACGCAAAACTCAAAAAATTGCACTTATAAGATTCCTTGTGAATGTAATAAGTTTTATATTGGAGAAACCTCTAGACCTCTTAATGTTCGAATAAATGAACATCAAAATTACATAAAGAAATGTCAGTTCGAAAAATCAAAAATTTGTGAACATGCTTGGGACCAAGGCCATAAAATACAATTTCAAAACACAACAATATTACACAAAGAAGAACACTGCACAAAACGAAAATTAAAAAAATCTGCCTTAATTCTGTTAAATGAAAACGACTGCATCGCTTCTACTTCCGTAGATTTCAGTCATGTCTGGTTGCCGATAATTAAAGATGAAATTAACAATGGGCATATCCTTTTGAACAACCCTATATCGGGATAGTTCATGAGGTTTTTTCCTAGGTTTTCCCTTATGACTTTAATGGGATCACTGAATTATCAGAATTCTTTGATCGCATTTTTTGGCAAATGCACTATCTTAAAAAGAAAGTCGTCCCTAGGAACGCCACAAATAAATTCTGAAGACAATTTTTCAAGTTCTTCCAACTTGACAAAAATTTTTTTTTTTGATTTTAATGATCTTTGGAATTTCTTGTGCACCCTGTATATTTAAAATCAAAGAAATTCCATAGTAACGTAAACATATTTGTCAAAATAATTGTCATATATTTCAATTTTACTTTATAAATTTAAATCCATTGAAAACGAAATCCGACAGGATTTTAAAACTTTTGGTTTTAAAATATACACAAGTTTGAACTCTGATGTGGTATTATTCCCAAGAAAATCTAAAATAAACTAGAAGATGCCACAAATAACATTCAGAAAACAAAACCAATGTCTGACAAAACAATCGGCATAACGCATAGGTTTTTTTAATTCCTGAAAACATAGACAGCTCATCAAACTCATTCTCATCTCACGAAACGAAAAATAAACGTAGTGGGTACGCCCGAATCATAAAGGGAATGTAAAATGCAAAATTCGAATTCGCTGAAACCGTATGTGCGGAAAAGCTATTTCAACCGATTACATTTCATACTTGCAGGCAAATGGTTATGATTCCGCGGACTTTTACTGCAAATGGAATGTTCTCAGTTACATATGTGACAGATTAAACATTGGAACAATGAAAAACGTTTGTATGTAATAGACATTGATTGAAACAGGAAATTATACTTTGTTTTTAATTACTAGCTACAAGTTCTTGCTAGATACAAATTTAGGCAGTTAATTAGATTTGGTGATAAAGGTTTCTTAGAAAATTATATTTATCTATTTCCATTTCACGAGTTAGTAATTTTTCCAGACTAGATTTCGTGTTAAAAAGTCAACAGCTATTAATCCAATATATTAATGCATGTTTTTAGTTTATTTATGATATATTGTGGAGTATAACTCTAACTCACTCAAATATTTTCTTGTTATACTTTTCATGTAGTACGGGCTCATTTTCAGATAGATTAATCGTTAAAGCTCAGGGCATGTAGTTTGGTGTTATTCTTTTTTATTTAATCACGCAATGAATTTTGTGTTATTTCGCGATAAAATACAAATATTAAATTCAGGTCGATGTACTAAATAATTAAATCATAATTTGAGATTTCAGTCAGTTACGGAACACCTCAACTCAAGAAGTTTCTAGGCTAGAAACAATATATTATCTTGCCTTCCATGGATTGAAAATTCCCGAAAAGGTCGAAAAAAATGACCTTATAGATTTAGGTAGATGTTCCATGAACATTTCTACTACGAGTGGAGAAGAGAATCCAGTGCTGAATCGCTTTTTGTTATATATATATATATATATATATATATATATATATATAGTGTTACGAAATTTACCCAAAGCCGACCCTGTGTCATTTCAGCACGACAACAAACGCTTCAAGATAAAAAAATACGATTCTCGAAAAGGCTCGGCAGCGGAAGGAACGATGTTGATTTCTACTGGAGAATTCTACGCTGGTGATATAAAAGAAGAACGCCACGATCGCCAGGGGATATACCGCGACGACTAGCTTATATGGGCTTGTTATTGTATTTGAATCAGATGTTTGAATGTAAATAAAGTTCTAGAAAAGTGAAAGTAAATATCAGTTGTTATAATTTTCAATTGAACCCACGAAGTACATTGCAATTTGGTGTTAGAAGTGAAGGATTAAGTGCAGTTAACATCCTAAATTGATTTATGGAAACTCGTAGTATGGAAAAGATAGACGAAAAAATTGCACAGATTCTAGAAAAACGTGACAAGAAGGAGAAACAACATCAAGAAGAAATTCAACAAAGGTTAGTGAAATCTTTTGATGATAAACTTAAAATTGAGTTAGGAAATCTTGTCACTAATATCGATGAAAAACGTAAAATAGAATTAGAAAATCTTGTTTCGACGATGAAAAGTGAACAACAAAATCTTGTTTCCACGATGGAAGAAAAACAACAAAATCTTGTTTCCACGATGGAAGAAAAACAACAAAATTTATTGGAAGGATTGTTCTCGAAATTTGAAGAAAAACGAGAAAATGATTTTAAGATATTTGAAGAAAAACAAGGCAAAATGGAAGAAAAAAGACAATTGCAATTTGAACAATTAATGCAAATAGTATCGCAAGTTAATGAAACAGTTAATGAAAGAATGCAAATAGTTGAATCAGATATAAAAGAAATAAACGACGACATAAAGATCCTAAAAAATAATGTGGAGACTCTTGAAATCAAAGTAGATGACATCGATTCCGTCCAGAACCAGATGAAATTTGAAATAAGTGCTATCCAAAACCAGGTAAAAGCTGAAATCAGTTCAATTAAAGACGCAGTACACAGTGAAGTACAAGATAAAGTGGAAACAGCAATAAAAAAATTGCAACAAGATTTGCAGAGAGGAAAATACCAGCACACCGTGAGTACCAAAGGTTCCGTTAGCAAACCACCCACATTTGATGGCAGTTCATCTTGGCCCATGTATAAACGGCAATTTGAGGCTGTGGCTACAGCTAATGGATGGGATAATCAAGAAAAATCTACCTCTCTGGTAATTTCGTTAAGAGGTCCGGCCCTAGAACTCCTCCAAAGCATTCCAGTCGAAGAACAAGGCAATTTCGACAAGATCATCGCCATTCTGGACAAGAGATACGACAATCAATCCTTGAGCCAGGTATACCAAGTCCAACTCAGTGGGAAAACGCAAAAATCCGGTGAAAGCCTTCAAGAATTCGAAGCAGAGATTAGACGGTTAGTAAACTTGTCCTACCCAGACCTGCCAGAGGAAACGAAAGACCAGTTGGCCACACAGAGTTTCATAAACGGCATCAGAGATGTGGAAGTTCAAAGAAATTTAAGACTGAGTGGCGTCAAGAAAAGTAATGAAGCTCTACTTAGGGCTTTGGAAGTAGAGGCCGTCATGAACATGTCCAAGCCGAGGGTCCGAGCAGTTTCCTTCAACCAGGAAGAGTCAGATTCACCATTTCAAGCGCTGCTTGCTGGCCTGAACAAAATATTAGAACGGTCACAAAGAACTGGCACCAGAGGGGCATGCTACCGCTGCGGACGGACAGGACACTTCCAACGTGACTACCGAGTAAGGCTACCGGAACGATCACCAACCAGGGGTAGCCAACAAACCGACCTTACCAACCAGGGAAACTCCAACCAGTCAGCATAAGGGGGCGAATGCTGACTCACCCTCCACCAGCCCCCAGGACAGTATCCATCCGGGGATTTTGCAGAGATAGCGGCAGCCTAGTCATCAGAGGCACCATCAACGGGCGAGCAGTTACCATCACCATCGATACCGGCGCCGCTGTGTCCATTGCCAAGTCCAGGGTTTTGAGAGCATCAGAAATTCGGCCAGTTACCAATAACATCCAGCTCAGAACAGTCACCGGCGAGTCCATGTCAATACAGGGTGAGGCAGATGTCGTGCTACAGATAGGGGACAACATGATCCGGCATAGGGTCCTGGTAGCGAATATTGAGGACGATTTTATACTGGGAATGGACCTAATTAGCCAGCATGGATTTATGTTCGACCCGAGATATGATGTTCTTCGGTTCCTGAATGAAGAATTTGTATTGACACGGCCCGTCAACACATCAGTCACGCCCATAAAAATTGTGGCAAAGTCTTCAGCTAGAATTCCCGGTCGAACGGAACAGATTATTCATGGGCAGCTAGACAGCAATCCTGGGAGCTGCGTTGGAATGGTGGAGCCCGTACACTCAGCTCATGACTACTTAGTTGGACGGGCTATAGTTACAACCGGACGAGATATACCAATCAGAGTCCTGAATTTGTCCAACAACGATATTAGAATTGCCAATGGTCAAGAGATAGCTTGTTTCGAGCCAGTAGAGACCATCAATTGCGAAGAAGAGTACCAGACGTCGGTGAAGGAAACAGGGCCCGATAAAGAGTTCCTACAACAGTTTGCTGACCACTTGACACACTTGACACCAGAGAACCAGAAGAAAGCCAAGCAATTTATCACAAAACACTGGCAAATTTTTAACAGTAACAATGGAACTACCGGTCGCACCAACATCATCCAGCATCGAATAGATACCGGAAAGGCTCAACCCATCAGAATACCACCTAGACGACTACCATTGGGGCAACAACAGGCCGTCGAGGAAAACATCGAGTCCATGTTACAAAATGGAGTTATTGAGCAATCCATCAATCCATGGTCTGCTCCCGTCGTGCTAGTTAAAAAGAAAGATGGAACCACCCGATTTTGCGTGGATTACAGAAAGCTGAATGATGTCACGAAGAAAGACAGCTATCCACTACCCCGAATCGATGACACTTTGACCACACTAGCAGGCTCCCGTTGGTTTTCCACACTAGACCTATAAAGTGGATATTGGCAGGTTGGTCTACACGCAAACGACAGAGAAAAGACAGCCACCAGTAAAGGGCTGTTTCAGTTCACGGTAATGCCCTTTGGGTTATGTAATGCACCCGCTACATTTGAGAGACTAATGGAGTATGTACTGAGCGGGTTAACATGGAGGACGTGCTTAGTATACCTCGACGACATTCTAGTCATGGGCCAGACATTCGACGACCATCTGAAGAACCTGGGCGAAGTATTCTCCAGAATTAATAACGCCAACCTGAGACTCAATCCGAAGAAGTGTTCCTTGTTTCAAAAAGAAGTAGAGTTTTTGGGCCACGTAGTGTCCGAGTCAGGAATCCGCACCAACGAAGACAAGATAGAAGCCATCCGTGATTGGCCAGTTCCAAGAGACAAACATGAACTCCGCCGCCCCTCTACATTGGCAGACCACTGATAAAGAGACCTTCCATTGGAATCAGGATTGCGAAACATCATTCAGGCGACTGAAGGCAGCACTATGTTCCAGCCCAATCCTAGCCTTTCCTACACAGTCCGGCAAGTTCATCTTAGACACAGACGCCAGCAACACAGGTTTGGGGGCCGTCCTATCCCAGGTGCAAGATGGTGAAGAGAGGGTGATCGAGTACTACAGCCGTGGATTCTCGAAGCCAGAAAGAAATTATTGCGTCACCAGAAAAGAACTTCTTGCAATAATAAGGGCTGTAGACCATTTCCACAAATACCTGTATGGTCGCCATTTTTTAATCCGAACAGATCATGCCGCACTCAAATGGCTGCTGGACATGAAGACACCGGAAGGACAACTGGCCAGATGGATGGAGAAATTACAGCAATACGACTTCAAGGTGGAACACCGTGCCGGCCGGTTGCACAATAATGCCGATGCCCTATCCAGAAGACCCTGTAGAGCGGAATGCAAGCATTGTCTGAAGACGGAACAGCGAGAGGGTATCTCCATCAGGCAGATCCGAGTGCAGGCCAATGAAGACTGGACAACGGAACAGTGCATCCAGGACCAAATGGCTGATCCAGACATCGAACCAATCTTGTCACTCAAAATGAGAGGGGCACCCAGGCCACGATGGGACGAGGTAGCTAGATACTCCGGCGTGTTGAAATCGTTATGGGCTCAGTGGGACTCTCTAAGAGTAGACAATGGAATGCTCAAGCGAGTTTGGGAAAGCGCTGATGGACGAGAAACCAAGTCCCAACTGGTAGTTCCGAAGAAAAAGGTACCAGCCATCCTGACCGAAGTACATGATGGAATTACCGGAGGCCACCTGGGCATGAATAAAACCCTAGACAAAGTTCGCCAGCGGTACTACTGGGTGAATTACTTCGAAGACGTCAGAGCTTGGTGCCGCAAATGTGCCACATGTGCCGCCAGTAAGGGCCCGAAGACCCGGACCAAGGGCAGAATGCAGCAGTACAATGTGGGCGTCCCATTTGAGAGAATTGCCATCGATGTCGCCGGTCCGTTTCCCGAGTCTGAGAGGGGGAACAAATACATTCTGGTCGCAATGGATTACTTCAGCAAATGGCCTGAGGCATATGCGATACCCAACCAAGAGGCAACCACGGTAGCGACGGTGCTAGTAGAACAACTATTCAGCAGGTTTGGCGTCCCTATGGAATTACATTCAGACCAGGGGCGTAACTTCGAATCGAATGTATTCCAGAAGGTCTGCACGATGTTGGGGATCAGGAAAACGAGAACAACACCATTACACCCACAGTCAGACGGAATGGTGGAAAGATTCAACCGGACCTTGGAACAACACCTATCCAAGGTCGTCAGCAATAACCAGCGTGATTGGGATGAGCATATTCCCCTATTCCTGTTGTCATATCGCTCTGCTGTACATAATAGTACAGGCCTGACCCCAGCCAGGGTCTTATTCGGAAAGGAGCTGCGATTACCATGCGACTTGGCATTTGGCTCCCCCGAAGAACCTCCCCAAGACATCGACGATTATGCCGACCAGCTCCGACATAACATGCTGGCAATACACGACTTAGCCCGAACGCAGATGTTGGCCACCAGTGACCGGATGAAGACGCGATACGACCTCAAGGCCAATTCAGCCGGGTTCCAGGAGAGGGACAAAGTCTGGCTGTACAACCCCCAACGGAGCAAGGGTAAATCCCCAAAGCTTACACCCGCCTGGGATGGTCCATACGAAGTGGTCAAGAGGCTGAATGATGTCGTCTACCGGATCCGTCGAAACCCCAAGGCTAAATTGAAGGTGGTTCACTTAGATCGACTCGCTCCCTACCATGGAGGGGATGTTTCTGATCGGGACGATCAGAATTAAAGGGGGGGCAGTGTTACGAAATTTACCCAAAGCCGACCCTGTGTCATTTCAACACGACAACAAACGCTTCAAGATAAAAAAATACGATTCTCGAAAAGGCTCGGCAGCGGAAGGAACTATGTTGATTTCTACTGGAGAATTCTACGCTGGTGATATAAAAGAAGAACGCCACGATCGCCAGGGGATATACCGCGACGACTAGCTTATATGGGCTTGTTATTGTATTTGAATCAGATGTTTGAATGTAAATAAAGTTCTAGAAAAGTGAAAGTAAATATCAGTTGTTATAATTTTCAATTGAACCCACGAAGTACATTGCAATATATATATAATGTCTAGTCGTAAGCTTTCACGGATGGAACAATATGAAGAAATATTTATCCGGGAATACATTCGTTTGTTTTATTGATTCCTGTTTGAACCCTGCAGACGTTTCGCCAAGGTCTCACTTGGCATTCTCAATGTGTTGTTACGGAGAACTGCGCCGATAGCAAAAGAACTGACGTCAGTTGTGAGAATAAATGGTTCCTCGAAATTAGGACATATGAGAATTGGGGTAGATGTAAGGGTATTTTTAAATTGTTTAAAAGTGGCCTGGAAATTTTGGCAAAATTTGAAATGGAAGCCTGTAAAAGCCAGCTAAACCAAGAAATGATTTAATGTCTTCTTTGTTTTTTGGCTGGGAAAATTTGAGAATGCAATTGGCTTTTGAAGGATTTGGCTTTACGCCTTCAGGTGTTATGAGATGACGTAGTTACAAGAATTCTTTGCGAAGGGACCCGCTTTTGTCGTGTTGCATTTTCAGATTGGCTTTTTGAAGTTTTTTGAAATGAGACGGGCTATATTCTAATGAATTTTCGGGGAATATACGATGATGTCGCCCTTATAGACTAAACATAGATTCCGAGAAGAATATTCTCCATAACCCGTGGGAAAGTTGTTGGAGCATTCTTCAGACCAAAATGCATCCCATCCATGGGGAGTTAAAACGGCGTATTATTCCTGGATTGAGCATTTAGGAAATTTGGCTTTTTACCTATTGGTTGTGAATTTTGGGGTACGGATAAGATTTTATGAAAGATGGGTTCGCACTGTTCGTATCAATAGAATGTTTAATTTCGTTTGTAAAGGTCATAAAATATATCGGAATATTCAAGACAAAGTTGTGAAATGAATTCAGATTCATCTTCGTTGAGATGTTCTGAACGAAGCTGGTTCATTATCGTCATTTGTCTGTCATTCTAGGCTAGATTGCGTGTTTGGTATTGAGAGAAGGTGTTTATTGTGAAATTCTATATTGGTTGTTAATCGAGTTTGTCAAAATTGATGGTGTGGGAATGGCATTACCGATTAAATTGGAAGTTAGGAATTCACCATTTTCTTTGATTTTGACTATAGCATTTGGAAGACAAATTTTCTCAATTTCGGTTCCAGAGAGAATAGTATCTGTATTCTTGAGGTGACATTTCAATTTACAGATCTGTTCAATTCGAAGGACCAAGGTAATTATTGGCTGGAATATATTTACTTGAAAGTGTAGAGTTATTATTACGCATGATCGAATCATCAGTAATTTTGAACAGTGGCTAAGTTTTAAAATTCTTAACGAGTTGTTTCTTATTGAAATCTATGATGTAGTTATAGTGTTCTAGGAAGACTGAACCTAATAACCCATCAAATTCATTGTCAGTATTACAGATATACGCCTTATGTATGTCGGAGACCCACTAGGGTGAATTCATTAATTAGAATTGTCTCATCTGTGATGCCTTGAAAAATAACATTTTCAGGAAACCGTTGTTTGAATCGTTGGCCGGTTTCAGGTTTAAAAATTGAAAGTCCTGCGCCCGTATCGATAAGAAGTTTATAGGTATGTGAAGAATCGGTAATGTAATAAAAAATTTTTGGAATTGCTGGAAACCGGGTCTTACAGACAGACAGTTGACATTCGGACTGAAAACATCCAAATTCATTCTCTAAACTTTGGTTTGAAGTTCTGAATTTTCAGGGTCTGGGGGTTCTGATTGAGTAGTGGTCAACTAAAAATTTAGTTAAGAAGAATCGGGTTCGTCAGTACAATATTCGGTTAAACTATTCAGTGTTGAAATATTCTGGTTCACCATTTTGTTCGAAATCGTTAGTGTGAGATTCTTGTACGTTTCCGTACTCATCGGGTAAAAGATTGTAATGATTTTCGTTGTGGGAGTAGTTTTAGGATCATTGTGATAAGGAAGGAATTGTAGATTGTTCATGTGATGAGTTTTTAGTTGTTGATGTTTAAAGAAACTCCGGTTCGGTTTATAATAGCGAGACATTTGGGGTTGTTTACTGGTAGATGAACGAAATTGTTGCTGTAAAAATTGTTGACTTGAATTAACAATTGTAGATTAGTTAGTAGGTTGATTGGAAAAATAAGGGCGATAATACGAATAATTCTAATTGGAATTCGGGTTGTGTTGAAATAGCCTAGATGGTCCATTCGTTTACAAAATGTGCATTGTTTTGGAGGTGGACCATTATTTGGCTTACGAGATGGTTGTTGGAAATGTCTATTACTTGAACATTTCTGGGTTTCTAAATGTGAAAATTGTAGTTCTCGTTTAATACTGGAAATAGCAGTGAGAATATTGCAGGAGTCACTAGCGCGAATAAGTTTTGGGCTCTAAACCCGTGAGGTGGCTATTAAGAGCCATTGACTCTGTTAAGTCAATCTGCGCTTGTTTTACTTTGACGGTTAAATTTTGCTTGTTGCGTCTGTAGTCTAGCAGAGAACGTAAGAGGGAATTTATAAGGAAGTTGCCGCATTCTTTGCAGATCTTGAATAACAGTCGAGAGATCCCGAGGATCTCCAAAATTATTTTCTAGGAGGGTTTGAATTTCAGCTAGTTGACTAGGGTTTCGCGAGTTAATTAACTTAGCCTCCCTACCGCGTAACTGATTTTTAATATGGAGAATTAGCAATACTTGCTGATTTATCCGTTGCCATGCTGTAAGCAATATTACAGGAGCTTATAAAGGTGTTCAAAAATATCGGATTACCATCATCATCAGGAATTGTGGCAAATATTTCCGCTAGCTTATAGGGTTCTACGGTTGGTGTAACTGCTTGTCTAGTCGTTGCTATTTTTATAAATTTGGCCAATAAATCAAAATTAAATGTTTAATACAGGTTTTAAATGTAAACGGTAAATTACAATGGAAATAAAAAGGTGTATATTGAAAGAAAAAAACAAGCATTTTAAAGTCAATGGCTTTATATGTATTCAAAATGTAAATTGCAAAATGATAACGACAATGTTTTTGACGGCGTGAATTAGTTCAACGTATAATCAAATGACTTTAAATTTTTGATGCTCAGCCCTAGATATTTCCCGAATCGCTGAAGACATCAAAACAAAACGTTGGGTTACGAAACGGTGGGTTACAAAATCATGAAATGCATTTCGAAATGGCAGTGTCAAATTTTCTTCGGTGTTAACAATGTAGTCGATGAGCCCTAAAATTGTTTTGTTTTAAAATTTTATTTAGATTTGGGAAATGCTTGAAAAAATAATTATTTATAGAGTTTGTACCATCAATATGTATTTAGATTTATGAACAATTATTCATCAATTTGTAGAGTTTATCACACAACATAAAAATGTAGTTCTACCCAATGTCATATATTTAAAATTAATTTACCTGGAAATTTGTAAATGTAATATGTGGAATCGAAATTACGTAACTATCTACCCAAATGCCAACCTTCGAAATACTTTGACAGAATTGTCACACATAGCTTGAATGCTGAAACTTTATAAGATTAAGTTTATTGCCAAGAACTTTAGTGCAGGAGAAAGCCCGAGAACTAAGACAATTTGAAACATTATGAGAATGGAATGTTGAATCTGCCACAAGACACAATTTGTGGAAAAGGATGACTTCAGAAATTTGCATATTTTAAATTAAGGATAGAGATTCATGATAAATGTTTCATATAATTATAACATTTAGGAGACAGTTTGAATAAAGTAGAAGAGCTAGTTCGCTGGTATAGTCAAACATAAAAAGTTTTGTTTTCTATTGGATAACGTCTTTGCTATAAAATAATTGTAAAATTTAATTTTGTGGACATGCTTTAGTTGCTTAATCTATAGTCTTTCAAAAAACTAGTGAATAGTACAACTTTCGTCTTTGATATCCATGTGCTTAAATATAAAGTAGCAAGTATCCATATAAATTATTTACAATATCTTGTTGTTAATTAGATGCTTCTAGGTATTAAATGAGAATGGATATGGACGTCGCAATCATAGAGCAAATTATGTATTTCAATTGCTTCACCATTACCACATTAAACTATCGAAAACATTCAAATATCACATCTGTTTAGAGCATACATTATGGAGAAACAAACACGTGTATAACCGAAACAACCCCTGACACATTGGGGACAACGAAAAGAAGACGAACTTACTAAGTAGAATAATCAAAATTACGTTCAGACACAGAATAAGAAGTAGTGAACTAAAAACTAAATGCAATGGGCAAGTATTAAGGTATTATTTAACATTAATTAATAGCAAATGCATTTTATTTCTTTATATTTTCCATACAAAACAGAAATAATCATTGCTCACAATGTTTGTTTCATTAAAATTAATGAAAGTTAAATTGAATCTTAAGATATGTGGTTTATTAATATATCCTTATGTTTTGTAGCTATTTTTTTATACTAATAATAAGAGTTATAATTCGTCCTATTACTCAATTTAAGACTATTTCAATTTTTCAGTCTGTAATCGCAAAATATATATTAATTAACTAATACTTAAGAATATTATACTTAATATTGATTTAATATATAATTTATTTTTTATTATTTTCTGTCCATGTATTCTATCTTATAGATAATTTATTTTAAATTACGTGGGCCCATCCCTGCAAAATCTTGACTTTTAGTACAAGGTGACTGACTGACTTTTAAGTAAAAAATACATTTCATTGACATTTTAACATGTATATTATTTAAAATGTAATGAAATTCAATGCATCTACGGATTTATTATGTTACCTAAACATATGTTCTAGAGTAAAACATATTTTTCCTTCGAAATCTCATAGTTGGCCTTGGCGCTCAAAACATTGAGTAATTATATATGGAGGGATCTTTAGATGCTGTTAGATTGGTTGACAGTGAGAGGCTAACTCTCTTTTAGACCATCTTGCGAAGACTATATCTGATAGTTCAATTAAAGGGTTGTTAGTTTTTAGTGGTGAAATAGTCAAAGTAGTATATTGGTATTGATTTTTCGGACCACCAGTTGCAGTAACACTCATATTAAAAATGCTGTTTTTGATGCGATTTAATTATTTTATTTACATATTATTATCACAGTCTTCCGAAAGTGTTGTGTAAAAAACTGTCAATCAGCGGTAAACAGACATTGTATTAAAGACTATTTATGAACTAGAATGAAACAACAGATGACGGAAAATTTTATGTTGCAAACAACAATCTTCCAATTATTTTGGCGAATATTTTACCAGGTGCACGTCCAGCCAAAAATTTGAGGGGTCACGCATTAGAAAATATTTCTTTGACTACTTATATTTGATTAAAATTTTAATTTTTATCAGCTTTATTTCTTAAAAAAACATGCTTCTGACAAAAAAACGAATAATGTTTACAATTTGACGAAATGAGGTCGAGTTTCGACCATTGGACGGCAACTAGTAATGACTTATAGAAATGAGCAACCAAAAAAATCTTGAAGGATCAACAGTTTATAGAGTGCAGCAAACTAACTTTTCTCATCTAAACTCCAACTGATCTACAGTAGTGTAACCCTAGTGACGTGAAATTTCCTAAGATTGCAAATTGTGTGTGTTTTCTTTTACTCTTAGCAGGAAATAGTATCTCATGTCAACAGTGAAAATATAGTTTATTTTCAAACAATCTTTAAGTGTGGGAAGATCAACAAAAATAATATAACTAAATAACAGATATTGTAATACTAATAATGTCAATGGTGAACAGGACATTATTCACAATCACACTTATGATGTATCATGCTTATGTTAAAAAAGAAACATATTACGGCCATATTACTATTATATTACTTACTTGCTATGACGTGTTTTCAAATAATGTTACAGATGCATGTTATATAACTGATTAAATTATTTTTCGCCTGGCAAATATCAACTGGTCTGTGGGTCTTGCTGAAAAACATGTTGAGCACAAAACATAAACAGTAAGTTTTGTTGAGATGTTGGATTATTTTGACCAATATTGCCATCTTTGGTTAAATAATATTTGGTTTATAAATTTTGTTCACCATTTCAATAGTTTAAAATAGATTACAATTATAGAGACATTTTAAAATATATTATATATGTTTACATATTTCATGAGTAATATTCTAAGTGATATTTTTATTTAAAATTACAGCGATTAAAGGTAAACAACATTCTACAGCTTTATTTCATTTCTCTTCAAAAACTTTAACCACACATTATTATTTAACTGCTTTGTACAAATATTCTTAACAAATTGCGTAGTCTAAATTAAAAATTTCTATGAATTCAAGTTTACGTTTCATAAAAGTAATAAACTGTGATTCGTATAGATAGTGGTATGAATAAAAAGAGGCCAAAAAGTGACAGTTTTAATTCTAATGAGAAACGTTCAATTGTCAATTAGTAACTCTATACAAATATGTTTTCAAGAACTAGGAACCCTAATAATATTCGTCTACATCAAAAATTATTTTCAACACAGTTATAAGTTTCAGGGAAGTACTAAATTGTACTTTTTTTTAATAACGGTTGCGTACATTTTTGGTGCATTTATTTACATAGAACTTACATGTGAGGGGTAACTTGTGAATAAAAATTGACTTTAAGAACAAATCTTAATTATGTGGTTTGAAGAAATATTTTGTAAGAACATGGATACGCCAATAATGAAATTGCAGGGTATACATCACAATTTGTTTTGAACTCAAGTACAGATTTCAGTGATGTACTGAACTGTGTTTTCTGTAAATGTTGCGTTTATTTTCTTTGTGTCCATTGGAGTTGAACTTGCATGTAAGTTGTAAGTTGTGTTCTTCTAATATTGCCAACAAGTACTCTTATCGAGCTCTTGTCGTTTTGGCTGTCTAGATTTCTTATCTATTTTGACAATTGAAACCTCAATTTCGAATCAGTTTCACTAAAATTCTTTTCGAAGATAAAATTCTAATATTTTTTTTCAAATAATTCTTCAGTTTTGTCTGGAGATTTTTTTCATTCCTTAGTAGATAAATATTGTCATATTTCAATGTCAATAATAAGAATAGCATTTTCTCGGTTTTACACTGTAGAAAAGCGATCGCTTTGTCCTTGTTCCTGCCTACAAATGCTCATAACTTTCTACTATTTTTCTATTCCAAATTGGACATACCATAAAATATCATAACGCAGCTCATATCAGACTTCAGTTTTGTGCTGATATAAATGTAACCGACTTAACCTGTATCTGTGATTGGGTATGTTATAATCGTATGTTATAATTGCATGTTATATAACATAAGAGATGCATAATAATAATGAATTTACGCGATTGTCAAGGTAATATCCACCCGAGCGACAGTAGGAGAACGAACAGATGTTTAGATTCCTTTGATTTTGATTTTGCACTTACAACGCTATAAAGCATTGCTTGATGTAAGTTGTTTTGTCATTATGTAGTCAAAAAGAAGTCGTGGTGGAATCTTGGACCTCCATACTTCTCTTTGCTGGTTTTTTTTGGTAACAACGCTATTTGATGTCGAGATCCAATACCTAAAATGGGATTTATATTGGGCAAATTTATGTTTCTTATTAGATCATTTTGTGAAGTGAGAATAAGACAGCACATCGATAAAATTTTCTGATTACTGTTATTTTTAAAATGATGTATTGTTACGATTGTTCGAACGAATTCGTTTCAAGTAACGTTTTCAATTACCAGCTTACTATATACTGCATTCTTCCTATTCCTTAGAAAAAGAACCGTTTAAACTAACACGAATTTCATTTATTGTCTGTTAGAATGCATTACATCTGTGCGTTGCATTTCCTTCAAAGAACTGAATCCTCCGCAATATTTATGTATTTGCAGACTCAGGGTGGACTATTCTATCACAAAATGGCAATAATCTGATCCACGTCTAGTAGTTTCATTGAAACAAGCCCACAGGGCGACAGTTGTGATATATAGAACGAATTACTGCGCACGTTGTTATTTTAGAAGGGTAATACTGACACTCTGAAATAGTTGATATCTCTGATTCAGATACGATACCTCTGACATCGTACAATAAATCACGATAGTTTCTGAAAGCATTCGATTGTCAGTTTATTTCCAATAAAAATATACATTATTTATACAAGAAATTGTAAATACTTATAACAACATTGTAATGTCTTCGTTGGCACATTCCATAGAGAATATTCAAAAAAAATCTATGAATTAGATGTTGCGGTTTTAGTTCAATGCTGGTTCAATGCAAGTATATAATTGACGAAGGACCTTCAGCGGAACAATCAATAAACACGTGCCGTCACATAAACGAACCACCAAATAAAAGTTATCACTGACCTTTTATGTCGAAGCTCTGGTGTTTTCTTGGGTCTTCTTTCTTCGGAGGCTAGCCCCGTAACAGCAGGAACAGTTTCTTAGAGCTTCGTCTGAACAACACGTTACACAAAAAAATAGCGACGTATTGTTCATTGATTTAGCATACAAAAAATGCGAGTTTAACAACAAATGATGCGCTGTTGTAAACACAAAAGAAACAAAATGAAAGCGGTTTAGCGGTCGTAACGAATGGAGCTAAGAACTCGCGGACCCGTAACACTATAACAACAAAAAGTCGTCTCTTCAGACGGAATCAAAAAATGTGTCCGAATAATTCGGAGCACAATACACAAACCTCCCAAGCGTCTTAACAGCTAGGGAGCCGAAACACGAATGTCAATACTGTCTATATTTTACACGCAAAAACACTTACAATTAGCATTAGCGCGACGGAAGGTTTTAGAAAAGGTGCAGAAGTTTAAAAATCAATGAAGTAATTCAATCAAATCGAAAGCAATACACTAAACAGATTGCGGGAACGCACCATTCCGCCAGCCTTGAATTACTTATTTCAAAACTATGGGTCCTCTAGCAGTGGACAAAGCTTTACAAGAGGTCGCTGCAAAGTACCACTTGCAGTTCTAACTGTAGGAACGCGTACAACACCATCACCTCCAGGTTGTATGTCAATAATGCGCCCTAATGGCCAATTCAAAGGAGGTGAAGTGTCTTGCTTCAAAATAACAAGAGTACCTGGCTTAACAACCTCCGAAGGATCAGTCCATTTACTCCGTTGATGAAGAGTATGTAAATATTCTTGCGACCAACGTTTTCAGAATGCCTGATGCAAACGACTCAGTAACTGCCATCTGTTGAGACGATTAGACGGGACAGATAAGAAATCAGATTCAGGAGGTGCTGTTAAAGGTTCCATGGTAAGAAACATTCCAGGACTCAAGGCGGTAAGATCCGATGGATCGTTGCTACAAGGGATTATAGGTCGCGAGTTTAAAACTGCTTCGACCTGTGCAAATACAGTAGAAAGTTCTTCGTAGGTTAGGATTTGATCTCCAACGACACGTCTTAAGTGAGCAACACTACGAATTACTCTCTTTGCGAATAGAATCCAAAATCGTTGCTGCAAAGAAATTGAACGGTTTGGATTCCTGCATGAAGATTGGTGTCATGACAATCTTCGACAATTAGATTAGTCAAACGACTTTAGCTTGGTAGCAGTGCGGGAAATTTAGTATCAAACGGCAATTGAGCATTAGCCAATCTACTACCAACTCTAAGAGTTCCCTGTTCATCAAGAAACGGCGAAAGTTTACGAAGCGATTTGGGCAAAAGTTTTCGTTCTCAAAGAAGGGAAATCTCTTTAGAAAAATATTGATCTTGAACATATCGAGCAATGCGAAGCTGAGCCTGATATAACTCAGCAGCCAAAAATGATCCAGAGTCCCTACGGTCTGGATTGCGAGCGTTATCAACAAAGCGACAAATATGAGCTATAATGCGGGTAATGCGATTAATAGAAAAATGTTTTTCTAACAAAGTACCAAATAAATTTGGTGAAGCAGTGACTTGAAGCGCCACTATACGGGCTTCAGTCATAACTAGCGGTGACATGCTTGAGTCTGAGCAAGCATGTGGCAAACAAGCGGTAATCAACAATTGTGGGCCTTTCCACCAAAGTGTATTGCGTAATAACTCTGATGGCAAAGTGCCGCGGTAACCCAAGTCAGCACGGTTATCACAAGAATGAATGTAAAACCAATGCGAATAAGGAAATTTTTCCTGAATGTAAGCAACACGATTACTGACAAATGTCCAACGGTGCGGGGAAGAACTAAGCCATAAAAGGACTACCGTGGAATCTGACCAGCAACGAATCACCTTGAACAACAAACGACTATTGAATTGCTCATAAACATAATGAGCCAACTTAGCGGTAAGAACTGAAGCACACAGTTCCAATCTGGAAAGTGACAAAGTTTTCAAAGGGGCAACTTTCGATTTAGACAACACAAAAAAAACTTTGACGAAATCCAGATGCGGTTTCGAACACAAAATAAACAACAGCGGCATAACCTTTCTCAGAAGCATCACCAAATGCGTGAAGTTCACAACTAGAAAAGTTTTATATAGCAAGCAGGCGAGGCAAAACTAAATTCTGTAAGGAGGGAAGATCACCTATGTATTTTGACCATAACGAAACAATGTTAGCAGGCGGGGTTTCATCCCAAGACAATTTCAAACTCCATAATCTTTGAATCAAGTGTTTAACTAGAAACGTTACAGGTGAGATAATTCCTAATGGATCAAAGATTCTGGCCAAAGTGGACAGAAGTATGCGTTTAGTACAAGAGTTATCAACATCTGGTAGACTAGTAAAGAAAAAAGAGTCAGAGGATGGATTCTAATGCAAACCTAAAACTTTTAAGGGATTATGAGATTCAAAAGAGTATGGATTCATCGACAAATATTCCTCAAGGAGGTGTAGCAACAAGCGTGAATCATTACTGGACCATTTGCGAAGCTCAAATCCTCCTCGTCTTAAGAGTTCAATAATTTCTAACTGCAATATTTGAGCCTTTTCAAATGATTAACTTCCAGCAATGATATCATCTACATATGTGAACGATCGAACAATAGCGGCTGCTGATGGCAAAGAGCGTTCTTCTTCATCAGTCAACTGATTTAAAGTGCGGATAGCCAAAAAGGGTGCGGATGAAACTCCATAAGTGACAGTCTTTAGCCTATAGACTGCAACTGGATCTTGCGGAGAAAAACGCCAAATGATTCGCTGATAATTTTGTTGTTCTGGGACAATCAAAATCTGTCTATACGTCATTTTGATGTATGCAGTGAACACTACAGGATGAAATCGAAAATTCAACAAAATAGCGATAATGTCTTGCTGTAATTTGGGACCGATAAATAAACAATCATTCAAAGATAACCGATGAGGTATCTTAGCGGATGCATTAAACACTACACGAAGTTTGGTTGTGCTACTATCAGGTTTCAAAACACAATGATGCGGTATGTAGTAACAATCAGAAGCAGTAGATGGATCAGGAACCAACCCATATGATCCAGCTCCAAATACTCTTTGCTCGCAATGAATGTTGTCATGCTACTAGAATTTAGCAGACATCGCAAAGTTTGATAAGAACCGTGCTTATCTAATACCTCAACTAAAGCGGTAGATAACAACACATTTGAATTGTATGACAAAAGTGAACTATGACAAGAAGTCTGCGGTAGAGAAGTTTCGGGACTTTCAACAGTATTAATGGTACTGGATCCACCAGATGTGGAAGCCAGGTTTGCGGGGGGAGCTCTAGATTCAGACCGAATGCCTGAATCACCACGATTTACAAAATGAAGCAATGTGTGATGGCGTTGTTTGCAGTTGCGGCAAGTGGATAAAGATTTACAGCGATTCGACTGATGACAATCGCCTAAGCAATTTAAACAAAGTCTAAAATCTTTAACAAACTTAAATCGCGCGGATACTGATTTGTTCAAGAATTCAGAACATTTATAAATCGCATGATCGGATTTACAAACTAAACAATTTCTATTCTTAGTGACAAACAAAGATGTAGTGAACCGGGAAGAATGTTGCTTTGAATTCAATGGTAACTTTTTGTCAACACTTCACTTTGCCTTGCGGGATAATTCAACATGTTCAAAGGCATCGCAATGCTTCGACAAAAAATCAACAACTTCCGAGAGGATCGGAAAGTCATCTTGAGCGGTAAAGTTCAAATTTGGCGGCTAAATTCTTTGGAACTCGTTTCAACATCATCTGAACGATACAAAAATCCCACTGATTTACTGGTAAACCCAAATTGTTCAGTGCTTCCAAATTATCACTGAAGTCATCCAATAACTTCCGAACCTCTGAAGGGCAATCTGAAGTTAGTTGGGGGAATTGTTCTAAAGCTGACCAATGAGACTCCGCGATTAAACGAGTTCGCTCAAAAGTGTTTCATAAACACTCACGTAATTGTTTTGTGTTAGTTTAAAATTCCTAATAGCCTCAAAAGCAGGCCCTTTTAAAGCTAACTGCAAATATTTGAACTTCTGCATAGCACTGAGTTATTCATTATTGTGAATTAATGAATCAAACAAATCAATAAAAGTACCAAATTCCAATATGTCTTCACTAAATGAAGGCAAATCAATTCGCAGCAAAGCAACACTTTCCTGTTCCCGAGCTATATTTTGTGGCGTAGAATTCTGAACAGATTTCAGTTTAGCAAAAATAGACCTAATTGAATAAAACAATTTTTCAAATTTATTGCGAATGTCATCCTCAAAGTCAAAATCATCGTTTGCATCTGAAATTAATCCAACAATGGAATTGTAATGTTTAAAAAATTCGGAATGGATTGAATCAATCATATCAATCATGCTAAAAAACAATTCAACATCGTCACCTCTTAAGGCTTTCTCGGCAGCAAAATAAATATCTTCTAATTTTTAAACTTCGATTGTCGATGATTTTTAAATTTACATAAAATTTCAGCGGTTTTTGACATCTTAACAATAAATTAAAATCACTGTAACGCCACTGAACAAATCTAACACGATAGAACGAAAACAAAATACTATTCCAAAAATGTACAATTTTTTACTGTTGAAGTCGAAAGTACGAATTATCTGACCCAATGTCAAATAAATTCAGAACAATTTAGCAAAATAACCAAACAAACAAAACGATCTCTTGTAAGGTTTTTAACGCGACAAAAAAGATGCATTTTATTTCCAACGGAATGAGTGAATATTCCGACCTTGCTTTCTCTTCTAACAAATAAAGAAACGAAAATTCAATGCGGTTTTCAACAATAATTGCAATGAAAAATCAATGGTTTGATCATTAAACTTTGCACGAAATTAACTCAAATGTATCCGGCCCGGAGTTGGACCAAATTATGTAATTTATTCGATAATCTTTGCACGAAATTAACTCAAATTGCATCCGGCTCGGAGTTGGACCAAATTATGTAATTTAATCGATAATCTTTGCACGAAATTAACTCAAATTGCATCCGGCTCGAAGTTGGACCAAATAATGGAATGTCTTCGTTGGCACATTCCATAGAGAATATTCAAACAAAATGTATGAATTAGATGTTGCGGTTTTAGTTCAATGCTGGTTCAATGCAAGTATATAATTGACGAAGGACCTTTAGCGTAACAATCAATAAACACGTACACACATAAACGAACCACCAAATAAAAGTTATCACTAACGTTTTATGTCGAAGCTCTGGTGATTTCTTGGGTCTTCTTACTTCGGAGGCTAGCCTCGTAAGAGAAGGAACAGTTTCTTAGAGCTTCGTCTGGACAACACGTTACACAAGAAAATAGCGACGTAATGTTCATTGATTGAGCATACAAAAAAACCCGGGTTTAAGAACAAATGATGCGCTTTTGTAAACACAAAAGAAACAAAATGAAAGCGGTTTAGCGGTCGTAACGAATGGAGCTAAGAACTCGCGGACTCGTAACACTATAACAACAAAAAGCGGCGTCTCTTCAGACGGAATCAAAAAATGTGTCCGAATAATTCGCAGCACAATACATGAACCTCCCAAGCGTCTTAACAGCTAGGGAGCCGAAACATGAATGTCAATACTGTCAATATTTTACACGCAAAAAACACTTACAATTAGCATTAGCGCGACGGAAGGTTTTAGAAAAGATGCAGAAGTTTAAAAATCAATGAAGTAATTCAATCAAATCGAAAACAATACACTAAACAAATTGCGGGAACGCACCAAACATATTCATAAAGAATAAAAGAAATACATATAATGAAGGGAAATGCTTTACTGTTAAGTGCGATAAAGAGGCATTGTGAATTTTAATTCAATAACGCAATCTCTTAAGGTAAGAAATTAGGTTGGATTGTTCTGTTTGAGAAAGGTATCATCTACTCTATAGAAGTTTCGATAAAAGCAGAGAACCGAATGACAGCCTAAAGAAGTTTTCTACCTATTTGCTAAAATAACGAAAAAGAAACTAGGAAATTAGACGAGTATGGGTCACACTAGAACAAGAAGTATGTAAAGAAAACATTTGAACACTGTTTATTGCTATGACAGATATCGATAACAATTTGACATAAAATTAACATCTATATCATGAAAAGACACCTGGAAATTAAAATCTTAAAAAAACTGTACTTGGAATAACATTTTAATTTTAATTTAAGATGTAAGACAAGAAAATTCTCAAAACTCTTGATAACTACAAATTAACACCTTTGTTGAGTAGTTGCCATATAGAGAGTACCATACTTGCATTGATACTCAATTAATAATTAAATAGCCGGAAGTCTGGGAATTAATCACCAAATATCGACTTAAATAAGGATTTGAGGTGCCTGGCACCCACGGTTTTCAAACAGTATTTAATTGAAGCAGTTTAAACTGGGAGAAATTAGCATTGGCGCATGATGCTCGGCATAAAGGATCAGATAAAAAATGCGGAAGATAGGTATGATGCTACGGATATGTTAAGATAGCTTCGAGAAAAGTATAGAACAGCACTCCAAACTAAAGCATCGTCATAAATGTGGAATATAGAGAACTATATAGTCGAATTAACAATAAAATGTTTTACAAGCCAAATTTTGTTATCAATTTCCAAAAATATAGAATCTCTTTAGCCTGAGTTGAAAGCAAATACCTGAAAGTCAGCGGGTGTAACGAAAACTGTTGCGCAAAGAGTAAGTAAAATTGGTCAACAATATAAACACACAACATCCACGTTCATGAAATCCAAAGATTACTATGTATGTTTAGGAAGAAGAAACAGGAACAAGAGATTGATCAAAAGAACGGAAGAGATATAATTCAGTTAGCACATAAACAAAGTAAAGTCATAGATTCGGTAGAATATATAAAATTAAAACAAATAATATATTATATTATACTAGGATTGTCAGAGGTTACACATAATTTTTACGCAAACATAAAAGAAGACACTGCTAATATAAATAAAAGGCAGGTTCGCTGTTGAAAATAACTCATCCTGGATTCCTTTGGATGATCCAGAGGTGGTCACATATTTGTTTCAATGCCAAGGAACATACCGTTTTACTGAAAATATGAAGGCTCTTACTTTAATGGAAAATTTGGTGTAGAAAGAAAATAGAGTACATTATTATTATTTGAGTATCAAATTAATGGAAACTGGGTTGAAATTTAATATAAATGAATGTTAATTAACGAGCTTCAATAAAATGGAGATGCACAAATGGTCTGTATATAGAGTGCGTCTTTTTAAATTGGTATTATAAGCAAAAATTCTATATAAAAATATATGTTTGATTGGAATCGTAAAATGAATTTATTATAGTTTCTTTTTTTTTAAAATTGTCTACAAAGGGAAAAAAATAATGTTAATTAACAGACTTCAAAATATATGGAGGAAAAGATGGAGGTTCTCAATTCGTCTGAACTAGTTAAGTATTAAGCTACTTTTATTAAATAATCTGCATTGCCTTTTTGCAGTATATACGGGGGGTGTCAAAACTAATTAGGGGCTATTTCTAACAGTTTCGCCAGGAACTATAGCTTAGCTAAGTTTATACCCCAAATTGACACTTTTGTTTGTTTGATGAAGTTTTCGTGAGGTCAGCATCATAATCGAAGGCAAACAATTTATAGATTTGGTTAATATTTAGATTTTCTGCTCAAAAACATATATATTGCTAAATACAGTATACCTATGGTCGTTGACAATATGGACAATTCATCAGTCTTCCATTTGTGCTATTTCAATGATTGTACTGTGCACTAGAAAAAACCTATTTATAAAGTAATGCAAAATTGCGATTGCTAAGGAGCCTCTAGGCAGTTGTGAACTAGCAAATCACAACTTTATTGCAATATTTTAAACGCAATATAAAAGTTCATTTATATTGAAATAAGATTCAAAAACAAAACAACAAACACCACAATTTCAATGCGAGTTAACATTTATAGTAAAAAACTCATTAAAGAATTTCATTTTAATGCCTTGCATATTTGTTAACATCACTGACATAACATACGTCAAAGAAATTAATCTGTACACACTAACAAAGTAAATTTTAAGGGAATTTACAAATTACAAAGATTATCTCAGGGTCTGCATTAAATGTTGTTAAATATAACACTCTAGAAAATTGTGTATTTTTACGACTAGATGCTTAAAAGATTTTTAAAAACCCTGGCTGACGTGATAACGTATTTTCACTGGCAGCCTCTTTTTACTTAATGAAATTAAATAAGGACTTTAAATACGAACGAAATATACGCGGATATCTGACAAGAGTTTTCATTTGCTTGATTAAATTTATGAAAAATCTAATGCTTGTATTGTTTCGTAATTTAGAAGTAGTGCAAAATTGTCTGTGGATTAGGAAATCATGAGTCATATCCGAAGATAGAGAATTGGTGCAGATTTTTTTATTAATAAAACAAGAAGTACCGTAATTCCGACTACTTACAATGATTCAAAAAGAGTAACTTCGACACGTGATTTAAAACTAGAAAATATAAATAAATATCAGACCACATACAGAAAGACCACAGTAACCACGATTTGGAAATAAGAAAAAATAAGACAATAATAAAATAAAGAGTGTGGTAATTTCTATACAAGTAGAACTCTTGTTCGATACCATTTTCTCCTCTGTCACTCAACCGATTTTCTTTATTTTTTTTTGTTTGGTTTAGTATCTATTTAAAATAAGTAATTTAAAAATAAATTATTAATAAAATTGAAGTGAGTGGCGCCCACTATGAACAAGTAGCTTAATATATTGTTCGAAATTTTACAGCATTCAATAGTAAAAATCCAATTGTGGAGAATCGTATGGAGCTATAGAAAAGATTACTAAAATAGTCGACTTTTACTTACAAAGAAGTATCCACTAAAAGCCTCCTTTTTTATTCATTTATGACGTTAATTTTTTACAAAAACAATGACGACAGCAATTACTGAAGCGACTAAATTGAATGTGTTTATAGGAAGTTTGTGCATTAATAAAATTTTATGTAAGTACACATTTTAGAGATTCACATTCACATTTTTTCAGTCATAAATGTCTAACAAATCTAATTACAGTTTACCAACATTTTGGAAAACCATATGCATCCATTATCAAAAAGTACTAAAACACTCAGGAAAAGTGATATGCAAATATATTTTTAATTATTTATATATATATATATATATATATATATATATATATATATATTTTATATTATTTAAAACACAAGTCACTTTTTAAAAAAAATTGATTTAATTAATACACGAAACAATAGTTGAAAAATACAAAATATAAAGTTACTTGAATGAAATGAACTATCTTAATGAACGCCGTGGGATGGCAAGTCTCGCATTTATAACATTTACTTTGCTGAATTGCATTCCCACGGTTTCAACGAATTCAACGGATTCGAAGGAAGCTGTCAGCGAAATACGATACTTGATAACGTACACGTGCATAATATTCTCATCTAACAGCTCCCCTTTACAAAGAAAAGTTGAAGGTGTAACTTCAACTTTTGGTTTAAACCGGACAATTATTTTCGGTTTCGTCGGCGGGGTCTTCTATTACTGGTCGGAGTTTGGGAATCCATCTGGATAGGATTTTCTGGGGGTTTCCTGGACTGGAATCTGCTCCCTTAGATTTCTTTATTCTTTTCGCTACTTTGTAGAAGGTAAATGCAGCTGCCGCTGCTACGATGGTGCTTACGGTTGCATACGTAAACCAGGATATATTTTTGGTGACGAAGGGTTGGTTGATGAGGTCGTCTAGGTCTCTAGAATATTGATTCAGCTTGTTGTTGGCTACGCTGAGTTCTTCTAAGTTAAGATTATCTAATTTAAGGGGTTTAAGCTCTGGTATTGCTGGTTTTTGGGGGTGAGCATTGCAGCAGTTGTACGGAACTAAAACTGGGTGTGAATTGTCTGTAACTTTACTTATTTTCATGGGTTCGGCTTGAATTTTAGTAATTCCCACAAAGGCACTACAGTCTGTTTGTAGCCGAATGACTGAATTGGTTTTTAGCACGATAGTTTTTGAATCGATTCCCGCACAACTAAAAGTTACATGTATAGGTTCGGAAACGATCACTAACCACGAGTTCGATTCCAGTCTTTGAACGTTGTACCCTTCGGAAAACACTATGGCACTCTGGCAGTTTTCCGGGACGCTATGAATGTTCTTAAGGAGTTGAGCCTCACAGGGTGCATTTGATTCTATTGGGTAGGCATATAGTTCGCAGCACAGCTTTTGGTTCGGGGTTAATCGCTTGCATGAGCTTAAGTCTTTGATCGGTATGTACATTAGGGAGTCGTCGTTCCGCGCAATATATTTTTGTGTAAATGATAGGATATGGTGAAAACCAGTTCTATCGTCTAAAATTGGGATTGGGTATAGGTGGTAAGCGGTATATAGTTGCTGCTCAACGAGAGGGATTTTTAATATGAATATTAAATCGGAGCGAGTTTGAAAAGCCTCTAATTCTATTATTTCCAGATATTGGGCGACGCTTGAAAGGCGAACTGGCAACGGCAGATTATTCTTAACAAGATTCTGTGAGATTTCCTGTAAGGATGTTATCAAATGATCGGGTGAAATTATTGATGCATGAATTATTTTTAGTCTAGCAAAAGTTATTGAGTTTAAAATGTCATTAAGGTTATCTTCAAGAAATATATAACTTGCCATTAGGTTTTCGCAGATCTCGAGAAACGATTGTTTGGCTTCGATAACAGAAATGCTATCATTAAGGATGTGAATGGCTAAATCGATAGTATTTATATCTTCGTTAAATGTTTTCTCGTCAAGTTGTAATTTCTGAATGGTCTCATTGAAATTTTTGATAATTGAGGTTGTTACGCTCATTTGGTTCTTTAGAAGATTTTCTGTCTGTAGTTGTCCCTGGTTAAGTCTATTAATGCTGTTGGTGAAGAATTCACCGTCGGCTGCATCTAAGTTTCCGGTAATTGCCTTAAATATTGTTCCTGCACCATCGATTATTCCTCGTTTAGTCCTCTTAGTGTCTATAAGTACTTCGGAAAACTTAGTTTTGATAGAATCGGAGATTTGGGTTAGAAGACTGATGTGGGTTTGTACATCAATGCGAAAAGCACCGGTATCGTGAAATTTATAGCCCGGAATAGGGTCAACAGTTTGTTCCAATGTCCTAAGGATTCGATTATTGTTCTCAAATGCTTGTTCAAGGGCTGTTAAGTTACGGTGAACTAATAACGTCCATTTGTAATTGGAGATTACAATTCGAGTTTCGTCGTGGTAGTAGATGCCAATAGTGTTGTTAATGGGTTTGATGTCTATCTGACATACCACTGATCCGAACAGCAGTAAGAGCCTAAAAAGGAAGTTAATTTTCAGAATATGGTTTTATCCGGTCGAAGTTAACTTTTGTTTGCTGGTTGGTTTTAAGGTTCTTAAGGGTGGCTGAATTAGTGTGGATTTCAATTATTTGAAATGGGCCATTGAATTTATTTTGTAGCTTGTCCTTTAGCTGTGATTCTTTTACATAACTTTATCGCCGATTTTGTATTCCGGACGGTTTTCGGAAACATGTTGATCGTATCGCTCTTTTGCCTTCTGTTTCTGTAAATTTGTCTTTTCGCGGGCGATCCTATAATAACGAGAAATACGGTTATTGAGATCTCTAACGTACTTCGTTATTAGAGCTTGTTGATCATACAGGGTTTCAGGAGGCCTACTTGAAGTGTGTCCATATATGAGTTCGTATGGGGTAAACCCATGAGTCTTGTTAACTGAGTTGTTGTATGCGATAACCGCATAGGGTAAGATGTTGAAGGGGTGTTCGTTAGGGTTCTCCAGTTTATGTATTCTAATCATGTCTAGTAAAGTCGAGTGAAATCGTTCTAATGATCCGTTCGACTGTGGGTGTCCCACGCTAGAGTAGGAAATTTTTATGTTAAAAAGTTTGCATAAGTCTCTCATCAATGTGTTGTCGAATTTCCTGCCGTAGTCGCAGTGAATACGAAGGGGAGTTCCGTAATGTTGGAAATACAAGAGTAAGATGTTAGCGACGGTTTTCGCGGATTTATCGCTTATCGGATAAGCTTGAGAGAATTTCGTAAGTTCGTCCCTAATGGTTAGTGCATAGTTTTTGGTAGGAACTTCCAGGATGTCTATGTTTATACGTTCGAAGGGTGTCCGTGGAGTTTCGGTAATAACTAGGGGGCTATCGAGGTTTTTGCGACAGATTTTTGCTTTTTGACAAATTTGGCAATTTTTTATGAAGTTATCGACATCTTTGGTTAGTCCTTGCCAATTGTACTTTTCCTTGATTCTACGGATGGTTTCGTTTATGCCTCTATGTATATTACTTTTCCCGTTATGGAACTGATCGAGGATTATAGGTATCCGCTCCTTATCAATCGTTTGCACGATGTTCTGGCAAACTTTCCATTTGATATCCATTTCCGAAAAGATAAACGATAGTACCTCTAATATAGGTAGCTCTAAGTTGTTTTCAACGCAATAGATTTCATTTTCGGTGAACACATCTTTACTATTATATATAGATGCGAAGAGAATTTCATTAACTATATCGGGGTCGGAAGGAAGTGGGACGATATAATACCGTCTTTTTTTGACACTTTTACTCGCAAATACATTGACTTTTGGGGTGTGAAAGTCGGCGTTTTCCTCGAAAATGTCTTCGAGTATGTTGTGATGGAAATCTTTCATTAGGGAACCTTGGGGAAATACCAGGATGTTTTTGTTTTCCTTGTCAAGTAGTTGGCAGTTGGACATTTGGATTTTGTCGTAATCTATAAGTGATATAGTTTGGTACCGTTCGACAAATGTTTTGAATTCCTCACAGATTTGTTGGATATTAGGGCTTTGTGGCTCGGGTTCTGAAGAGTCATCATCGGTTTCGTTAGTGGGGAGTACTTGGAAGGGTGTTAGGTGGTTACTCGATTGAAAAGATACATAATTGTTGAAGTGGTTTGCTTTGATGCGGGAAAGAGCATCTGCATTTTTATTTATTTTGCCAGGTTTGTATACGATTTCGTAATCGTACTCCTCGAGCTTGAGGCGCCAACGAGCTAATCGACTTCCGGGGTCTTTTATCGAAAACAGCCATGTTAATGGGCGGTGGTCGGTAACTAAAAGGAATTTTCGACCATAGATGATAGGTCTCCAATGTTTGACGGCCCAAACAATGGCTAGGAGTTCTCGCTCGATGGTTGAGTACCGCGTTTCGGCTTTGCAAAGAGTCCTAGAGGAGTATCCTATTGGTAGATCCTTGCCAATGGGTCCTTGTGACAACACAGAGCCTATCGCAAAAGCGCTAGCGTCTATGGTTATGACGAAAGGTTCATCGAAGTTGGGATAGATCAATATCGGTGTGGAAGTTAGTGCCTCTTTGAGTTCACTGAACGATTTGATGCATTCAGAGTTGAAATTGTACGGTACGTCTTTCTGGAGGAGTTTAGTCAATGGTTTTGATATTTTGGCGAAGTTCGGGATAAATCTCCTATAATAACCAGCAAGACCCAAAAATGATTTAATATCCTTGGGATTTTGCGGTTGCGGAAAGTTCACGATACATTCGACCTTTGACGGGTTTGGTTTAACGCCGTCTTTAGTTATTACGTGCCCTAGGTAAGCGACCTCCTTGCGGAGAAATTCGCATTTATCCGGTTGGATTTTGAGGTTTGCCTTCCTAAGTCTTTTAAAGACTTCCGTTAAGCGTGTAACATGTTCGTGTATAGTCGGAGAGTAGACGATTATATCGTCCATGTAGACAAGACAACGCTCGTTCTGAATACCTAGCAGAATGTTATCCATAACCCTTTGGAATGTAGAGGGCGGATTCTTTAACCCAAATGGCATACGAACGAATTCGTAATGGCCATTCTCGACTGAAAATCCAGTCTTAGGGATGTCCTCCTCTCGAATTTCTAGCTGGTGGAAACCGGATGCGAGGTCTAGGGTAGAAAAATATTGGCATTTTCCTAGCTGATCAAGTAAGTCAGAGATGTACGGCAATGGATATTTGTCGCCTACGGTTAACTCGTTTAATTTGCGGTAGTCGATAACGACGCGCCACTTTTGTTTACCTGATGCATCGACCTTTTTGGGGACGACCCATACTGGCGAAGACCAAGGGGACGAAGAGTGCCTGATGAGACCTTGGGCCAGCATTTTACCTATTTGGGATTTCACCTCGTTCTTGTGGATTTGGGGGTACCTATACGATTTTGTAAAAACGGGTTTTGCGTTGTTCGTATCGATAGCGTGTTTGACTTCGCTAGTGAATGTCAAAGCGTCTCCTTCAAGATAGAAGATATCTTGAAATTCTAGGCAGAGGTTAACAATCATCTCTCTTTCTTCGTCGTTAAGGTGTTCTGTCCTAATTTGCGATTGAACGATTTCGTTCCTGTCTAAATAGTCAGAGTCGGGGTAGTCTTGTGAGTTTAAGTTCAAAAGAAGATGCATTTGGTTCACTGGTTCTAACTGGATGTTCGAGAAATCTATAGTTTTGGGTATTGCATTAGCATTTATGATGGAGGTAAGGAATTCACCTTGCGAATTGACGTGTACAATAGCGTTGGGAATTCGTACTTTCTCGTTTTCTTGGGATTGTAAAATAGCATCGGTATTTGAAAGAATGCATTTAAGTTTAAAAATTTTCTCTGTACGTGCTTCGATAGTAATTAAGTTGAGGGGAGTTTGCGTGGGTGTTTTTAAGAATCTGTTATTGGAGTGGTCATTGTCTTCTACTTTGTGAAGGAGAATAGTTTTAAAATTTGTAATTAGTTGTTTGGATTTTAGGTCGACTACACACTCATAGTGTTCCAAAAAGTCTAGACCTAATATTCCGTCGAATTCGATATCCAAGTCGAAAATGAAGACTTTGTGTGGATTTCGTGGGGCAAACGGGATCAAAGTAGATTCTGAAATTTGGATCTTCTCGTGAGTGATACCTTGTATGGTAACTCTCTCGGGAAATCGTTGAGGGAAGTTTTTGACCGTATTTTTTTTTTTAAAATGGAAATGCCGGCTCCTGTATCGATCAGAAGTTTAAATTTTCCTGTAGCATCATTAATATAGTATAAATTTTTTGAGTTTACAGTTAGGAGGGGCCTTATAGAAATGTTTGTTCTTCGAGATTCAAGTTGGGATTGAAGTCGTCGAGGTTCATGTTCTGGATCTGAGTTTGTATGTTCGATATCTCGTTGTCTGGCGGTTTGTCTATGTTTATAGCTATTTGAAAATTTTGACCAGATATTTCTGCGTCAGAAGAGGGTTCAGAATATTTATATTCATAGTTTTCATAATTTTGATTTTGGGGGTAGCCCATGTAGTTATTTAGGGCTTGGGTGTCAGGATCAGAATAATCGTCTTGGTAATAATTAGATTCGTCAGGGTTGTCAAATTGGTCTTTTGTATAGTCATATGAATAGTTATATGTATCAGTTTGGTTGAGGTGGTGAGTTTTGGGTTGTTGATTTTTGTAGAAATTTGGATTTGGGGAAAAAGCGTTGCGAGGACCAGGATTTTGTCCACTTGTTGAGGGACGATTTTGCTGGGCGAAGTTTGGTCTAGTTTGGTTAGCATTTTGTTGAGGCGGGTTAGGGCGAAACTGTTGGTAATTGTTATTGTTAAAGTTTCTGTTTGGTTGTTGTTGTTGCTGTTGTCTCAGACGCGTTAGGCATTCGTTAAAAGTATGCCCTAAACGTTTACAAAATGAACATTGTTTGGACAAAGTTGCTGGGTTGGGTCTTTTTTGTTGTTGTTGTATTTGTTGATTACGGGTGTTGAGAAATTTCTGATTTTCTAGATGGCTTAGCTGAAGTTCCCTTTTTATTCGGGAAACTGCGGTTATGATATTTATCGGATCGCTTGCTCGTACAATCTGTCCTATTTTCGGTTCTAGGCCGGTTAGGAGGCTATTAAGAGCCATGGATTCTATAAGAGATATCTGTGCTTGTTTTTCTTTACCTGTTAAATTTTGTTTATTAATTGCCGCATACATTTTGGCTTCGTGAGTTTGGAGTCTGGCAGCAAAGGTAAGAGGTGATTCATTCGGTATCTGCCTCATTCGTTGCAGATCCTGGATTAATGAGGAAATATCTCTGGCATCACCAAAGTGGTTTTCTAGGAGCGATTTGATATCGTCCCAGGTAGGCGGGTTGCGTGAGTTAACAAGTTCGGCGGCACGGCCTCTTAACTTGTTTTTAATATGTAAGGTTAGTAACGTGGATTGGTTGTCAACAGCCATACTATATGCTGTCGTACATGAGCTGATAAACGTATTCAGGAAAATCGGGTTACCATCATATTCGGGGATAATAGAGAAAATCTCAGAGATCTTGTATGGTTCTACCGTTCCCTGGCGTGTTTCAGGCATGGTTACTTATAGTTATTTAGATATAAAATGAAATCGAGTCAACAGTTTTCACGTAAAATGTAAATGGAAAAAATAGTAGATTAAGGCGAGTAGTGAATATAATTTTAAATTACCTTCCGGAAGATACGAAATATGCAAGCATATATAAAGTGCAAATAAAATATCTGAATATGTATAGCAATGAAATCAGCAATGATAAAATTTAAATTTCAAATATCCCTTAAATAAATATCAAGTGTATTGGTAAATTCAAAAGGCAACAATAATTGGTGATAGGTTCCCAAGTGGTTCGAAATTTGCTTTAAAGGTAAGGAAAATGTCTTATTAACTTTAAACGATTGAACTGATATTGCGATTTAAAAGTAAAAATTAAATAGCAACGTGGTCATTAAGTTTAAAACAATTATTGTACATACGTTAATGCTCTTGGCATGGACTGTTCTGCTCAGCGATGACTGGTTAGCTCAGTGCGTGTTCCTGGTCAGCTATCTTACAGTTATGTCCTGGTCGGGAAGTCCTCGTTCACAAGAATTTAGGAATTGCCACGTTTAGTTAGTCTTCTTTCTTGATCCTTGTTCTAAACGTGTTGAACGAATCCTACTGACTGCGCCATTTTTATATTATTTAAAACACAAGTCACTTTTTAAAAAAAATTGATTTAATTAATACACGAAACAATAGTTGAAAAATACAAAATTTAAAGTTACTTGAATGAAATGAACTATCTTAATGAACGCCGTGGGATGGCAAGTCTCGCATTTATAACATTTACTTTGCTGAATTGCATTCCCACGGTTTCAACGAATTCAACGGATTCGAAGGAAGCTGTCAGCGAAATACGATACTTGATAACGTACACGTGCATAATATTCTCATCTAACATATATATATATATATATATATATATATATATATATATATATATATATATATATGACATGTGCAAATAAAACTTAATATAATAAGTATTACAGTATTAGCAATAATATAAGAAGAACCAATTTGCAGTTTTATTTTATATAAGAATTTTATAAATTAATTTTAACATCTCATTTAAAATTAGCAATCAGTCAAAAATTGTTTAATGTTCTTTTAAAGAGATGTGATATGCTGCAAATATATTTTTTCTTATTTATCTAATAATATAATACAGATAATGTTTGTTTATTTACATGCATCTTTTTATATGTAATCGTATTAACGAGAAAGAACGAGATTGTGACTTACTTGAGAATAAAGCTGCTCTAGAAAAATTCTTTCAATACAAATTAATGTGCAGGATCTTATAAAATCTTTATCACAACTTGATATTTTCTAGCATTACATTTTTACAGTCGAACCTTTCAAGATTTTAAAGTAAAAAGTGCTGGTTAGGCGATTTTTGTATGGGTTTTTGGATGCTAATTTGAGGCACACAATGAAGTTGCCTTGAGCAGTTACATATGCATATGTAAATTGACTGAGATATAAGGTGCTGTAGATTATAGGTACAGAATGATATCAGAAATGTTAGAAACCAAATGTTTTATTGGGTAGCCCATAAACAGTTTCATGTATACAGTGTAATATATATGTATATATATATATATATATATATATATATATATATATATATATATATGTTATATAAGTATTTAAACAGACTTTATATTAAATTTACTTCTAATTGTAAGGTCAAATACTGTCATTATTCCCACATTGTAATATGATACTTGTTAGTCATTTTTATCACGTTCGACTTTTTACATTTATACTTAGTAACCAAATCTGTACACGTCTTATTTTTCAGTTCACATAAAAACTGATGACCATCCATTTTGAGACGACACGCTTAAATTGTCTTTGTTTAAGATGCGTGTCGACTCATCATTTTGTAATGTTATAAATACTAGTGTAGGACCTTCAGTCGTTAGATGATTAGTTGACTTATATTCTTATAGTTGAAAGTTGTTATTATTATTTTTGTATTTAATTAAATAAATTGTTTTTAAAAAGTGAATTTTGAAAATCGTAATATAAAAAGTGGCGCAGTCAGTAGGATTCCATTACGCTGCTAGAACCGGCGTTAGAAGAAAAGCTTAACTGGTAGCGGTGGATTCCAATCCTTTGAAGGAAGAAAAGAACCTCGAGACGTCCCAACTACAACACGTAGAACACGGCAACTTCGATGTTTCGATTAATGTAAGTACAAACAATTAAGTAATCATCTCGCAAATATTTGTTTTACCAATTTGAATTTATTTTATCGATATATAATTTTGATTTTATTTTATTTTTACTGTTCGGACGTTCAATATCCCGGAACATTTTAAACCGAATTGTATATTTTCCATTTGGGTTTATTTTACTTTGTGCACAATTTTTGTAATCTTCTACATTCTTAAAACAAAAAACGTGGTAAACGTTTTGATAATTCTAGATATTTTCTTTAATTTTGAACATTTTTATTACCGTATATTTTTAATCAACCGAAATAATGGCATCTCCCCAAACTTCAGCAGATCCGGAGACTGAACCCTACCGGCTTTCAGAAATCTTTTCCATTGTCCCTGAGTTTGAGGGCGATCAAATCTCGCTAGGGACATTCACTGATGCGTGCGACTGCGCGTATAATATGTCAACGGGCGACCAACGCTATCTTTTACTTATACACATTAAAAATAAGCTGAAAGGCAGAGCGGCCCAATTAATTAATTCACGCAACCCCGCGTCCTATTTGGAACTTAAACAACTTTTAAACTCTCATTTCGGTGATTCTAGAGATTTGACATCTCTCATACAAGATTTACAACGTCTAAGACAACTTCCCAACGAATCACCTCTCACATTTTATAACAGATTGCAAGTACTTACTGCAAAAATGTATGCCAATATTCAGAAAACCTCGAATTTGAATGCAGATCAGAAGACAGCCCAAACGAGTCTAATAGACACTATGGCGCTGAACACTCTTCTGACCGGTTTAGAACCGAGTTTAGGGCAAATCATCCGCGCCGGAAACCCGAAAGACCTGTTAGAAGCCCACGTACGAATTAGGCGTGAATTACAACTGTCCTACTTCGAAAACCAAAAAACACCTAAACAAATTCCCCCTAAGCCTAATCAACCCTTTCGAAAGCCTAATCCGCAAATTAATAAGTGCCTATCATGTGGAAGATTCGGACATCACACGTCCGAATGTCGCTCTCGAAACTACCAGACACCAGTCTATAACAATAGTAGCGGCAATAATAATAATTTTAGACCAAACCCTTTTACTAATAATTTCTCACAAAATCAGAATCAACAACCTAGGCAAAATCAGTCACCCTTCAGACAAAACCAGTTCTCTAACCAGCCAAGAACGTTTCAGCAAAGTACGCAACAACCACGCCAATCGGTCATCCAACGGAATCCCGGTTTTCGCCCAAATCCAAATAAAACACATCACTTAAATTATACGAATTACCCTAACCAGGACGATGATTATTATACAGTTAATAATCAACCCTACGATGATTACAATAGCACTGATGATCAAAGGGAATATGATTATTATAGTCAGTCATGCAATCCAGAAGCAATTAATATTAATTATCATACTGCTGATAACTATCAAACTGTCGATTTAGATCCCTTAGAGAATCAAAACTATCAGGATTTTCTATCTCTTCCAAATTTAGACCACCCTCCAGACATAACGACCAGCCTCGCAACACAGATCCAAACTATCAATCTCGACGACCTGAACCCGAATATAAACTTTCCGGAACAGACATTTCTGTAACTACTCTCCATACTGTAAACTCCAAAAATCTGTACTATATTAACGATGCGACTGGAAACTATAAATTACTAATAGATACTGGCGCAGGAATTTCTATCTTTAAAGAGCATACCGTCAGAAATTATTCTGAACGATTCCCGGAAAATGTTATTCAGGGAATTACAGACAAAAAGATCCCCATTTCTCAGTCAATCCTTATACCATTCACTCATGGTAACCCCCATAAAGTATTCATATGTAACCTCGACATCGAGTTTGATGGCATTTTAGGGTTAGATTTTTTAGAACATTATGAATGTGTAATCGATCTAAAATCTAAACAACTCAAGACAAATTTCAAAGATATCACTCTTCACAAGGTCTCCTCCTTGCCCCTTTCAGATATCACTCCCTCGACAGTCCCCAACACATCGTCTCTAAAAAATTTCTCAAACTATATTTCTATAGAACCTCGTACAGAAAAAATATGTAAACTACGTTGTCACCTTTCCAACACCGACGCTGTTTTACATACCATCGAGAAAGAGAAAGTCAGACTACCCAATTCCTTGGTATATGTAAACCATAACGGGGAATTTCTAACTTCAGTTATCAATGCCAACGCCATCCCAAAAACAATTAACTTTGAAAACATAACAATAGAACCCCTTGTACAAACACAACCCTGTTTTAACTTTAACGACTCGTACGAAACTCCAGATATCGACAGAAACTTACTCATAAGACAACAACTCCGGACTGAACATTTAAACGACGAAGAAAAAGACATGATTACCAACCTTTGCTTAGATTTCCGGGATATATTTTACTTAGAAGGAGACTCACTATCCTTTACCAACGAAATTAAGCATTCAATCGAGACTAGTAATTCCAGGCCCATCTTTACTAAATCTTATAGGTACCCTCAGGTACATAAAGAAGAGGTTAAAGACCAAGTAAGCAAAATGCTCAACCAAGGTATCATTCGTCACTCAACTTCCCCGTGGTCTTCCCCAGTTTGGGTTGTTCCCAAAAAGCTAGACGCCTCAGGCAAACAAAAATGGCGTGTCGTCATTGACTACAGGAAACTTAACGAAGTCACAGTAGACGACAAATATCCATTGCCTAACATCTCCGATCTTTTAGATCAACTAGGCAAATGCCAATATTTTTCTACATTAGATCTCGCCTCCGGTTTTCATCAGATAGAGATCGATTCCAAAGATATCCCCAAGACAGCATTTTCAGTCGAAAACGGCCATTACGAGTTTGTTCGTATGCCGTTCGGTTTAAAAAACGCCCCGTCCACATTTCAACGTGTCATGGACAACATCCTCCTTGGAATTCAAAATGAACGTTGTCTAGTATACATGGACGACATCATTGTATACTCCCCAACAATTCACGAACACATTTCACGGTTGACCGAAGTCTTCAAACGTCTTCGCAAATCAAATCTTAAGATTCAACCCGACAAATGTGAATTCTTAAGAAAAGAGGTAGCGTATCTTGGTCATCTAATTACGCAACAAGGTGTAAAACCGAACCCCGAAAAAGTCAGTTGTATCCAAAATTTCCCAGAACCAAAAAATCCAAAAGACATTAAATCTTTCTTAGGATTGGCCGGATACTATAGAAGATTCATCCCCAAATTTGCCAAAATGTCAAAACCACTTACAAAACTTCTCCAAAAAGATGCAAGATTCTTCTTTGATTCTGATTGTAAGTCATCATTTAACGACTTAAAGAAAGCTCTCATTTCAGACCCCATTCTCAACTACCCAAATTTTGAAGAACCGTTTCTTCTCACCACGGATGCCAGCGCTTTCGCGATTGGTGCAGTTCTTTCGCAAGGTCCTGTAGGAAAAGATCTTCCTATCGCTTATGCCTCTCGCACTTTGTGTGCGGCCGAAACTCGATATTCTACCATCGAAAGGGAATTGCTTGCCATAGTGTGGGCAGTAAAACACTTCCGTCCGTATTTATTTGGCCGTAAGTTTACTTTAATTACCGATCACCGCCCGCTTACGTGGCTTTTCTCGATCAAAGATCCAGGCAGTAGACTTGCCAGATGGCGACTAAAACTCGAAGAGTACAATTATAAGATTGAACACAAACCTGGAAAGATAAACAAAAATGCAGACGCTCTATCGCGAATTAAAATCAATCACTTCCACCAAATAGCCAATTTTCAGTCAAAAATACACGCCTTCAATGACACCGACTCAGAAGACGAAGGTGAACAAGAATCCGAAGAACCCGAACTTAATGACGAACTACTAACTAACGAATTTAACAAATTGAGATCTCTAATTGACTACTCGAAAATCGAAACGACAAATTCTCAACTTCTCGACAAAACTCATAAACAAATTATTACATTCTTTTGGCAAAACAAGTTAACTGATCTCCACGATTGGATCATGGATGATATCTTCGAAGAAGATATTAACTTTGAAAACTATTCTCTCAACACCTTTGCCAGTAAATCAGTAAAAATCGTAAATACTTTATAATCCCCTTGCCATTTGACCCAGAAACAGTCGTTCAATTTCTGTTTTTCATCATTTACAAATCACAGAATAAATTTGATCCCGAAACAACGTACTATGTCGAAAACAATTTGGAACTTCCAATTCTCGAAACCTTTTCTTATATCTTTGCAGACAAAGATATTAAACTGAAAATATGTCAAAACATTATAAAAACACCTTCAGAACACGAAATACCGCAAATTTTAGAAAACTATCATCAAGGAAAAAATAATCTTCATCGCGGAATCAACGAAACGGTCAGACGAATAAAGGAAAAATATAATTGGACCGGTTTAACAAAAAACGTAGAAAATTTCATCAAATCTTGCGAAATTTGTCAAAAGGTGAAAACATGTCGAAAAAACCTAAGTTCCCCTTTAGTTATAACAGAAACGCCGAAAACACCTTTCGAGCGAATTAATGTCGACGTTTTTGAATACCCATCGAGAAATTACGCTCTGACAGTTAGAGACGAGCTAACAAAATTCACACAGGCATATCCAATAAAGGATAAAACAGCAAAAACCGTCGTTAACACGCTTATCCTTTATTTCCAACATTACGGCACCCCGTTGCGAATTCATTGCGACTGCGGCCGTGAATTTGATAATGTTCTAATGAAAGACCTCTGTGAGCTTTACAACATAAAACTTACATTCTCAAGTGTGGGTCACCCACAATCCAACGGTTCCATTGAACGATTCCACTCAACATTATAGGAAATGATCAGAGCAAATATAGCCGAAAACCCAGACGAACATCCGTTTAACGTTTTGCCATACGCAATAATTACTTATAACAACACCAAAAATAAAACTCATGGCTTTACACCCTACGAGCTTATTTTTGGCCACACGTCTAGTAGACCCCCGGAAACGCTTTATAACCAACAGAACCTCATTTCCAAATACGTAAGAGATCTCAACAATCGTATGTTGTTGTTGTATGTATGAGTACTTTTACAAACTAGCGCGTTCAAAAACTGAACAACAAAAAGAAAAGGCAAAAACTCGATTCGACCAACACGTACCTGAAAACCGACCAAATTATAACATAGGCGATAAAGTATATTTGAAAGAATCGCAAATTTCTAGTAAATCACAAAATAAATATAATGGTCCTTTCCAAATAACTGAACTCTTTCAAAATTCTGCAGTCTTACTAAATCCCAAAACAAATCAATCTACAAAAGCAAATTTTGACAGATTGAAACCATATTTTGAGTGAAAATTACTTCTTTTCAGACTCCTCGGACTCTTCTCAATCGCAACATCTCAATATACGATAACACCTATAAACAACACCGTAGGACTCTTCTTTCATGAAGAAGGAAGCATCAAAATTTCGAATGACAAGTGGACATTGCTTGTCTACAAAGATCTCCACCCATTCGGTGACGCAATTTCCAATAATGACAAAATACTAGACACTTTAGTTGACACTATCAATTCAAACTTAACTACTCTACTTAGTTCATTCAAACCACAAGTACAAACACACGTCAGCCTTCTCAAACAAATATCAGACACAGTAAACTTGAAATATCAAGAAATATTCGCGGACACGAAAATTCACTTAAACCGACAGAAACGCGCACTTATTAATGGATTAGGAACAATTTGGAAATCAATAACTGGCACTCTGGATGCAAACGATGGTCAATATTTTAATGATTGTATCAACAAGATTACTCATGACGAACAACAAATCGAAAATCTACTGAAGAACCAAATCTCTGTTACGACTTCCGTAATCAAAAATTTTAATTCAACGGTCCGTAAACTACAAATAGACGAAGAAACCTTTAATAAGAATATTAATGAAATCAGGCAAGCCATTGCTTTTATTTCAGACGACCTTCAGTTCTTTGAGACACTTGTCAAAACTCTAGATTTATGTGAATCATTAATGGAAAGCTATGTCTTTATTCAAGATGCCCTTAATGATGTATTATCGGCAATATCTTTCGCTCGCATTAAAATGTTACATAGTTCAATAATTACACCGGCAGATTTGGTCGACTCACTTCAAATTATCTCTCACTCTTTGCACAAAAACAATTTGCCCCTATCTATTAATGCCCATAATATTGCACAATATATCGACATCATCGAATTGGAAGCATTTCAATTAGACACGAAAATAATTTTTGTATTAAGAATCCCCTTAGTAAACCCTGAAACTTTTACCCTTTTTCGTTTATATCCAATTCCGATACTTGACGACCGAACAGGGTTTCATCACATTTTACCAACCACAACCAAATATATTGCGAAAAATGATGATTCACTATTGTATACTACATTTCGGAACTTGGACAACTGCAAGTCCTTAAGCCAAGTTCAATGGATATGTTCAGACGTTCTCCCATATCCTATAGATAGCGATTCAACTTGTGAGGCCCAGCTGTTGAAGCAGTCCACCTTCCTTCCAAAGGTTTGTCAGACTTCCATATTCTACGCCAAGGACTACAATGTATATAAGATTAGCTCAAACTTTTGGCTAATTACTGTTTCTGACCTTTTACCTATCACCATAAAGTGCAGTGGAAACAGCGTTGTAACACTAACAATTACAACAAACTCAGTCCTAAATTTGCAGGCCGATTGTAACGCATTCATTGGCAACACTCGAATTCATTCAAGCAAACTGATCGACAATTTCCAAAACATTACCTACAAGAGTCATCCAATTCAAATACCGTACAACTGCTGCAAATCTATACCACCGAAAAACTATGTCCCAGATCTAAAGCCACTCAGACTAAACAAGATCGATGCAGACGACCTCAACTTAGCTCAACATAAGTTGAACCAATATTCAGAAGAGCTAGACAAATTAATAAACCAACCGTTTATTAAAAAACACATGCCATGGTTCACAATGTTATCAATTACATTAATCATTTTACTAATCCTTATCTACATTTTCTATAAATGCAAACCAAGAAGACAATCCAGATTGTTGGCCATAACAACAAACGGCGACGATCCACCGTCACCTTCACCAATGCCATGTAGTCAAGTCAGAAACTTCAGATTCCTTCCCAGACGACGTCCAAGTATTCGACTCCAAGAACCCATCGAAGATACAGAACTCACAAAAATGGTTTGAAAAGTTGAAGCACAGCATCAACTTTTTCAGGATAAATGGAGTTGTTATATAAGTATTTAAACAGACTTTATATTAAATTTACTTCTAATTGTAAGGTCAAATACTGTCATTATTCCCACATTGTAATATGATACTTGTTAGTCATTTTTATCACGTTCGACTTTTTACATTTATACTTAGTAACCAAATCTGTACACGTCTTATTTTTCAGTTCACATAAAAACTGATGACCATCCATTTTGAGACGACACGCTTAAATTGTCTTTGTTTAAGATGCGTGTCGACTCATCATTTTGTAATGTTATAAATACTAGTGTAGGACCTTCAGTCGTTAGATGATTAGTTGACTTATATTCTTATAGTTGAAAGTTGTTATTATTATTTTTGTATTTAATTAAATAAATTGTTTTTAAAAAGTGAATTTTGAAAATCGTAATATAAAATATATATATATATATATGTATTAGATGGTTTCCGGGAATTCATCCGCGTAGTTGATAACTGATCGCTGCCGGGATCGATGGTAAAATGACGACGTTTCGGCAGAGTCATATCTGCCCTCTTCAGGTCGGTTCGCATAATTCTCGTAGCCTCCTGCTTTCGTTTCTAGTCACTCGAATACTGATATTTTCAGGAGCGCGCACGGTGTTATATAGTCGCGGCTCGGCTACGAGAATTTTGCGAACCGACCTGAAGAGGGCAGATGCGACTCTGCCGAAACGTCGTCATTTTACCATCGATCCCAGAAGGGATCAGTTATCAACTACGCGAATGAATTCCCGGAAATAATCTAATACATTTAGTGCCCGCGAAAACATAAAAACAAATATATATATATATATATATATATATATATATATATATATTGCAATATACTTCGTGGGTTCAATTTAAAAATTATAAAACTAATATTCACTGTCACTTTTCTAGAACTTTATTTACATTCAAACAGCTGATTCAAAAATACAATAATGATCCCATATAAGCTAGTCGTCGCGGTATCACTGAACTGCGATCGTGGCGTGCTTCTTTTATAATCCCCGTGGAATTCTCCAGTAGAAAATAATCATCGCTCCTTCCGCTGCCGAGTCTTTTCGAGAATCGTATTTTTTATCGTAAAGCGTTTGTTGTCGTGCTGAAAGGACACAGGGTCGGCTTTGGGAAAATTTCGTAACACTGCCCCCCCCTTAATTCTGATCGTCCCGATCAGAAACATCCTCTCCATGGTAGGGAGCTAGTCGATCTAAATGAACCACCTTCAATTTAGCCTTGGGGTTTCGACGGATCCGGTAGACGACGTCATTAAGCCTCTTGACCACCTCGTATGGACCATCCCAGGCGGGTGTAAGCTTTGGGGATTTACCCTTGCTCCGTTGGGGGTTGTACAACCAGACTTTGTCCCTCTCCTGGAACCCGATTGAATTGGCCTTGAGGCCGTATCGCGTCTTCATCCGGTCACTGGTGGCCAACATCTGCGTTCGGGCTAATTCGTGTATTGCCAGCAGGTTATGTCAGAGCTGGTCGGCATAGTCGTCGATGTCTTGGGGAGGTTCTTCGGGGAGCCAAATGCCAAGTCGCATGGTAATCGCAGCTCCTTTCCGAATAGGACCCTGGCTGGGGTCAGGCCTGTACTATTATGTACAGCAGAGCGATATGACAACAGGAATAGGGGAATATGCTCATCCCAATCACGCTGGTTATTGCTGACGACCTTGGATAGGTGTTGTTCCAAGGTCCTGTTGAATCTTTCCACCATTCCGTCTGACTGTGGGTGTAATGGTGTTGATCTCGTTTTCCTGATCCCCAACATCGTGCAGACCTTCTGGAATACATTCGATTCGAAGTTACGCCCCTGGTCTGAATGTAATTCCATCGGGACGCCAAACCTGCTGAATAGTTGTTCTACTAGCACCGTCGCTACCGTGGTTGCCTCTTGGTTGGGTATCGCATATGCCTCAGGCCATTTGCTGAAGTAATCCATTGCGACTAGAATGTATTTGTTCCCCCTCTCAGACTCGGGAAACGGACCGTCGACATCGATGGCGATTCTCTCAAATGGGACGCCCACATTGTACTGCTGCATTCTGCCCTTGGTCCGGGTCTTCGGGCCCTTACTGGCGGCACATGTGGCACATTTGCGGCACCAAGTTCTGACGTCTTCGAAGTAATTCACCCAGTAGTACCGCTGGCGAACTTTGTCTAGGGTTTTATTCATGCCCAGGTGGCCTCCGGTAATTCCATCATGTACTTCGGTCAGGATGGCTGGTACCTTTTTCTTCGGAACTACCAGTTGGGACATGGTTTCTCGTCCATCAGCGCTTTCCCAAACTCGCTTGAGCATTCCATTGTCTACTCGTAGAGAGTCCCACTGAGCCCATAACGATTTCAGCACGCCAGAGTATCTAGCTACCTCGTCCCATCGTGGCCTGGGTGCCCCTCTCATTTTGAGTGACAAGATTGGTTCGATGTCTGGATCAGCCATTTGGTCCTGAATGCACTGTTCCGTTGTCCAGTCTTCATTGGCCTGCACTCGAATCTGCCTGATGGAGATACCCTCTCGCTGTTCCGTCTGCAGACAATGCTTGCATTCCGCTCTACAGGGTCTTCTGGATAGGGCATCGGCATTATTGTGCAACCGGCCGGCACGGTGTTCCACCTTGAAGTCGTATTGCTGTAATTTCTCCATCCATCTGGCCAGTTGTCCTTCCGGTGTCTTCATGTCCAGCAGCCATTTGAGTGCGGCATGAACTGTTCGGATTAAGAAATGGCGACCATACAGGTATTTATGGAAATGGTCCACAGCCCTTATTATTGCAAGAAGTTCTTTTCTGGTGACGCAATAATTTCTTTCTGGCTTCGAGAATCCACGGCTGTAGTACTCGATCACCCTCTCTTCACCATCTTGCACCTGGGATAGGACGGCCCCCAAACCTGTGTTGCTGGCGTCGGTGTCTAAGATGAACTTGCCGGACTGTGTAGGAAAGGCTAGGATTGGGCTGGAACATAGTGCTGCCTTCAGTCGCCTGAATGATGTTTCGCAATCCTGATTCCAATGGAAGGTCTCTTTATCAGTGGTCTGCCGATGTAGAGGGGCGGCGATGGTGGCAAATCCCTCAACAAAACGCCGGTAGTATGAACATAGGCCCAAGAAGCTTCGGAGTTCATGTTTGTCTCTTGGAACTGGCCAATCGCGGATGGCTTCTATCTTGTCTTCGTTGGTGCGGATTCCTGACTCGGACACTACGTGGCCCAAAAACTCTACTTCTTTTTGAAACAAGGAACACTTCTTCGGATTGAGTCTCAGGTTGGCATTATTAATTCTGGAGAATACTTCGCCCAGGTTCTTCAGATGGTCGTCGAATGTCTGGCCCATGACTAGAATGTCGTCGAGGTATACTAAGCACGTCCTCCATGTTAACCCGCTCAGTACATACTCCATTAGCCTCTCAAATGTAGCGGGTGCATTACATAACCCAAAGGGCATGACCGTGAACTGAAACAGCCCTTTACTGGTGGAGAACGCTGTCTTCTCTCTGTCGTTTGCGTGCAGACCAACCTGCCAATATCCACTTTTTAGGTCTAGTGTGGAGAACCAACGGGAGCCTGCTAGTGTGGTCAAAGTGTCATCGATTCGGGGTAGTGGATAGCTGTCTTTCTTCGTGACGTCATTGGGCTTTCTGTAATCCATGCAAAATCGGGTGGTTCCATCCTTCTTTTTAACTAGCACGACGGGAGCAGAGCATGGACTGATGGATGGCTCAATAACTCCATTTTGTAACATGGACTCGATGTTTTCCTCGACTGCCTGTTGTTGCCCCAATGGTAGTCGTCTAGGTGGTATTCTGATGGGCTGAGCCTTTCCGGTATCTATTCGATGCTGGATGATGTTGGTGCGACCGGTGGTTCCATTTTTACTGTTAAAAATTTGCCAGTGTTTTGTGATAAATTGCTTGGCTTTTTTCTGGTTCTCTGGTGTCAAGTGTGTTAAGTGGTCAGCAAACTGTTGTAGGAACTCTTTATCGGGCCCTGTCTCCTTCACCGACGTCTGGTACTCTTCTTCGCAATTGATGATGGTCTCTACTGGCTCGAAACAAGCTATCTCTTGACCATTGGTAATTCTGATGTCGTTGTTGGACAAATTCAGGACTCTGATTGGTATATCTCGTCCGGTTTTAACTATAGCCCGTCCAACTAAGTAGTCATGAGCTGAGTGTACGGGCTCCACCATTCCAACGCAGCTCCCAGGATTGCTGTCTAGCTGCCCATGAATAATCTGTTCTGTTCGACCGGGAATTCTAGCTGAAGACTTTGCCACAATTTTTATGGGCGTGACTGATGTGTTGACGGGCCGTGTCAATACAAATTCCTCATTCAGGAACCGAAGAACATCATATCTCGGGTCGAACATAAATCCATGCTGGCTAATTAGGTCCATTCCCAGTATAAAATCGTCCTCAATATTCGCTACCAGGACCCTATGCCGGATCATGTTGTCCCCTATCTGTAGCACGACATCTGCCTCACCCTGTATTGACATGGAGTCGCCGGTGACTGTTTTGAGCTGGATGTTATTGGTAATTGACCGAATTTCTGATGTTCTCAAAACCCTGGACTTGGCAATGGACACAGCGGCGCCGGTATCGATGGTGATGGTAACTGCTCGCCCGTTGATGGTGCCTCTGATGACTAGGCTGCCGCTATCTCGGCAAAATCCCCTGATGGATAACGTTTTGGGGGCTGGTGGAGGGACAGTCAGCATTCGCCCCCCTATGCTGACTGACTGACGGTCCCTGGACATGTGGCTGTTCTGTTGGTTACCCCTGGTCGGTGATCGTTCAGGTGGCCTCACTCGACAATTACGTTGGAAGTGCCCTGTCCGTCCGCAGCCGTAACATGCCCCTCTGGTGCCAGTTCTTTGTGACCGGTCTAATAATTTGTTCAGACCAGCCAGCAGCGCTTGAAATTGTGACTCTGACTCTTCCTGGTTGAAGGAAACTGCTCGGACCCTCGGCTTGGACATGTTCATGACGGCCTCTACTTCCAAAGCCCGAAGTAGAGCTTCACTACTTTTCTTGACGCCACTCAGTCTTAAATTTCTTTGTACTTCCACATCTCTGATGCCGTTTATGAAACTCTGTGTGGCCAACTGGTCTTTCGTTTCCTCTGGCAGGTCTGGGTAGGACAAGTGAACTAACCGTCTAATTTCTGCTTCGAATTCTTGGAGGCTTTCACCGGATTTTTGGGTTTTTCCAAATTGCCGTTTATACATGGGCTAAGATGAACTGCCGTCGAATGTGGGTGGTTTACTAAAGGAACCTTTGGTACTCACGGTGTTCTGGTATTTTCCTCGCTGTAAGTCCTGTTGCATTTTTTTAATTTCTGTTTCTAGTTTATTTTGGATGGCACAGATTTTATCTTGTACTTCAGTGTGTACTGTTTGCTTGATGGAACTGATTTGATCTTGAACTGTATCTTGAATTGAACTGATTTCAAATTTTACCTGGCTTTGGATGGAATCAAGATCATCTACTTTTGTTTCAAGAGTATCCACGGTATTTTTTATGGTCTTAATGTCATCATTTATCTCTTTTATATCTGACTCAACTATTTGCATTCTTTCATTAACTGTTTCATTAACTTGTCCTACTATTTGTATTAATTGTACGAATTGCAGTTGTCTTTTCTGTTCAGTTTCGTGTCGATTTAATTCAATTTGATCTTGTTTTTGTTCAAATTTCGAGAACAATCCCTCAATTAAATTATGTTGTTCACTTTTCATCGTGGAGACTAGATTTTGTTGTTCGCTTTTCATCGTAGTGACAAGATTTTCTAATTCTATTTTACGTTTATCACCAAAAGATTTCACTAACCTTTGTTGAATTTCTTCTTGATGTTTTTTCTCCTCCTTGTCACGTTTTTCTAGAATCTGTGCTATTTTTTCGTCTAGTCCTTCTGTAACCTGTTTGATAATTTTTCTGGTAGTTTCGTCGGTTTTTTCCATACTTCGAGTTTCCATAACTGCACTAATCCTTTACTTCTGACACCAAATTGCAATATACTTCGTGGGTTCAATTTAAAAATTATAAAACTAATATTCACTGTCACTTTTCTAGAACTTTATTTACATTCAAACAGCTGATTCAAAAATACAATAATAATCCCATATAAGCTAGTCGTCGCGGTATCACTGAACTGCGATCGTAGCGTGCTTCTTTTATAATCCCCGTGGAATTCTCCAGTAGAAAATAATCATCGCTCCTTCCGCTGCCGAGTCTTTTCGAGAATCGTATTTTTTATCGTAAAGCGTTTGTTGTCGTGCTGAAAGGACACAGGGTCGGTTTTGGGAAAATTTCGTAACAATATATATATATATATATATATATATATATATATATATATATATATATATATATTGGGTAGTCGATAGGCAGCATAGACAGGGTGGTGGAAATATATTATAAAGTGGAATTATTATAATGAGTATTTTAATGTGTTAGAGAGTTGAAATTGAACTGAATCACTTCATCTTGAGAAAAATTCCAGCAAATATCCGATTATAGTATATATGTACCTACCAACATTTCCGATGAACCCTTGAATTTTTGAGTAAAGCTCGCTCACCCAGGTACTATTAGTTAAACATACAAATGGAAATTGAATAAGTATTAGTAGTAAAATGAAATTTGTTATTTACGTTTATTTTTTATATTATTCTACCGGTTAACAGCTGAATTTTAATTTGAGCTTAACTAAATGTTTGTCTTTAATTTTCACTTACTGCCTCTTTGCTATACCGTATGTCATTAAGTAAAGGATTAAGAACTTGCTCACAAATAAAGTCATATTAATTACATATGAAAAACAAGTTGAATTTTGTTAGGAATTGACACAATTGGTTGAATCTCGACCACAGGCGATTCTAGTTTTTATTAATTATTACAGTACGAATGGTTTGTACATATGACTCATTAATCGTAAAAAATAATATTTGTAGTAGCTATAGTTATGGCCCACACTGTACATTATAAGAAGCACATCCAACGTTGTAACAAAAAAAATCTCTAAAAAACTGTAATCTACCAAAATTTATGGTATATTTTTTGTGAAATATTTATGTCAAATAATGTCCATGTCACGATTTCTACAGTAAACGGAAATAAAACACGCCTTTCATGAGAAATCTGATATCAAAAATTATGCATTTTCTATGTTTAAGCCCTTGTATCTCAAAACCAAGTAATAGAATTGTTTGAGTCCTGGATTCTTTTTTTTCAGAACATCATCTCCTACAACATACCAACATTTCAAAAAAATTGTTTGTAGTTTATTTTTACATAAAGGTTTTCTATCAATAAATATTTTTTTGTAAAACTGTGGATGGTGCAATTAATTAAGTGAACTTAAGGGAAGAAATAATGTTCAGAATACATCACACAGATTATAATTTTATTTAGTAACAGTTCTTAGGGGACTAATTTCTACCGGTCGCTTTGCCCTAACTTTAACATGTAAAGAGAATTCCTATAGAATTTGCGCAGCTGTACTTACCTTTAACAATAGAGGGCATATATCAAGTTTTTTGTAGTGCATAGAATGACTGTCAGCGCGAAGGAAAAACGAAATGAAATAGGTACGATGTTGGTTGAGAAAGTGCATCGTTCACTATCTGGAAATGGGGTAATAAAATGTGGTTCATTCCACAATAAAAACGTTGCAAAGCAATTTAGATATAAATTAAAACAGTGATTTAACTTCATAATAAATGTGTTTATTATTTTAAGCAATAGTCTTATTACAACTGAATCAACGGATGAATTTACTAATTTATACCCATACCCACAAATAACTAAATTTCCAATTCCAGTTTCCTTTTTTTTAATGGAACCCTACTATAAGTGACACCTCGTGTTAAAGCCTGTTTAAAGAGAAATTCAAAGATGTGTCGTTTTTAATATTCCATGAATATTTAAAGAATTTGCGAATTATTGTTCGCCAATACCAAAGATCAGAAAAATATCCAGAAATTTCATTTTAAATAGGCTTTAAAAAGAGGTGTCACTTATGATAGGGTTATGTTTAAAAAAAATTGAGTAGCTGGCGGTGGGGTGATGAGTGTGCAATTTAATTAACGGTTAGTTGGGCCAAATATGTTCCCTCTCGTAAACCTTTTGACGTGTTGTTACCATTTAAAAGAAAAAAAAAATTTATTATTATTATTCCAGGTATACTTTATTGATGTCAATAAATATAAACCCATTGACAACGAAGTAAGAATAGACTTTGAAACGTTTCGTTTTCCTTCAATATACGTCGTTTTATTTCGATTGTGGTGTTATAGCCCAAAAAACATAAAAGTAATCAAGAATATGCCACAAACAACGTTTAGAAGACAATTATCCCAGTTATATATACAGTGACAAAAACTCAAAAATTCCAAGTATGCTCTTAGATCACCTAATGAAAGTAAAATTTTGTAAAATTATTTTATTTCCTCCGGCTTTTCAAGGATTTCTAAATGAACCGCAATTTTATATTGCTTGCCATTTTTTCTTCATTTATGATTGTCTTTTCATTTCTACTCCTAGGCGTTTCATCCTCCCCACATCCTCATCAACTTTGTGTTTTGTTATGCCGCCGGCATATTGAACTTTTTATGTTTTGAATAGAACCGATCATTACCATATGCATACTTCAGGTTCGCATTTTTTTTCGAAAAATTGTAGCTATAAAAATCTTTTATTTATTCTAGCAGGCATTGACTTTGAAATTTGTTTCTTCAATCTTATAAGGCATTCACCCTTAATAACACTTTAATGTTTTGACTGTTTCTCTATTATTGTCGATAACTTGATTTGACGACTGCCAAGATGAGATATGATAAAAAATGTTTATAAATAAAATAAAAACAGTGTTAGAACATCAAAAAGGTATTTAAACTTTGACCACGAAAGACGACAACCATATTGATCCATGGTCATATGGTTAAATGAAATTCTGACTGAGTTTAGTACATTTGAAAAGCCGTTATATATATTTGCCATATAAGAGCTTGGTGGCAACTCAAAAATGAGGATTCAACGGTTACCGAACATAATGCAGATGATACTGAAATGCGACTAGAGTTTTGTAATTGGCGAATAAGAAGGCTAGACGAACAGATTTGAAACATTAAAAACTCGAGGCACTTTCATAAGTGCCATTAAAATAAATGTGTGGGCAAGAATTTTGGAAGACAGAATTTAAGTCCCTATGTCTTTGGCAGAACTAGGAGTGTATTAACCTATCACCGATTTTTAATGTCGATTTTTGATGACGATTAGCATGGTCTATGTTTAGTCAAATATAGCAATATAACAACATCATCTCGAAACTAGGATGATTCTAGTAAACCTCTCAGTACCAGACAAGTATTTCAAGTGTCTTCTCATTGAACAGTAATATGTGATAATAGGTGGTGAACCATTAAGGTCTTAAGGCCTCAATATTATAGATAATTTTTTATGAGGTACACAAAAAATAGGGTTTTTTAGTCAGAGAGAATTTCAAAATGTTCAGGTCTGTCAACATAATGTTGTTATAGGATTTGCAAAGGACCAAGCACCTTTATTATGTAAAAATAAACTTTAGCCAATTTTTTTGAAATGTTGGTATGTTGTAGGAGTTGATGTTCTAAAAAAAGAATCCAGATTATATTACTGGTATTCGCAGGAAGAACATGATTTCGAATTTAAATGATATCTTTTGTTAATTGTCCATTGTAACAAAAAATATATAAGACGGGTATAATCACAGTTGTTGTTTTGGGTGCTCTATTAAGTAATAATAAATCTCAAATGAAACAAAAATTTCAGTCACTTAAGACTTCTGGTTAGTAGCCAGTGGTAACGAATTTCGGAACAAAGTGCAATTTTGTATCTGGTGAATTATCACATTATAAGCCTTACACCAGTACAATGAATTCAATGCAGCCAATGTTTTCGTTTAAACTAAAAAGTATTAGTTTTGCTGCATACAGTCGTTGGTGATGTAATTTAATATATTTAAGGAACGCTTCATAACAAACCGGGGTCATAACACTATATTATGCATTTTGCTGGCGTGCATACTAATGGTATCTTCCAATGAATTTAATTTATTATAAATGAAGTTGTATGGGTGCATAATAATTCTCTTTCTCGTCTTACTAATGCTTGGCTGGTAGTTACGTGCTAAGGAAAATAAAATAACATTTACCACAGATGGTAATATACGTAAATCCGAAGCAATATTAAGTTCAAAATGTATATGAATTTGAAAAACAGGCAAATTATGACATTTCTTTAAAGCATCTTGTTTTCAAAGACAGGTACGTTGAATTCGCAACTTACTCCACAATTTATTCAAGAATCGCCCGTTATTGTTTTATATATTGGGATACAAATTTTAATTACATTTTGATTTTAAAAACCCACACACAAAATAAACCAGCAGATAGCAAGAGTGGTTGGGGATGGCCTATTCAATGCCGCCACATCTACCTATCCAACGATGGAGTAAAACCTCATTGAAAAAGCTCGTACTGCTGCTGCACAGTGTGGTACGCTTCATCGTGTTGGAAGCATATTTTTCTGTTAATGTTAGCGGGGTTAACAGTATAAGATAAAAATCTTAACTCACGTCTTAAACAAAATCCAAGTAAATCGCCCCAGTTAATGCTCCTCAAAAAATATTGTTAATTATTTAATTATTTATCATGTGAGCCCAAACTTTTACTTTTATAGGATACTGAGTTTGACTTGCCCTTATCAAGTGAGGTTTTGCGTACTGCAAAACTGACAATTTGGGTTGTTGTCCGTTCCATGTAGGGTAAATGTTGCCTCATCTGAGAAAATAATACTTTTTATAAACATAGAATTCCTTTGCCATATATTTGTAGCCACAGTAATTCTAATCTACGATTAGAATCCTTGTCATTGAGTACTTGAACCAGTTTAAATTATACACGGTGTTCAAAAAGTCTGAGTACCGCTGATTTACTAAGTGGCAAAGCATTTTAGAGGAAAAAGTTAAATGGATATCATTTTTCCCCGGCTACCCAATGCTCATGGCCATTTCAAGTCGATTTTTTCAAATGAGAACCCTATTTTTTTATGCCGGGAAAGAAAACAGCGGAAAATTTCACGTCCAAATGTGGCCATGACCTTTTTTTCACATGACCTTTATGGTCCTCTTAAGGAAAAATTATTAGAAAATTCTAACACCCTGAATGAAAGATTGCTATAGAACTATAAAATCTTGAAAGAATCCTTAGAAGCCCAATCACTGGAAAATTCTAAATTTGAAAAGGATATAACAGAAAAATTCAGAAATGCTGGAAGAAAAAATAGTCGAGAATGATGCTCGGATAGAAGAGCTGAAGCAGAAAGGTAGCCACAATACAAAGGGAAGAATCGCTACCAAAGACTGAAAGCAGTAACAGTCCAGAAGTAGTAAATCTAAAAATTGGCCCCGAGGGAATTAGACAGCAAAATGAATCCTCCACAATTTGATTGACCGTCTGGTTCGCCTTGCCTATCCAGCCTCACCTCAAAAGTGCTAGAAGGGTAAGGCATGTAAGTGTATTTGGATGGACTTTGGGACCACCAAACCAGACAAGCATTGACAATTGCTCGACCAAGTCATTTAGTAGATGCACTGAATCCAGCTCTGGAATTCGAGGGTGCCAGTCTGCATAATTGTAGGTGAATAAAGCCTCTGTAAGAAAGATAATAGAGAAAGTCCTTACCGAAAGAGAGCAACGGAGTAAGTACCAACTTCGTCGTCAGGGAAACTAAAGAAGGTCGATGTGAAGAGACTATCGTCGACATGTAGAGACTATCAAGACATATGTCCCTTCGCTACACCAACGGATTAACAGTGTATTTGTAGATGTCCTTATGAACAAGAAGCAAAGTGCAATGCTAGTGGATATGAGTGCGACGAAAACAGCTATAAGGTCCAACTCGTTGTAGACCAGACTCTGATAAAACCAACAAAATCGCAACTGCGAACAGCAACAGGAGAAGCAGCTAAGGTCTATGGTGAAATAGATTTTGAAATGGTCTTGGAAAATACAACATTCCAACACCGGGCATTACCGGCGAACATGGAAGGCAAAGTCATCATTAGAATGGATGTCACGATGAGAGTTAAACTTTAAAGTTGGAATTCTGCCAATGTATGGCGAACAAGTGGGGCTTCATGCAATAGATGACATAATGTTCGAGCAATATTAGCTGAAGATGTCAATGTTTCGAAAAGAGCTGAAATCAGTGTAGATGCTTGCTTAGATGGAAAAGCTAAAGCTAGAACAGTAATGATGTTTGATCCCGAACTTCACCATAGAAAGGTAGGCAGAGGAATCACACTAGGAAAGATTTTGGTTCGCGCTAAGGAGATTGTGCCAGTCAGAGTAATTACTGAATTCTTTCTCGCTTACCTTAAAGAAACAGTTTCCTCTGTAGTCAGTATCACACAATTCCACCAGGTAAAGTATCTGAAGAACTGGAGCAACCCATAATAAATTCTTCGTGGAAGTTAAAACTAATGCATCAAGTAAAGTTGGGAGACATCGTTAGAGGCTATCACGATATCTTTGACGTAGAGACTGAGTAGGGTGATGAGAGGTATGACGGAAACTATCTTTCGATTCACTGGCATCGACATGCTTGTATTCTGCCTCAATAGTCGCAGCCCAGATTCGAAGACCGTCGACTGTTGCTTCCAACGAAGGTCCGGTTGTCATAATGAAAAAGTCCTGCAAATATAGACATACCATGAAGGAAACTGGGATATTTCGGCAAGAAATAGTCTTAAGGAGGGAGAAATGCGAAAGAAATGCTTAATATATTTCGTGGAATCGGTATTCATCTGGAATCCAATAGGTAGTTTGTATGACAAGTCCAGACCGGCGGCTTCGAGGATTCATAATAAAATCTTACCGGCGACTCATTGGCCTTCTAGAGGCTTCTGAGAAGAAATCTATAAATGCGGAGAGCCGACGAAAGGATTCATTGAGTAATAGATTACCGTCTAGTAAACAACAGGTGCTTAAGATAAACTAAAGTAGTGGAAATAAATTATAGTGTACTGTGTTTTTAAATAAATCGAAGTGTAAATGAAACATTACAGTATTAATTAAATATATTAGTCTTTATCTTATATTCAACAATATTGCTATAATTTCCTATGTAGTTATTTGGTCTATTATTACGTTTTTTTATTGACAAAATTTTACAAAACTTTTTTAGCTGTATTCTGTATCTCCCATTGCTCATATATAAATTTCACTCTATTCTATTTTTAGTAAATTGGGTAGGTTAATTAATTTTGTTTTAATAGCCTTTAGATATATGTTCCAAATATTATGCCACTTAGTTTGCTGACTTACATATACTATAAGGACTTGATTACTCATTTTTTCCTTGGTGTGTGGGCTTTTAATGATTTTACATGCTTTTTTAAACTTAGTTATTATATCTATAAATCTGGACAATAGAATTATTCATACCTAAGACAAAAGATGCGATGTTAGTTATACACAGCAAAATATTGTCTGCAGAGAATTTTTTGCAAAGGTTATACAAGATGTCATTGAGTAACTTTACATTCAAGCTTAGTTTTGAATTTCAACTTATGTAATTTAAAATGCAAATGTATTTTGCTCGCTTTTCGGTCCTTGTATAACACAAATTTAACTGACGTCTATGTATACCTTACTTTACTTAGTAGAGTTTTAATTTATGTTTTATTTTTCTTACAGGTAAATACTGCTAAATGTAAAATGTTTAACAACAATAGTCCCAGAAATCCTCGGCAGCTGTTTTTGTGCAGGTAAAATATGAAGTCTTTTGACATTTGTTTTATAATATGAATTGCGGTTTCTGTTAATTTCAAAAAATGTTGTGACTTCTTTGACTTTACTTAATTTTTGAATGTTGTATAATACGAAATAATCTAATTTTGTCCACGAAGTTTATTTACTTTATTTAAGATCGACCAACGAATCCTTAACTTGTGTTAAGACATATCATTATATCCACAGAAAACAAATTCTTTTAAGATTATCCAATGACATGAAAATAAATAATTAATAATGTTATAAAGTGCGAGTTGACCTGATATACTAATACATTACAAGTTTCTCACAAATTTCTCCTACTCCTACTTTCCGTAGACTACATTCACACCGTATGTTAAGTCAATGAAATAATGCAAGGATGATTAATGTCTTTGCTAATTACTGAATTGAACTCCACTGCTGCTGTACAGTCAGAAGTACATGGTATTTTAAATATCGTGTGTCACTATTGCTATATCCTAAAGGATAAACATTACGAGGTCGGGTAAATTGGACAAATGTTGCCGTTTTGGAAACTCATTCAAGACACGTATGCCATGTTTGAAAATGTCTATTAAATTTGTGGTAAGAGGCTTAAATTAATTTTTTTGATTACTTAGAAAACAGTTTAAATTCAAAAGATAAGTTTACGAAACGGGCTCTTCAAATTTTATTTGTGATGTTTCGTATTCTAGCCATCACTACCGATTTCATCTTTCTAAATAAGGGCCAGTATATTCATTCCTAACCGAAAAATTCATTATCGGAAAATTACAACAAAATTACTTTTCTACGTCTTTGTCTTTTGGGTACATCATTTATTAATTAAAAATAGTTAAGGATTTAAATAATTTATAAAAAAACCCGAAATGTTACACAGAAAATAACAAAGACTATGAGCAAATTTATTACTATGTAGCAAGGCTGTTGCCAGGCATTTTTTTGTCGTGGGTAGCATAATATTTTTCAGGATGGTGGATTGAATGTTTTCTTTGATTAGTGGTGGGCTGATTAGGATTTATTCTTACATTATTAATTGAAACTCGAAAGCCAAAATTCCAAAATTTTGGGGTATTTGACCCCCAGAGCCTCTCGCTGGCTATGGCCTTGCTATGTAGTAACATTTATTCCGAAACTTGTAAAAATCCGTTTTCTGTTTGAGAAAATTTCCCCGTCATTATTATATTTGGTATGAAATTATGTTAAATAACGATTTTAGGGTAATTAATAAAAATATTCTCGATCCAAAAGTAGGCTTTGTAACTTGAAAAACTAACAGATAAAAATCATGTTTCAATTGTAGTTAATATTGTTTATTACTAAATGGATCATTTTACAACGTCTACTGTTCTAAAATAATGAAAAGACATATATGATACTTATCTGTGAGAGAGGAGTTTCATATTTATTATTATTTGTGTCCCGAAAGAAGAACGCCTAATCCCAAAATATTTGCAAGATTAGAAACAGGAATAGGAAAGCACGGATCTTGAAAGACAAACAGAACCAGTTAGGTTTTCTCTTAAGTTATAAAGCATACATATTTTTAATACGTAGTCAGATTTTTTTTAGAATATGTGCATTATAGACATTTTAACAGTAGAAATGTTTCCTTAAGGGAAATAAAAAGACAAACTGGTGTGTCAAAAGATTCAGCAACAGTCATATTTCATCGCCCTAGATTTACGTAACCTAACGATGCAGAACAATGCATCATTTAAGAGCCTCAACGCATTTAAAAACAATTTATGTTCAGGTTAAAATCTATTTTGCAATAACAGTGTTATAAAGTTTATTTTTACGCCTCAGGGAAAGAATTCAGAAACCTTTTAAAGTAATATTTTCGATAAAAACACGTAAGCATACAACCGAATGAAATAATAAAAAAAGGACTATCTTGAAATTTCGATAGGAGCAAGAAGCGTCGACCGCGAGAAGATTCTTGAAGAACGCTCCTTTCTGCACTGATAATAAATAGTACCGTTGTACTTGTCGAGTAGTTTAGTTCCGTTTATATTGCCGTGTGAATATCGATACAAGTCAGCTATATAGGATTACTCATTGTTTGTTTGTAAATAGTAAATTTATTTTCGTGTAAATAAAGTCATCGACAGTGAAAGTGAATATCTGGGAAATTTAATAGTTAACCCACGGAATCTATTACAAATTGGTGTTACGAATGTGGGATTAAGTGAAGTTAACATCTGAAGTTGATTTATGGCTTGAAGTATGGCAGAAAAAGATGAGTCTAGCAATCAAATATTCAAACTCATAAATTAGACGAAAAAATAACTCAGAAGCTTGAAAAACATGATGAAAAGGAGAAACAACATCAAGAGGAAATCCAACGAAGGTTAGTGAAATCTTTATATGAAAAACTTAAGTTAAGTTCGAAAATCTTGTCGCTAACATAGATGAAAAACAACAGATTTTAATTAACGGGTTATTTTCGAAAAAAGAGACAAAATGAATTTAAAATATTTGAAAAAATATAGGAACAATCCGGAATCCAAATTGAACAACTAATGCAATTAGTTATTGAAGCTAACGTAGCAGTTAACGAGAAAATAATGATAATGTGATCAGACATAAAAGTGATAAACGATGATTAAATATCCAAAAAAATACCGTGAATACTCTTGGAACCAAAGCAGATTACATCGATTCACGGCATCAGAAATTATTTGGTTTTTTATATACGAAAAATGTTAAAGTTATTTTAAAAACATGCGATATATTTCGGAAGCCAACACTGAAAATTTTGAAAAGAATTCTAGAGAGCCACAAGAACTGTGGATCCGTAAAAGCTATACTACACAGAGACAAACTATTATTTTTGTAGCTTACGTTTCACAATACATTGATTTTTAACTGACAATTTGAAGACCTAAATCTGATTCTTCCTGACCAAATAACTATTATAAATATTATAAATATCAAATAGCGATGTATTAATTAGAAAAAAACTATTTCAAGTTCCTTTAGGTGCTAATTATTATATTTTATAACATTATAGATATTTTAAATTTGTTTGGTCTAGCTGAAAAGTAAAAAAAATGTATCGTTATGACTAGAGTGCATTGAAATAAACCTCATGCAATTTATCATTCGGTGCTGACAAAGTTTCAGTGAAAAACTTTTACTTCGTTTTTTTTTCATGATTTTTATCCACTTCCAACATTGTTAGTGCATTAGAGTCTACCTGCCCTTGCTGTGCTGTCGACATACTTTTCTCGTAATCAAATCTCATGCTCTAAAAGTTATGGGGCGCCTTCAGATCCAATATACATTCCTAGAAACTTCCCAAACGCTTTTCGAAATTTATGAGTTTAATTCAGTCAGGATGTCTTTGAAATAGAGGACAACACCGGAAGAATATGGTTATTTACTGAACACATTATTGTTGTGTAGTTCTCCCCCACAAAGTAAATATTTGGAGTAGATATATAATTCACCTTATCTGAAGATGGATACGTAATTGTACTCCATTTAAATTAAATTATTATTCAGAATTTATTAGTTGTATCATTAATTAGTAATTTCCTGTTCTATAAAACATTGTTGAAGCAATTAGAAAAAATTGAACTGTAGGATGTGCAGTTAATAATTATGACATTTTAACTTGAAGTGACCAATTTGATACTTAGAGTTAGGTATAAAATTGTTTGCTTCTAGACGGAATAGATTCTGACTGCTGATGCAAAACAGTATCACGAGGAGAGATGTCAATATAAAAGCTTGTAACTGTTGGTTAGCTTCTGGAAGTGTGTTCAGTAGATGATGTATTTTCGGGCTCGGTTGGACTTACTTCGCTGAATGAAATCGAATTCTCATTTAATAGCGAAGGTGAAATGTTAACCTTTGGCATTTGATTTTGGCCCGTCTATCACGAACAATGGTGCGAAATAAACTTCTTGGAATAAATCGGATTGAATTGGAAGCCGCTACGTCGTAACTAGACATCGTTTTGTCCGAATTTTTCCGCATCCAGGCAACACAGGCAGTATTAATGACTTTTTTGAAAGGCCCATATACTGATCTATCCAACGGCTGTAGTCTGTGGGAACAGTTTGATAGAAATGACAATAAAACCTATCCATTCGCTTTGATATGTATATGCGACGAATGATTTTCTCGTCCATGAAGAGTACTTTATGCGACAGAGAAGCATTTGTTTGCTTTTGATAATGTTTAAGAAACGCAATCTTTCATCCACCTTCACAGATTGTGAGTACCGACTGATCCCATTGGCACATCTCTAACGAAATGCTCTTAGAATCTAATTCGCAGATATAAGAACATAGGTGGAATGATGTTACCCAATGCGTTAGTTGTAAGTGCTAATGTGACCAAAGTGCCTCGTTTAATTTTCACCTTTCGAAGTCTTTATTTACGTTTCCTAGGCATCTGGAATAAAAAAATATTATAAAATTACTCTTAAAACTGTCCCCATGAAAATCTTTAAGGCCGTCCCCACCTCAATTTGTTGTAGTAATAAGGGTGACAAAGATACGAGGTAACATAACCTATATAAAAAAGATTTACCGTATTATAATCTCTAAAATGCGACAATTATTGTTACGTGTTATGTAGACCTTTCAACTGGAAGTCTGGAGTTGTGGTTAATCACTGTATGTTTTTTTGTAAAGTCAAAGTAAGACTGTCTTACGCTTGAATTTGAAGAAGAGTTTTTTCTCACGTTTTACCTTATTTCTATATTGTTTCTCGTAGCGAATTTCTGTTGTGTTTGTCAGACATTTTTTTTATTATTAAATGGCAAGTACAATATACAATACACATATTTGTACAGAAAGGCTGGTTGATATTATATAATAAGAGGAAAAGTAATACGTGCTATTTTTTTAAATGGCTTCTTCTATAGTTTGTTCTATTATGACTTTCAAATATTTACCTGTAACAGAAAGTAAGTGAGAAAAGAAAATCCTAATGTTTGGTCAAAATTTTATTATAAATAACAAAACACCTTTTCAATTCAAAATATGACCTACTGCCAATAATTTAACACATATAAAGGACAACAAATAAATAGTGAAAGATATGAGTGAAAAATATTAACCAGAAAAGCTTGATATTATTAGATAATAAAAAATAAATATTTCAAACTAATCACCTAATTACTAAATATTAGCTGATCTTATGTAAAGAGTGAGTGGTCTTATTCATAGATGATTCGAAATTTTGCCTGGAATGCAAATACATCATGCTTCGTGACGAACTTGGTAAATGTTTGGTAAATCGCATTAATCATAAATTTACTCATCGGTGTCACTGTCACTGTAGAGCCCTGTTGGTATTATGGTAACATAATAAATCGATTTGGATGACATTAACTGGCAAATTTCAGGATAAATGATACCGAAGCGTTCTTATCTATAATGAAGTGTGTAGGTGGAGTGAAGTTTTCCTCTTATTAACGTATAGAATTTATGGACATCCACACAACTTTGGATGGTTCTCTACTAGAAGCCACTGAAGTCAAGAAATAAAATAACGGAACAATTGTTAACAGTTCTGTTGTTTCAAAAGTTAAAACCGTTTTAAGCAGTGCTTGAATTTCACTTGAGTGTCTGAATTTTAAAACACATACATCCGAAAAAAGTATACAAGTTTCTCTTAAAATTTGCTATTGCCGTAATACTGGCTACCAAAGTATTTAACTTTAAAAAAATTGTGCTAGTTGGCCTCCAATTATTATATTCCTTTTTATACTTGCGAATCAATTTACTTCTAAACAATCCCTCCATACCCAAAAAAATATATTGTTATAAACTCCGTGGGTTCAATTAATTAAAAACTAATATTCAATATCACTTTCATGAAATTTTATTTACACCAAATATTCACAACAGCAAGTTTGAATATCAAAATAATAACACGAAATAAGCTCTTCGCAATAACTAACTCTCCGATGCTGGGCCGCTCCTTTTAAAATCCTCATCGAATTCTTCTAGCAAAATCGAGTGTCGACGTTACAGTTGTCTAGTTATTTCAAGATTATGTTTTTGTCTTCATTAGAATATTCCAGTCCTTGTTTTTTTTTCCTCCCAGCGATTGATATCGTATTGGAACGGAATGTTTTCCCTTAGTTGCTAGGGACGAAATGGATAATTTATAACACTGCTCTCCCTATAATTCTGATCGTCCTGATCAGAAACATCCTCTCTATGGTAAGGAGCGAGTCGATCTAAACGGATACGGTAGACGACGTCATTAATCCTCTTGACCACTTCGCATGGACCATCCAAGGCGGGCGTAAGCTTTGGAGATTTACCTTTCTCCGTTGGGGGATGTATAGTCAGACTTCGTCCCTCCCTTGGAACCCGACTGAATTGGCCTTGAGGTCATATCGTGTCTTCATTCGGTTACTGGTGGCCAACATTTGCGTTCGGCCTAATTCGTGTATTGCCAGCATGTTATGTCGGAGCTGGTCGGCATAATCGTTGATGTCTCGGGAAGGTTCTTCGGGGGAGCCAAAAGCCAAATCGCAGGGTAGTCGCAGCTCTTTTCCGAATAGGAATCAGACCTTATATAGGTGTTGTTCCAAGGTCCTGTAGAGTCTTTGTACATGTCTGACTGTGGGTGCAATGGTGTTGTTCTCGTTTTCCTGATCCCCAACATCGTACAGACCTTCTGGTATGCATTCGATTTGAAGTAACGTCACTGGTCTGAATATAGTTCCAACGGGACCCCAAACCTACTCAATAGCTGTTCTACCAGCACCGTCGCTACCGCTCTTGGTTGGGAGTCGCATATGCCTCAGGCCATTTACTAAAGTTATCCATTGCGACCAAAATGTATTTGTTCCCCCTCTCACTCTCGGGAAATGAACTGGCCACATTTCCGGCATCACGGCACGGTCTTCGAGGTAATTTACCCAGTAATACCCAGATGACCCCCGGTAATCCCATCATGTACTTCGGTCAGGTTGGCTGGTACCTTTTTCTTTGGAACTACCAGTTGGGATTTGGTTTCTCAACCGTCAGTGCCTTCAAAATTCGCTTGAGCGTACCATTCTCTACTCTTAGAGAGTCCCATTGGATCCATAATGATTTCAGGACTCCCGAGTATCTAGCTACTTTGTCCCATCGTGGCCTGCGTGCCAGTTTCTTTTTGAATGACAAGAATGGTTAGATGTCTGAATCAGCTATTTGGTCCTGGATGCACTGTTCCGTTGTCCAGTCTTCATTGGCCTGCAATTGGATCCGTCGGATGTAGATATCCTCTCGCTGTTCCGTGTTCAGACAATGTCCGTATTGGGCTCTACAGGGTCTTCTGGATAGGGCCTCGGCATTGTTGTGCAAACGGCCGGCACGGTGTTCCACCTTGAAATCGTATTGCTGTAATTTCTCCATCCACCTGGCCAGTTGTCCTTCCGGTGTCTTCATGTCCAGCAGCCATTTGAGGGCGGCATGACGACCATAGGGGTATTTGTGAAAATGGTCTACAGCCTTTATTATTGCAGGAAGTTATTTTCTGGTGACGCTATAATTTCTTTCCGGTTTCGAGAATCCACGGCTGTAGTATTCGATCACCCTCTTCACCATCTTGCACCTGGGATAGCACGGCCCCCAAACCTGTGTTGCTGGTGTCTAAAATGAACTTGCTGTAGTGTTGCATTCAGTCGTCTGAATGATGTTTCGCAATGCGGCTTGCAATGGAAGGTCTCTTTCTCAGTGGTCTGCTTATCTAGAGGCGCGGCAATGGTGGCAAATCCCACAACAATTCGCATGTAGTAGGAACAGAGGCTTCTCTCTTGCGAGTGGCCAATCACGGATGGCTTCTACCTTGTCCACGTTGGTGCGGATTCCTGATTAGGAAACGACGTGGCCCAAAAACTCTACTTCTTTTTGGAACAAGGAACACTTCTTCGGGAGACTTAGGTTGGCGTTATTAATTCTTTAGAATACTTGGCCCAGGTTCTTCAGATTGTCGTTGAATGTCTGATCCATGACCAGAATGTCGTCGAGGTATACGAAGCACGCCCTCCATGTTAACTCGCTGAGGACAGACTCCATTAGCCTCTCGAATGTTGCGGGAGCATTACATAACCCAAAGGGCCTGACCGTGACCTAAAACAGCCCTTTACTAGTGGAAAACGTTGTCTTCTCTCTGTCGTTTTCGAGTAGACCAATTTGCCAATATTCACTCTTTAGGTCCAGTGTGCAGAAACAACTGAAGCCTGCTAGTGTGGTCAGAGTGTTATCAATTAGGGGTAGTGGATAGCTGTCTTTCTTCGTGACGTCATTCAGCTTTCTGTAATCCACGCAAAATCGGGTGGTTCCTTCCTCCTTTCCAACTAGCACCACGGGAGCAGACTATGGGCTGATGGATGGCTCAATAACTCCATTTTGTAACATAAACTCGATGTTTTCCTCAGACTGTTTGTTGTTGCCCCAATGGTCGTCTAGGTGGTATTCTGATGGGTTGAGCCTTTCCGGTGTTTATTCGGTGCTGAGTGATGTTGGTGCGACTAGTGGTTCCATCTTGCCTGTTAAAAATTTGACAGTGCTTTGTGATAAATTACGTGGCTTGCTTCTGTTCCTCTGGTGTAAGGTGGGTCAAATGGTCAGAAAACTGTTGTAGGAACTCTTTACTGAGCCCTGTCTCCTTCAATGACTTCGGGTACTCCTCTTCGAAATTCATGTTGGTTCTACTGGCTCGAAACAAGCTATCTCTTGACCGTCTAATGTCATTGTTGGACAAATTAAAAACTCTAATTGGTATATCTCGTCCGGTTTTAAATATAGCCGGTCCAACTAAGTAATCATGAGCTGAGTGTACGGAATTCACGGAATGGATAATTCCTTAATTAAATTGACAACGGGGTCTGACCTAGACCCCGAAACGTTTAAAATATACAGAAATTTTCGTGACATGTGTTGTTATTTCCCAAGAAGTACTTAAACATTGAAAAATATGCCACAAATATCATTCAGAAAACAAAAATATATAATGACACGATTTTCCTATGAATTCCAGTTTTTCATCTTCCGTTTCAGCTAGCTGTCCTATTGTCATTTATAAAGCATCAGTAGTAGGATTACCCATCGCTAAATATGAATACCTATCTAAAAGGAACTCAAAAACACAAAATTCACTTATACAAAATGTGGTAATGTGTGACACTGTAGTATATTAACTCTTTCTGTTGTGTGAAGTGTGCTGACACTTAATATTTGTAATATTCTATATGACACTACATGTTTGTTCACTCAGTGTCATTTGTATGTTGTGTGTATGGCTGTGATGTACCCCTCATCAGAAAGGAAAAGTAGAGATCAAATGTGAAAATTCTTTTGCCCAAAACGAACACGTCCTTGCTCGGTATTGCTGAAGCGCAAGTTTCGTAATGCAGGCCCACACTTACACATATGAAATTATATGAGTATGGTAGTTTAAAGCAAAAGTTATATTTGTTTCGACAGGTCGTTCTGACCGACACTTCTTCTTGACCTTGGAATATCCAAACATCTCATTTCACTGTGTGAGAAACAGGCACCACCTTATACATTAAAAGTCCCTTCGTTTATAGAAAATTAATAAATTATTGTAAATGAACAAATATAACATCAAATTAGTATTCAATACCGGTACATTTTTTTTTCAGTTTGCGTTATTTTAAGATAGACTTGATATATGTCAGAATCCCACCACAAAAAAGTTAAAAAACTTATATGGGAAAAGTATCCAGCTGAAAGCATTAAATGACAAGTTCCAGAAGTGACCAGAATTGCACTGGTGTAGATGTCTTTGATGTCAATCGCTAAGTATAAAATTATATTATTGTTAAACAACCGCTTTTGTTTTTTTCTAACCAAGGATATATAAAATATATAAATATCTACGAGACGTTATAAAACCTTGCTATTTAAAATCCACCCTCTTGCTATATTAACGCCACCCGAATTAAATGCATATTGACGGACACTTTTTTTAATATTATTACATTAAACTATGCAATGACCAAGCATAGAAGAATAGTTATGATTAAATTGACATCGTTATAAGTTGCCTGAAAATTAAATAGGTTAAGTAGGTTTTAATGATTATAATTCAGCAAATTTTATATTTTAATTAAAAATTACACTTCGCGTCATATGGTCCTCTGCAGTTATATTTAAATTAACAACTACAGTACGCATTAGAAGAACAATACGATGAAAGAGAAACAGAGACAGATATATAGGATATTTCCTAAGATCCTTTCGCTTTCATCGTTTAGTCTCAGATGTATTTAGTTTTGTTTGACGGTGTAGTTCGTTGTTTACAGGAAACCAATCTCCAATGCAACCTAAATTATAAAATGTTGTGACTCAAAATAAAATAGCTAAAATAAAGTTTTTAAGTTAATAGCTGTAGTTGAGAATTGAGGAGCATATTATTCTCAAATTTTGCTTGTTAGGTTGTACAGGACAATCGGGAAAAAATTCATAACTCAAAAATTTCAAACATGAATAACTTTATTTTTTTATATGGCATAAATCATATATTTTTTATATATGCTTTCTCTTAAAAATTTTGGTTTGTGAGATGTCACCTTCTTGGCATTTTAACGAAATAATTTTGCTAAATTCTGTCGTATGATGTACATCCTGTGGATAAAGATTTTGGGTGTTCATGAAGGTATAATTAATTTCTTTTCGTGAAATGAATGAATGAATAAATCAGATTCAAATCAAGGCAAGCAGTAGGTTTTGAAGCTTTGAAGAACTAAATTACAGCATAGTCTTTTTAGTTCTAACAAATTTTCGTCCACTTACAGTTCATTCAAACTTCTACGAGTATTATTAAGTTTCCTGTATTTTCCATAAATTTGTTTTTACCTTGATTTGTAACAATTTCAGTAGCCCTCCATTCCAAACAATTTTTTTCTTACGTTTTAATTGGAAATTGGATGAATCACGAGAGGAATGTAATAGTAAAAATATACAGGTATGATAGCTCATATAATTTCCTTTCCTCCGATATCAGGTTTCTAACAGTTCCTTAAGAAACCAATATATTCATAAATAATTTTTAATTTTAGAAAGGCTAAGAGTAAAGTTGGTCATGAAAAACAAACAGTAAAGTTCTGTCACCTTAATTTCACTTTGACAATACTAATTGTTCTCTACGACAATTTAATTTTTGTTGTTAAATTACATTACGCAACAGGAAGTATTTGCTAATCTCAAAAACAAGAAGGAACTAAATCAGTGACAACCCAAAATAACAAATTCAGTATGTTCGGTGCCTTAATAGAAAATCCCCAGGTGCCCTGCAATTTGAGAGGGATTTTAAAATGAGTAAAACCTCTTTTATGACAATAATATCAAAGTATAAATTGCATCCTTCAATTATATCAAGATCATTAAATGTTGAACTTTCAGAACAGAATTAATTTTTGCTGATGGGTAGAGCAATAATTGAATGAATATGGTTTATGCAGGACGGAGCCTTCACGTTCCCCTAACTTTAACCCCCGTACTATTTTTTTGTGGGGTCATCTCAAGGCAAAACCGCATGCATGGAAATAAGGCAAACACCAAGAATTTTCCAAAGGATTTGCAAATCATTCAAGCGTCGAGCTAGATTATGCATCGAAATGCAAGGTTATTACTAATTTTAATCCCATTATTTTCTATTTCACATTTAGCTATTGTCTGAAATCAGTAATTAATAAGTGTAACTCTAAATTTATATAGGCTTAGTTTTTGTCCTAAATTATTTATTAAATAATCGGATCCTTCATTACTGCAATTTATTCAATTAATGTTCTTTCAAATTCAATTTACTCTAAAAATGTAGAAAATATCGATTTGGACAAAGATACATTTTTTACCTAAAATGGTAAGGAATTTATAAATCTATAAATAACTAACCAAAATAGGACGCTTATGATTTGCATGTCAAATAATTTGGTCAAGGATACATATGTATTTAGTTTTCTAATTTGGCCCATTAGAGTTTTATTTTACTAATAAACTTTCAGGGAAGCCTTTTATAATCTACCTTCTGAATTATGAGACTCAATAGATTGGAAGATAAAGGGCAAAATAGGTCAAGTTTTAAAACATAAATTATTAAATCTGTTATTCAAATTATTCAAAAATAAGTCGATGTTTAATATTTTTGCTAATATCTTTTAAACAAATGATTTAAAAATATGATATATTTGTAATTCACATAATGAGCCTTTTATTTGATATATTAAATGATGCGTTTGAAAATTGAATTTTTATTTACCATTTAATTGTATAATTTGTCCCTAAAATTACTATGGAAGTTTTCTAATAATAAATTTCAAGTGAGCCCCAGTACCCCTAATTATTTTCAAAATTTTAGGTAGTATGGTTTCCGAAATAAACCGAGAAATGAGATTTTTTTCTATCTTTATATTAATATCTTGTAGATAATTAATTTTAAAAATAAAAAAAAATACATATTTGTATTCCTCATAATGAGCCCCTTCATTTTATATATTGCATGATGCGTTAAAAAAATATTTTTTATTTTTATTTTCGTATAATTCTATAATTTGGCCCCCCAATATTAATATTAGGGATTTCTTCGTATTTTTCCTGTAAACAAAAAAAATAGGTTTTATAGTTTGGAGAATAAAGGGGGGAATGGGTAATTTTTTAAATATATTTTTAAATATATATTTTTTATAACTAAAAAAAGTATTTGTATTGGTCATAATGAGCCCTGTGATTTGATATATTACATGATCAGTTACAAACAAGTTTATTTTTTTATTTTCCATTTAATTCTATAATTTGCCCTCCCAAAATAAATATTAGGTGTTTCTCCTTATTTTGCCAGTAAAGTTCAGGTGAGGCGCTATACCTCTATTTTTTTTTCAAAATTTTAAAGCTTATGGTTTCGGAGATAGGGGGGGAGGTGGAATGGGTAATTTTTTTAAAATTTTTGTTAATATCTTTTAATTAATTTATTTTAAAAATATGAAAAAATTATATTTGTTTTCGTCATAAAGAGCCCTTTCATTTGATATATAACATGATGCGTTAGATACAATTTTAATTTTATATTTTCCATTTAATTCTGTAATTTGCCCCCCAAAATTAAATGTAGAGGTGTCTCGTTATTTTTCCAGTAAACTTCAGGTCAGACTCTATACGTCTAAATTTTTTTAAGACTTTACGTTTTATAGTTTCGGAGATAGGGGGGGATTTGTAAATTTTTGTATATTTTTGTTAATATCTTTTAAATTATTATTTGATGTATTACATGATGTGTTTTAACAACTTTTAATTTTTAAATTTTTATTTAATTCTATAATTTGCCCCCCAAAATTAATATTAATGGTTTCTCCTTTTTTTCCTGTAAAGTTCGGGCAACGTTCTATATATCTTCTTTTTTTTTCAAAATTTGAGTTGTTTTGGAGATCAGGGGGAATCCTCGATTTTTTAAGTTTTTCCTCCCATAAGTACCCCTAGACTCAAAATTTCTGATCGGGTCACCAAACTATACATTGATACCAAATTTCAACCTCTTCCGTCCAGTAGTTAAGTAGAAAATTGCTGTGATGTGACAGAGGCAGAAATCCGGAGTGATATTATAAGGGTATCCGTATATTGTATATACAGAATCCTAAAAACGGACTACCACATGTTATTTAACAAAAAAGTTATATAAGACCCATAGATTTTTTACAATTTATTTTCGATCGTTGTGCCAATATCTGAGAAAAAAACAGTTTTGTTTGAGCCCATTTACGGGCATATTACTTCTTAAGGGTGCGTTTTTGTGCACATCTTAGTTGGTCCTTTTTGGTTTATTTTAATGTTTTCTATACACTGCAGAAGTTTGTAACTATATTTTAGAAACAGCCTGTATATATTACTTAGGTAAAATCACTGACTTAATATTACGTTTAAAATACATGGTTTAAATCCTTATCTATATGTAATATGCAATATCAAATTAAGAAAAAGACTTCAAGCTTGTCAATCTAGAAATGTGTCTCATTTATCTTTAAACACTTCTACCCCACTCATTACAGACATTACCAAAGAATTGGAGATTCTTTGTGGCTTCAACGCCTTTTAAGTAATCGAATCGAAACTGATCCTCTATTCTGAATAGAACGGTTCAGTAAAATATTAAAGAACTGTCACTACCAGTTTGTTGTAATTTTATAAATTGAATAGAAAACATCAAGTGCATTCTCTCAGATGCGGGTTTCAGCAAAGGTTCTTTAATTGAAACACAAATCTTATTACCCTAAGAAAATGGATACGTCGTTCCATTTTAATTTAATTTAAATTTGCACTAAATTGAATTATTTTAAGCAAAGATTGTTGTCAACAAACCAATAGAGTTCAAGTTTGCAGATACAGTAATATTCTTTGCCACTATACTTATATGAATTTTAGTTTGTTGTATCTATTAAAAATAGTATAGATGATAGCTAAGATAATCTAGAGCAATAATATTACTAAAATCCGTATAAACCTGACCTGAAATTTTATCGCAGAAAATTTTATATTGCAATATATTTTAAAAAATCTAGGAATTGGTTAAGTTTATATTTATGATATTTTTTTTATAATTATGATTATAGTGATGCGTTTATGCAACTGCTATTTCTTAAAACCATTTTTATTTGTTCAAGAGTCTTTAAAATTAGTAACATATTCACCTATTGTTTTGAGTATTAGAAAAGATAGAACCTGTCCATTTGGTGTTTAATTTGTATAGAAAGTAATTTTCCCGTTCATCTTAATTGAAATCTGTAATTGACAGAAAAAGTTCCTAAAATTTCTTGTTTCTGAGAAGAACTATAAGTTTATTCGAAATCCTCGAGGTTTCCTTGGGCGGAGATACCGAAGTCTGGGCTAGCTAATCACGCATGGACCGAACACCATAATATCAACTGGGACCAAGCCCGAGCAATTCACAAGGAAGAGCACTGCTACAAAAGAAAATTCATAGAGACAGCATATATAATCTTGAACGAAATTATAATTAGCAATCCCAGCGTCCAAATTAAAAATATTTGGTGAGCTGTTCTTCGGCCTCTTCCACTACGCATCACCGCCAGATAAGACGCATGACCGGTAAAGGGTATAAATACCATGGGTAATCTAAATTTCCTATCATTCACCTGATGACGATAGCAGTAGTTACATTGTCTACCAACTTCAGACTTATAGGGCACAATTGATAAGATTTTTAACAACAAATTCCTAGAAATAAATAATTACAGGACAGTTCCACAAAAAGAAAAAATTAATATGAATATAATTATATACCTACAAATTATAATATGGAACGGTAAGTGATGATAATAGTTACTTGTTGGTCACAGGTGTAATGACTCGTTACATAAGAATTAGACACAAGCTAACCTAACTATTCTTAATCGTCTCCGAAATGTGAGACGATATTTAATTATATTTGTCTAGGACAGATGACAGCTTGCGTTAAAGAACATCAGTGCTTTAAACTCTTTTGTTTAACATGAAAGAAAAAAAATACATTATATATGTTTTGGTTTAACACGAATTTTTAAAACTGATTTTGGAATTTCCGCACTACACCACCATCAAAAAAAAAATCAGACCAAGTCGTGGGCTAAATAGTCTCCGGTGTATTTTTGACCGCTGAACATTAATTTAGCACATATCAATCTTCAGTAACTGCTGACGAAGGTTCAGAAAATAGTGGAAACCAGCAAAAACGGTTTTTGATATATTTTCTTTATTTCTACTCATTCGGTACATTATTAGTAATCTGGGGAACACCTATTAAAATGCCAGTAGACAATCAATTAGAATTTATGTTTTTAAGCAATGAAAGAATTTTTAAACGTATTCCCAAACCAGAGATTAAAAAAATTTGCTCTGCCATAATATTTTATTATTTTGGGCCAATGGATAGATTTAATAAATGCATTAAAGATGATCAGACTAAAGGATATCCTATAATCTTATAAATTTGGGAAATAGATTATTTTAACTGAGTAGGCTTTCCGATAGTTTATTTTGTATTATGGAATGCAACATTTTAATAACACATGTATGTTACCGGTTATTAATGATAATACCCCAAATGATGCACATTTGGATAACTTTTCTGCACTTTAAATCCTCTGTGTACTATTCGCATTTGTTTTATTTCAAAATAATATGTACACTAATATTTCTGAAATACTCATTTTTATTGTTAAATGTTTGTATCTATAAAACGTTTCACATAAATAGATTTTCAAATAAATTGCCGTATAAGTCATTTGTGTGTTCTTTGGTGAGTTATTAGAGGCTGTAGTACTAAATGAAAGATTTGTGCCATATTAAAAATTTCTTTGCATTATTTTCTGTAAACTATTGTAAATAATTATATTAAACACTACGCGTACTCAGTAATTTATGAAGAACCTGTCCATTGAAGAAATATATGTTTTGAAAATCGGAGAAAACTATCCGAATTTTGATTATTAACTCAAAATGTTCGATTTCCATTTGACTTCTAATAAATTCCTGAATAATGCTTATTGCAAAAGAAAATCATAAATTATTACTTGTTGTCTTCTAAACGTTGTTTGTGGCATATTCTTGATAACTTGTATGTTTCTTTGGGGAATAACACCACAATAGAAATAAAACTACGTATATTGCAGGAATACCAAACGTTTCAAAGTCTATTCTGACTTCGTTGTCAATGGCTTTATATTTATAAATATTTATAAATATATTTATAAATATATTTATATTTATATTTATATTTATATTTATAAATATATTTATAAATATATTTATATTTATATTTATAAATATATTTATATTTATAAATATAAAGCCATTGACAACGAAGTCAGAATAGACTTTGAAACGTTTGGTATTCCTGCAATATACGTAGTTTTATTTCTATTGTGGTGTTATTCCCCAAAGAAACATACAAGTTATTACTTGTTGTTAATAAAACTTTACTTTCTGACATACCTGTAAAATCCCAGGTTAAGTGAAATTTGGAGAGGCTCTTGCAAGCAATATTCATATAGTTATATAATATAATGTTACACCTTTGCTTTTATGTGACTTCAAACAACGAAATTATCAATTCGATCCTTTTGGATTTAGTGCGAGATATTATTGAAATTGCAGAAATATTCGTATATGTGAGTTTATATGTATCTTTTTCGTTCAGCTTAGAAAACAATTAAATCTGTACCCATCACTAAAAAAATACGAAAAAAATTGAATAGGTTAATAAACAGTTTAATGCTAGTGAATTTATTCGTATTCTAACTCATGTTTCTCATTCTCGAAATAAAAAGAAAAAATAGAAATATATATAAAAACAATTTAGCCTGGAGTAGAAAATATTACACATTGTTTTTTTTTTAATTTTTGGCTCATCTGAAAAAACGCGCCATTAACGCTTGATCTAAAACATCCCTAAAAAGATTCAGCATATATGTATGTTTAGAAATTCTAAATAAACTTCTGAATCCCAACAGCTACCACTTCTTTCAGCTCTTATTTCGATCTGTTCCTACCTACATCAACCTATCTTATCTTGATTGCTTCAAATACCCGGTTTCTTTGTACATCAAGAACTTCTCGATAGTGGTTAATTCGTTCCCGCTGGCCTGCAAACTATTCAGTATGTTCAGGACTTCATCAAATAGGCAAATCGACAATATAGACATGATCTTAGCATATTCTGCCTAACTACTTGGATATTTGTTTCTTTTCTGTTATCTATAAATATCTAAACGTTGCAAAAAAAATCGAAAAATACCCATATTACTGCTTTCTCGTTACAGAAAATCTTTCCCGTATGTATACAAAAAGGTCAACTAATCCTGTTTACAAATAACTGTATCCTACATTGCGTATACTTTTTAATTTAATAATATAAACAACTAGCCGTTACCCAATGTTTCACCCGCGTAAGAAATTTACAAGTCTTTGCAAAAACAAATAACTTATGAAACATGTGGGTTATTCTATATTAAAAAATTTCAATTTTTGTTGAAACACTTAACTATAAATCCCCCAATCCCGAAATTATTTTAGCAACACTGCAAGTGCTTATTTGCCCCTATATAACAATTTTATTCGATTTTTTTTTAATTATCTTGCATAACTTCACCCTATAGTGCAAACATCATGTATATGCTGCTGTTTATTTGTCACCCAATATAACTTTTTTTAACCCTACTCCACCCGCCTATATTTCAGCTATACAATTGCTTAAGGTCTACGCTATATAACAGTTAGTTCTGATATTCTTTGGGGCACTTTGTAAAGTACGATTGCTCTCCACACTATATTTTAATCACCCTTTATATGCACTCTAAAAATATAATCTTCCTTTGCCCCTTATATCAGATATTCCATATAGTAGGATGCAACTGCGGAACCCTTGGTATGTCACAAATGTAAAAACACAGTTTGCACCCTAACACCAAACCTTTATTTAAACCCTCACCCAAATTTCAACTGCTTTTTACTCACCCTATATAGTTTTAGTCTTTTTTTTAACCCCCTTGTATGACTATAATTCTACTTCCATCTACATTAAAACCATCCTGTATATACTGCTGCCCAGCAGTTAAACATTATAACCTATTTCTGAACCATCCTGTATAACCATAATTTGACTACAAAATACTTCAACCACCCTGAATGTTCATCAGCTTAGGGGCCACCAAATATAACATTTTTTAAATACTTAACTATAACTCTGCTCCACTCACTATCTTATCTACCCAATTGCTTATGGACTACTATATAACCATTTTTTAACCACCCTGGAAAGTATAATTTTTCTCCAACTTATGTTTCAACCACCCGTATATGCAGCTTTTCTAACATTTTTTCATCACACTGTATAACTGTAATTTTATTTACTTCGATCCACGTTCCAGATATTGCAGCTCATTTTCAATCTTGCAACAAAATTTTATGCAACCTGTTTAACTATAATTTTACTTCCCCTTCTATTTCAACCACCTTGTATATACAACTATTTATCGGCCAGGTAGTATAAAATTTTTTGTACCTCCCTATATAACTATAAATCCATCAATGCCCAATATATTTCAACAAAACTGCAACTGCTTATGTGGCACCCTATATAGCAATTTTGTTAAAAATTTTTTTGAATCACCTTGTTTGTATTACAACTTCCCTATATACGCTGCTGCTTACTGGTCAACCAATATAACATTTTTTAATGAGTTAACTATAATACTTCTCCACCTAATATTTCAACTATCCTATTGTTGTAAAGTCCATGGGTGCAATTTAAAATTATAAAACTAATATTTACTTTCACTTTTATAGAAACTTTTATTTATATCGAATATACAACAGCTGATTCAAATATCACAATAACAATTTTACATATAAGCTCTTCGCTCCATCAACTGCCTCGCGATCATGGCCTGCTTCCTTTATAAAACCAGCATCGAATTCTCCAGTAAAATCAGTCATCACTCCTACAGCTGTCGAGTCTTTTCGAGAACCATTATTTTTCTCAAAACGATTGTTGTCGTACTGAAATGAAACAGGGTCGGCTTTAGGTAAATTTCGTAACACTGCCCCCCCTTTAATTCTGATCGACCCGATCAGATACATCCTCTCCATGGTAGGGAGCGAGTCGATCTAAATGAACCACCTTCAATTTAGCCTTGGGGTTTCGACGGATCCGGTAGACGACGTCATTCAGCCTCTTGACCACCTCGTATGGACCATCCCAGGCGGGTGTAAGCTTTGGGGATTTACCCTTCCTCCGTTGGGGGTGGTACAGCCAGACTTTGTCCCTCTCCTGGAACCCAACTGAATTGGCCTTGAGGTCGTATCGCGTCTTCATCCGGTCACTGGTGGCCAACATCTGCGTTCGGGCTAATTCGTGTACTGCCAGCATGTTATGTCGGAGCTGGTCGGCATAATCGTCGATGTCTTGGGGAGGTTCTTCAAATGCCAAATCGCAGGGTAATCGCAGCTCCTTTCCGAATAGGACCCTGGCTGGGGTCAGGCCTGTACTATTATGTACAGCAGAGCGATATGCCAACAGAAATAGGGGAATATGCTCATCCCAATCTCGCTGGTTATTGCTGACGACCTTGGATAGGTGTTGTTCCAAGGTCCTGTTGAATCTTTCCACCATTCCGTCTGACTGTGGGTGTAATGGTGTTGTTCTCGTTTTCCTGATCCCCAACATCGTGCAGACCTTCTGGAATACATTCGATTCGAAGTTACGCCTCTGGTCTGAATGTAATTCCATCGGGACGCCAAACCGGCTGAATAGTTGTTCTACTAGCACCGTCGCTACCGTGGTTGCCTCCTGGTTGGGTATCGCATATGCCTCAGGCCATTTGCTAAAGTAATCCATTGCGACCAGAATGTATTTGTTCCCCCTCTCAGACTCGGGAAACGTACCAGCGACATCGATGGCAATTCTCTCAAATGGGACGCCCACATTGTACTGCTGCATTCTACCCTTGGTTCGGGTCTTCGGGCCCTTACTGGCGGCACATGTGGCACATTTTCGGCACCAAGCTCTGAAGCCTTCGAAGTAATTCACCCAGTAGTACCGCTGGCGAACTTTGTCAACGGTTTTATTCATGCCCAGGTGGCCTCCGGTAATTCCATCATGTAGTTCGGTCAGGATGGCTGGTACCTTTTTCTTCGGAACTACCAGTTGGGACTTGGTTTCTCGTCCACCAGCGCTTTCTCAAACTCGCTTGAGCATTCCATTATCTACTCTTAGAGAGTCCCATTGAGCCCATAACGATTTCAGCACGCCGGAGTATCTAGCTACCTAGTCCCATCGTGGCCTAGGTGCCCTTCTCGTTTTGAGTGACAGGATTGGTTCGATGTCTGGATCAGCCATTTGGTCCTGGATGCACTGTTCCGTTGTCGAGTCTTCATTGGCCTGCAGTCGGATCTGCCTGCTGGAGATACCCTCTCGCTGTTCCATCTTCAGACAATGTCCGCATTCCGCTCTACAGGGTCTTCTGGATAGGGCATCGGCATTATTGTGCAAACGGCCGGCACGGTGTTCCACCTTGAAGTCGTATTGCTGTAATTTCTCCATCCATCTGGCCAGTTGTCCTTCCGGTGTCTTCATGTCCAGCAGCCATTTGAGTGCGGCATGATCTGTTCGGATTAAGAAATGACGACCATAGAGGTATTTGTGGAAATGGTCTACAGCGCTTATTATTGCAAGACGTTCTTTTCTGGTGACGCAATAATTTCTTTCCGGTTTCGAGAATCCACGGCTGTAATACTCGATCACTCTCTCTTCACCATCTTGCACCTGGGATAGGACGGCCCCCAAACCTGTGTTGCTGGCGTCGGTGTTTAAGCTGAATTTGCCGGACTGTGTAGGAAAGGCTAGGATTTGGCTGGAACATAGTGCTGCCTTCAGTCGCCTGAATGATGTTTCGCAATCCTGATTCCAATGGAAGGTCTCTTTCTCAGTGGTTTGCCGATGTAAAGGGGAGGAGATGGTGGCAAATCCTTCAACAAATCGCCTATAGTAGGAATAGAGGCCCAAGAAGCTTCGGAATTCATGTTTGTCTCTTGGAACTGGCCAATCAGGGATGGCTTCTATCTTGTCTTCGTTGGTGCGGATTCCTGACTCGGAGACTACGTGGCCCAAAAACTCTACTTCTTTTTGAAACAAGGAACACTTCTTCGGATTGAGTCTCAGTTTGGCATTATTAATTCTGGAGAATAATTTGTCCAGGTTCTTCAGATGGTCGTCGAATGTCTGACCCATGACTAGAATGTCGTCAATGTATACTAAGCACGTCCTCCATGTTAACCCGCTCAGTACATACTCCATTAGCCTCTCAAATGTAGCGGGTGCATTACATAACCCAAAGGGCATGACCGTGAACTGAAACAGCCCTTTACTGGTGGAGAACGCTGTCTTCTCTCTGTCGTTTGCGTGTAGACCAACCTGCCAATATCCACTTTTCAGGTCTAGTGTAGAGAACCAACGGGAGCCTGCTAGTGTGGTCAAAGTATCATCGATTCGGGGTAGTGGATAGCTGTCTTTCTTCGTGACATCATTCAGTTTTCTTTAATCCACGCAAAATCGGGTGGTTCCATCCTTCTTTTTAACTAGCACGACAGGAGCAGACCATGGGCTGATGGATGACTCAATAACTTCATTTTGTAACATGGACTCGATGTTTTCCTCGACTGCCTGTTGTTGCCCTAATGGTAGTCGTCTAGGTGGTATTCTGATGGGTTGAGCCTTCCGGTATCTATTCGATGCTGGATGATGTTGGTGCGACCGGTGGTTCCATCTTGACTGTTAAAAATTTGCCAGTGCTTTGTGGTAAATTGCTTGGCTTTCTTCTGGTTCTCTGGTGTCAGGTGTGTCAAATGGTCAGCAAACTGTTGTAGGAACTCTTTACTGGGCCCTGTCTTCTTCAGCGACGTCTGGTACTCTTCTTCGCAATTGATGATGGTCTCTACTGGCTCGAAACAAGCTATCTCTTGACCATTGGCAATTCTGATGTCGTTGTTGGACAAATTCAGGACTCTGATTGGTATATCTCTTCCGGTTTTATCTATAGTCCGTCCAACTAAGTAGTCATGAGTTGAGTGTACGGGCTCCACCATTTCAACGCAGCTCCCAGGATTGCTGCCTAGCTGCCCATGAATAATCTGTTCCGTTCGACCGGGCATTCTAGCTGAAGACTTCGCTACAATTTTTATGGGGGTGACTGATGTATTGACGGGCCGTGTCAATACAAATCCCTCATTTAGGAACCGAAGAACATCATATCTCGGGTCGAACATGAATCCATGCTGGCTAATTGGGTCCATTCCCAGAATAAAACCGTCCTCAATATTCGCTACCAGGACCCTATGCCGGATCATGTTGTCACCTATCTGTAGCACGATATCTGCCTCATCCTGTATTGACATTGACTCGCCGGTGACTGTTCTGAGCTGGATGTTATTGGTAACTGGCCGAATTTCTGATGCTCTCAAAACCCTGGACTTGGCAATGGACACAGCGGCGCCGGTGTCGATGGTGATGGTAACTGCTCGCCCATTGATGGTGCCTCTGATGACTAGGCTGCTGCTATCTCGGCAAAATCTCCGGATGGATAACGTTTTGGGGGCTGGTGGAGGGACAGTCAGCATTCGGCCCCTTATGCTGACTTTCTAACGGTCCCTGGACATGTGGCTGTTCTGTTCGTTACCCCGGGTCGGTGATCGTTCAGATAGCCTCACTCAACAATCACGTTGGAAGTGTCCGGTCCTTCCGCAGCGGCAACATGCCCCTCTGGTGCCAGTTCTTTGTGACCGTTCTAATATTTTGTTCAGGCCAGCCAGCAGCGCTTGAAATGGTGATTCTGACTCTTCCTGGTTAAAGGAAACTGTTCGGACCCTCGGCTTGGACCTGTTCATGACGGCTTCTTCTTCCAAAGCCCGAAGTAGAGCTTCATTGCTCTTCTTGACGCCACTCAGTCTTAAATTTTTTTGTACTTCCACATCTCTGATGCCGTTTATGAAACTCTGTGTAGCCAACTGGTCTTTCGTTTCCTCTGGCAGGTCTGGGTAGGACATGTGTACTAACCGTCTAATCTCTGCTTCGAATTCTTGGAGGCTTTCACCAGATTTTTGCGTTTTTCCACTCAGTTGGACTTGGTACACCTGGCTCAAGGATTGATTGTCGTATCGCTTATCCAGGATGGCGATGATCTTGTCGAAATTGCCTTGTTCCTCGACTGGAATGCTTTGGAGGAGTTCTAGGGCCGGACCTCTTAACGAAATTACCAGAGAGGTTGCTGTTTGTACACGGGCCAAGATGAGCTGCCATCAAATGTGGGCGGTTTACTAACGGTATTTTGCTGGTATTTTCCTCGCTGTAAGTCCTGTTGCATTTTTTTGATTTCAGTTTCTACCTTGTTCTGGATGGCACTTATTTTATCTTGAACTGTGTTTTGAATAGAACTGATTTCAAAATTTACCTGGCTTGAGATGGAATCGAGGTCATCTACTTTGGTTTAAACATTGTCCACCGTATTTTTTTATGGTTTTAGTGTCACCATTTATTTCTTTTATGTCTGACTCAACTATTTGCATTGTTTCATTAACTGTTTCATTAACTTTCGATACTATTTGCATTAATTGTTCAAATTGCAATTGTCTTTTTTCTTCCGTTTTGCCTTGTTTTTCTTTAAATAACTTAAATTCATTTTGTCTGTGTTCATCTAATAATTTAAATTCATTTTGTCTTTTTAATTCAAGTTGATCTTGTTTTTCTACAAATTTCGAGAATAATCCTTCCATTAAATTTTGTTGTTTTTCTTCCATCGTGGAAACAAGATTTTGTTGTTTTTCTTCCATCGTGGAAATAAGATTTTGTTGTTCGCTTTTCATCGTAGTGACAAGATTTTCTAATTCTATTTTACGTTTTTCATCAAAAGATTTTACTAATTTAATTTTACTTGTATTTCTTCTTGATGTTGTTTCTCCTTTTTGTCACGTTTTTCTAGAATCTGGGCTATTTTTTCGTCTAGTTTCTCTGTAACCTGCTTGACTATTTTTTTGGCAGTTTAGTCCATTTTTTCCATGCTCTGTGTTTCCATAAATCAAATTACGATTTTAACTGCACTCAATCCTTTACTTCTGATCACCAAATTTGTTGTAAAGTCCGTGGGTTCAATTTAAAATTATAAAACTAATATTCACTTTCACTTTTCTAGAAACTTTTATTTACATCGAATATACAACAGCTGATTCAAATTTCACAATAACAATGTTACATATAAGCTCTTCGCTCCATCAACTGCCTCGCGATCGTGGCCTGCTTCCTTTATAAAACCAGCGTCGAATTCTCCAGTAAATTCAGTCATCACTCCTACAGCTGTCGAGTCTTTTCGAGAACCATTTTTTATCTCAAAGCGATTGTTGTCGTATAAAAACAGGGTCGGCTTTGGGTAAATTTCGTAACACTATATAGCAACTGATTATGAGCCACGCTATTTCACAATTGTTCCTAATATTTTTTAACCAAATTATAAAGAATAATTTATCTACACACTATATTTATAGCACCCTTCATTTGCAACTTTTTCTAACCTTGTTTGAATCGCACTGTGTAACTATAACTTTACTGCGTTCCATATTTCAGGTAGTCCATATATGCAGCTGCTATATAACAAAATTTTTCTACCATTTATTACCCACCCTGTATAATTATAATTCTACCCCACACTATATTTCAACAATCTTGTATATGCAACTACTTATTTACCACCCAATATAACATATTTGTACGACCCTGTATCCTTAAAATTCTACCCTACCACCCTATATTTCAACCATCCGGTGAATTAAACAGCTTGTAGATCATAACATTTCTTTATAATACTTTTAAACCCACCTGTATACCTGTAATTATACTCAACTACATATTTCAGCCATCCTATATATGCAATTACTTGAGGAGTTAAAATATTTTTTTAACCACTCCATAAACTACAATTCTACATTCTACATTCTACTCGATCTCATATTTCATCCACCCTGTATAAACAACTTGTAACATTTTTTTAGAGCCATTTCATAACTATAACAATTCAAGAACATAATTCAAAGATCCTAACTGCTTACATAACACATTTTTTTTCTAAGAAGATTTTATTCACCCTGTATAAATATTCTACCCTAATTTCAACCATATTGTATATGCAACTACTTATAAGCCAAAAAATATATCATTAACCCTATTTAAATATAATTCTAGTTTATGAACCACCTGGTATATGCAACTGTTTATGGCCCCCTCAATATAACTTTTTTGAACCACCCAGTAGAACTATTTCCACTCCCCTTTTCAACCACATTTTATATATGCAGCTGCTTATGGTACCCCTAATATAACTGTTTTTTTATGGAAACGATCATCTGTTAGTATTAATCATTGTTGATAATAAATAAGAAAGTATTGTGACTTATTTTGGTTGAATAAAGACGCTTATACTCAGGTAAACATTTTATAAATATAGCCCACGGAATCTCTACCTATATATTTGGGCTTATTTTCTACTATGTTTCATATTAGAATAATTTCTTTTAACAACTTTTGGAAATAAAATATTATTATCTTTACATGGAACGATAAGTGATCCCAGTACACAAAATAAATAAAACCAAAGAGGCGTTGAAGTGACACAAATTCATTTTTATTTTAATAGCTTGATGGTAAATTTAATGTCCGACATAAATTTGAAATTTATGAATCATAAAATTTCATTCATTGTCTGTGGTCATTAATTTTCTAGCTTCTAGCTAAATCGTAAAGTGGTACATATCAGTGTTTTACTGACTTTCATATAGATGGACGTTACCAATTCAGGGTGATTTTTTGTATATATGTTTCCCGAGTTGTTTTGAATAATATTTTTTTTGTTTGATTGTACATCCGAAATGGTTCTAAAAGTGATGAAATTTGGAATTGAACACATACCTGCATCGAAATTCACCAATATATTAGGTATATTGTTCGATTTCTCCACTACTACTTACCGATTTATATTTTTTAAATTACCTTCTTTTAAGGAAGGTCCCGAGTTAGTCCCTTACATTTTTCTAGGACTTATAACATGTAGTTATTCAGAAAATCACCTAATAAGCCAAAGTATCTTAACACCTGCGAATTGTGTTAGTTGGCATTTGCTCCTAAAAGTCTTAATTCTAAGTAATAGTGCGGGAACTGTGGATACCGAAGGGTTTATTCGCGATTTTGAAAATTTTCTGAGTACAATGTTCATTTTGTTTGTTTTTCAAAGCCTAAGAAATTCATTTATGTCAAAGCTGCACATAGGACCTTCGGACAATAGAATGGAACAGTGTCCAATTTAAGTGTTAACTAACTTTAATAAGGTTTCTGCTGTAAAACTTATGAAAAGAAGTTCCTTTATTCTGACAAGTTTGTTTAGAAAAATTGAAGTCTTTTAATACTAGTTGTTTCAATATTATAGTGTATTGATTAGGGGGTGAAAACACATATATAATAGCACCGGCAATTACGTCTATAACACGTCAGAGCATATACCGAAGAGGTTCTTTTAGAGTTTCCATTTATCCCACTAGAAAAATTTAAATTCACTTTGCAAAGTATGTCCTTTATATAATTTTGCTCACGTGCAAATTTATGGATATATTTCCAATGTGCTTTGTCATTTCACATATCTAATAACATATAAGTCGTGCACGTATTTATGAAAAATTACACACTATTTATCATACCTACATGAGTCCAACATGTACAATATGTAAAAATGGAGTATGTCTGAAGATGTTTTCATTTAATCCAATTACACGTATTCAGCTATGAATAGACAGAATTGTTCCCATTGAAAAATTGAGTGTTAGATATCACAGATATCAGAGAAATTCTTCCATGTAAACAGGTTTAGAAAATGTGCGCATATTACGGTAAGTTTAACATGGTCTACGAAATGTTCTAAACACATATAAAACTGATAAAATTTCGTATTAATGCCTTCCTAACAAGACCGTGTGGTTTCTCATAGCGCCATTTTGGACATCAACATTATCAGTAAGAGGAGAAAATTCAAAATATATTTCAGTGTAAAGCTTCTAGTTACTCGCATAACTCGAAGGGTAAGCAGAAGGATACGAGAATTACGCGAACCGACCTGATGAGAGCAGATGTGACTCCTCATTTTACCATTGATCTTGGCATTGATCAGTTATTAACTACGCCGATGAATTCCCCGAAACCACCTGAAATATATATTCTATTGATATAAATTTGTTTTTTTTTGTAATTGTAAATAATTTGATTTTGATTTTTTTATATTTTAATTACAATTGCTTTTAAAATGATAAATATTTTGTTTGGATATGATATGCTGTGAAAATATATTATTTTATTCTTATTGGGATAGTTTTTAATTATTTTTATTAAGCGCTAAATAAATCAAAACCATAAAAAATGTATTCTCCCGGCTATCTTATTTGTAATTCTTTGTTTATTGAATTTTAGTATTGTTTACTTAAATTTTTCACTCTTATCTCAAGCTGGATTCCGTTTAGATTTCCAAAATTGTTTCTTTTATTTTAACTTTCAAAATAAAATTATTCATTATATTAATTGTGTATATTTAAAAAAATGTAATTTTTACATTCACTTTATAATTCTTGAAATTGTAAATTCAAATTATATTATTGTTGATTTACTCAGGAATTCAATTATTAAAAAGTTTATATTTGAATCTGTACTTCCTGTCTCTCTTATCCTTTTTCTTGTCTTAGATGATCACCATTTCTTTCATACTTTTATTATTGATTACTTTGTTACCATGACATCTCAACGACATCTGTATATTCTTGGTTCAATTTATTTACAATATGAAATCATTCCAATTATATACAACATAAATATTTGTCTTTTATAACCTTTTTAAACTATGAATTAGTTGATAATAAAAATTAACTAAACACAACTTAACAAACATATTAAATACAGTACCTTTTTTCACTTACCATTAGTCCTATTTCTTTTGCCCTGCTTGTCTTCTCTTTTTCTTCTGTCTTTACTATTTCTGAATGATTGGTTTCATTTTATTTTATTTGATTTTAACCATTTGCACCATTAGGAATCATTTATTTTCCATTTCATTGTCATTTATAAATTTCTTATAAATGTTTACCACATTCGGTGTAATTCAAGATTTACCACTTTTGAAATAACTTAACTTTCGTACAATGTACTTCGGATCACTTTACAGGCAAGAAAAGCAACTAATCTAGTTTGACATTTCATACTTCATAAGTACTTTTCATTTTTAGCTTATCTAACTATTTATACAACAATAGATTGTGAGTATTTATCCTTTTCTCATAAAAATGACTGTCGGGAGCGTTTTGTCTAGTCCGGTCAGGTAAAATCAAATTACTTTTAAAAATCCCTTCCTAACTTTGATTCATTCCATTTGTCAAATTTGATCAAAAATATTGAATAAGTAAATTTTACTATCAGTTGCTTATAATTTCTTGTTTCTGTTATATAAATATTGTTCTCCTATACCTTCTTAACTGTTTATTCTGTAAAATTCATTTCAATTATCATTGCTTCATTACATTTTAAATGTATATCCATGAACTTTTAAGTCACCTGGTTTATTTACTAAAAATTTTCATCTCATGCTACATTATCACAAATTTAAATAAATTTGCCTTTTAATCCATAAGTTTTTCTATTCCAAATGATTTTTACTTACTTTTATTCCATACCCTATTAATTATTATTAAGCTTCGTTATTAGATTTGCCTGCTATGTTGTTATACTTCCTAAACTAACTTTTTTCATCCTTTGTGTTTATATATGAGTGTATTAATTATGTTCATTTTTTATTTTAAGCCTCTGTTAATTATTCTTTCTTTGGTTTTTTACAACTCTATTTATGGATATATTCAACTTATGTACAGCTATTACCAGATTAAAAGATGATTACTTAATATAATCTTTTCAAAACAGTAAGTATTCATTGTATTCTTTTATCAACAATAATTTATCATTATTATTACTAATTTTAACCATTTTTAAATAATATTCTTATCTAACAAAGAACATGTGTTGTTACAATTTAAGTGTTAGAATAGAAATATCTTTATTTGTTTTCGATCAACATATTTACAAACGTTGTTTCAGTCTTTATAAATCAAATCATACAACTAACTTTTAAAATTTTAAAATATGAATTATTTATGACAACAAATTCTGTTGAAATAAAACTTTCCATAATATGTAATTCCTGATTCTTCCTTTTACACCTGGTCTGTTGTTATGCAACCAACATCACTTTTTTGATTTCGGAAAGTACATTATAACTTTTCCAATTCAAAATTTTATAGTGTTTATATTATTTGCTGTTCACTTATTATATTCCTCTACAATATATATATATATATATATATATATATATATATATATATATATATCCATGTGTATATGTGTCGGGTTTTGTAATTAAGGGATAGGTATATATGTATACTTATTATTACATTAAAACCAAGCTTTCGGGAATGATTATTCCCTTCTTCAGGGTTATGCTAAAAAAAATTATTAAAACTCACTCCTAGCTAATTATTACTAAGTCAACTTACTATTATATGATAATAGTTAATTATAATTGTTGGTAATAATAAGTTAGTATATGTACTAATTTTTGGAACCGTAATGTAACACCAAAAATAGCAGCATTCAATGTCAAGACAGACAGACAGAACACTTTTTACTCAACTAAAAGATTCAACACCTAAATTATTGCATTCCAATGTCATTTACAACATCGATTGCCAAGACTGTAATTCTACATATGTAGGGCAAACAACACCATGGGTAAAAAGCAGATTGGCTGTCCATAAAAGTGACATAAAAAATAAATAACTAAAATGTGCTCATACAAGTCACGCACAAGAACACTAGCACCCGATCAATCTGGAAGACGTTCAAATCTTGGACAAGAATAGTAAATACAGCAAAAGACGTTTACTAGAGATTATTTATCGGCAAACAAAGGGAACTAATCAACAAGAAAACAGATATACAAGAACTAAGCAATACATATGCCTATCTATTATCCAATCCACTTGGTGAATTTTATGACGGACCGACAGACCAGTAAACATTGAGTTTCATGTGAATGACAGTAGTGACAGTGACATTTCCAAAGACTATTAATATTTAAAAAGGAAAAAATAAACATCTAACATTACGGTTCCAAAAATTATTACTATACTAACTTATTTTTACAACAACAACAATTATAATTAACTAATCTCATATAATAGTAAGTTGACTTAGTAATAATTAGCTAGCAGTGAGTTTTAATAAATAATTTTTGTTTTTTTAGCATAACCCTGAAGAAGGGAATAATCATTTCCGAAAGCTTGCTTGGTTTTAATGTAATAAAGAGTATACATATATACAAGTCAATATCCCTTAATTACAAAACCCGACACACATATCGAAGTGAATTTTAAACTATATAGAAATTTAAATATATAGTAAATTGGAAATTCCAAAATGTAATGGGAAAGCAACCAAAACTTATGGGGCACTCAATAAAGTGTATTATAGCATCAAAGCTTTCGAAATTTATTTGATTTCTTTTTCAGTCAAGTTTCTGAAAGATTACACAAAACAATAATGGCATAAAACTTAATTTAGATGGTAAAACCAAACTTACAATGTCTAGGCTTGCAAATTGAAAAAGGCTCTCATTGCAGGCAATGCAAATTGTGCAATACATTTAAAACAGCATTGCAGACATGTAACAATGATTTTAGAAAATCGTTACCTACGGATCACACATACATTGAATGAAATTTCCAAAATAAAACAGAATCACATAAAAAATGTAAGAGAGCCATTTGTTGACATGGAACGCCACAAAACAGCCTCTCGAGTTACAGAACAAAAAGATTTTTAGGTTATTGGGTGTACATAGCAATAACAGAAATCATAATAATTATAGTTTAAAAAAAAACTAAAAAATTTGCTTTAATAGCAAACCGGATTAAAAAGCAGAAACTAATTTTTAAATATCAACAGTTTATATTACAGCAGTAGAAAGTCGAAAAATCAATCATGATTAATTACCTCAAAATAAAAATATAATAAAATGTAAGTTATTAACTAAAATATTCGATTCAGAGTGAAAAACTTGGGGTGCATAACTCTCCTCTTATAAATAATTGCCAATAGAATAATTGTAAATTTTAATATTTCAAGCACCCTATGCGTTTTACTCTGAATGGAATTTTTCTGTTAATAACTTTAATTTTAATATATTTCTATGTTGAAGTAATTAATCATGTTTGATTTGTTGACTTTCTACTGCTGTAATATGAACTGTTCATAATTAAAATTTTTTTTCTGTTTTTTAGTTCGGTTTGCTTTGAAAGTGACTTATTTTTTTTAAATATAATTATTTTCTAAGTATTTAGTCTCATGATGTCTATAGTTGTAGTTAATTTGATACATTTCGTTAAATTCGAAGACGCGAGATGTAAGACCGACACTAGGATTTTCGATAGAATTAGCACACAGAGGTTCCGAATCTGGAGCCGTTCCGTGTAATTGCTGTTCTCCCTTAACTCCGAGGACAGAATGTCACGATAAAATTTTCGGGTTACTTCACCTGTCAGAGATATTGAATACTCCCTTCGAGGTGTCATTCCTTTGTACGCAAGACAATATACATTATATATCATATATAACATATATTGTTTCTGGTCAGGGAACCTTCATCAGTTGCGCTTCACACAATTGAATGTCCTCTTGAACACTTCTTTATGTAGTTGATACATTTCGTTAAATTTGAAGACGAGAGATGTAAGACCGACATCTAGGATTTTCGAGAGAATTAGCACACAGAGGTTCCGAATATGGTGCCGTTCCGTGTAATTGCTGTTCTCCCTTAACTCCGAGGACAGAATGTCACGATAAAATTTTCGGGTTACTTTACCTGTCAGAGATATTGAATACTCTCTTCGATGTGTCATTTCTTTGTACGCAAGACAATATACATTATCTATTAAATATAACATTTCTGGTCAGGGTACCTTCATCAGTTGCGCTTCCCACAATTGAATGTCCTCTCGCACACTTTTTTATGTATTTGATACATTTCGTTAAATTTGATGTTAGACCGACGTGTAGGATTTTCTCGCGTCTTCAAATTTATCGAAATACATAAAGAAGTGTTCGAAAGGACATTCAATTGTGGGAAGCGCAACTGATGAAGGTTCCCTGACCAGAAACAATATATGTTATATATAATGTATATTGTCTTGCGTACAAAGGAATGACACCTCGAATAGGGTATTCAATATCTTTGACAGGTGAAGTAACCTGAAAATTTTATCGTGACATTCTGACCGAGGAGTTAAGGGAGAACAGCAATTACACGGAACGGCTCCAGATTCGGAACCTCTGTGTGCTAATTCTCTCGAAAATCATAGATGTCGGTCTTACATCTCGCGTCTTCAAATTTAACGAAATGTACCAAATACATAAAGAAGTGTTCGAGAGTACAGTCAATTGTGGGAAGCGCAACTGATGAAGGTTCCCTGACCAGAAACAATATGTGTTATATATAATATATAATGCATATTGTCTTGCGTACTAAGGAATGACACCTCGAAGAGAGTATTAAATTTAATTATGTCATAATCACATGTGAATAATTACCCAGATAAATTCCTACTGAATGTATTAAATTCTGTATTGGAGAAACGTCAAGACCTCTAAATGTTCGATAATACTAAAAAATTACATTAAAAAGCTACAATTTGAAAAGTCCAAAATTACAAAATACAATTGAAAGATTCAAGGAGAACAAAATACGAAAATAATATTACAAGAGTCTGTTTTAATTTAGATACATGAAAACGATTGCATCTCTACTACCTCCATAGCATTTAGTCCCATTGTCAATGATTAAGTGAGAAATGATTAATTGACATATCCTTGTGAACAACAGAATATCGGGATAGTCCGTAAGGGTTTTGTTTTTTCTGAGTTATTTGGGAATAACACCACATAAACCTGAAAGTCTGTATATTTCAAAAGTCCAAACGTTTCAATATCTAAATCAGACCCCGTTTTCAATGTTATTAAAACAAAATAAACAAGAAATTAAAAAATTAAAAGGATTCTCTGTGACACATATCGTAATCACAACATTAATGCGTTAATACCATTGAAAACGTCTGATTTAGACCTTGAAACGTTTAGACTTTCGAAATATACAGACTTTATGTGGTGTTATTCCCAAAGAACTCAGAAAAAATAAAAACCAGTGGTGGCACAATTATCATTCAGAAAACAAGTCCATAAGTTGTTTCCTAGGTTTTCACTTATGATTTTAATGGTATCACTGAATCAACAGAATTCTTTCAGGGCATTTTTGGGATATTCACTATTTTGTACACACCTAGGAATGCCTAAAATTCTGAAAATGCCCTTTTAAATATTTCCAATTTGAAAGGAACATTATTATTGTTTCATCTTTAGAGTTTTCTGTGCTACCTTACATATAAATTAAATTCTTTAGTACAGTCATACACCACATAATATTGTCAAACACTTTAAGGTTAAATGTTATAATTGTGCTTTTTTCCTAGAGGTACTTTATTGCCATTGACAAGTCAGTCTGACCTAGACACCAAAACGTTTGGAACTATACAGCAGTCTCGAGATTTTTATTTAACTCTATTGCATTTTTGGATCTCTCCTGAATCGTTTTCCGTAAGAACTAATTTAAAAACTGTACTATCAGACCAAAGTTATAACAAATGAATTAAGCAGTAAATTTATAAGGTGTACCAATTTTAATCATTTTTATAAATGAATAATGAGGGAAAATATATATTAAATACACTGATTATATACATTAAATAGTATATTTATTTTTTTAGGTAAACGATTTGCACTAATTGTGGTAAAATTAGCCTTAATTCATCTCTTGAGGAATTTTGAAGTCGAGAGTGTTCCAGACACCCCGCAGTATGTGGAATTTGGACCGAAGAATTTTATTCTGCAGTCTAAGACCGGCTTGCCCATAAAATTTAAGCCATATTCTGTTCACACATATTCTAGATAATAAAATGCTGAATTTCCATATGGTGATTCATAAAAAATTAATTGTAAACATATATTCGACTAACACATTTTTATGTCTGTAAATAGTAAAAAAATGAAGAATTTGTTAGAACATTTTGGTTCCTTTTAACTCGAATTTCTGATTTGTTCATAGGTTCCAATGGGAGGTCAATAATATATATGTACAATTACATCTTTTGACAGACTCAAAACTAACATAGGTACATTATATGTATGTATATCAAACAAAAGTAAAAGCTCATGTTATATAATAAAGAAAATCATAATTAGTAAAATTTAATTTAGGTAAAGTCAAACAAAATTGCATAACTTAAATGGTCAAAAGTTAATATGCTTATAATAGGTCATCTGTATTGTTAAGAAACTAAAAGAAGGACACTTCTCTTATAAAGGAATTGACATTAAATGTGTTATTCAATCCTAGTAACGAAAGTTAAATACGTTGTAGGCATCTATGATACCCTATGCTTACTGAACATCGTTTAAAGTTTCTACACCGGCTTTACTTGTTGCAGTCCAGTATGATTTGTGGTTTGTTAGTAGCTTGTAGTAGATTGTCATCGTATTTTCGTTCAATGGAAAGCATGTTTTGACCATTTTATATTTTGTCTTTTACAATATAACATATTAGACAAGGTCTTGATTTCTCTTCATAGGAGGATATTTCTTCAGTATCGGAATCACCTACTTGTTCCCCTAATCTATCTTCCTCTAAATATCTAAAAGCAATTTACCGCAATCTGCTTGAAATGCATAAAAATCGTAAACTTCAAATATGATTCAACATGTTTTATTGTTTTTAGTTTTTTTTTCTATATAATTGTTCTTTCAGTCAGTGTTCCAATAGACTTTCTTTTTAATACGCTTTCCACCAACTTAAAGGAGTCTGATTATCTTGAAAATAGGCACACATGTCAAGGGCCGATGACAATAAAATTCTTTAAGCTGAATTTTCCCGTTAGTTGTCATTTTGTCACTGTTCTTGTTTAAGTGTCAAATTCCTGGATTAACGCTGCGTTTGCCATCTAGTTGGTAGTAGTAGAACTTGAGGTAAGAAAATGAAAAGGTTACGCAAACATGAAGTAAGCTTTTTAATTATAAAACTATAGACATCATGAGACTAAATACTTAGAAAATAATTATATTTAAAAAAAATAAGTCACTTTCAAAGCAAACCGAACTAAAAAACAGAAAAAAAATTTTAATTATGAACAGTTCATATTACAGCAGTAGAAAGTCAACAAATCAAACATGATTAATTACTTCAACATAGAAATATATTAAAATTAAAGTTATTAACAGAAAAATTCCATTCAGAGTAAAACGCATAGGGTGCTTGAAATATTAAAATTTACAATTATTCTATTGGCAATTATTTATAAGAGGAGAGTTATGCACCCCAAGTTTTTCACTCTGAATCGAATATTTTAGTTAATAACTTACATTTTATTATATTTTTATTTTGAGGTAATTAATCATGATTGATTTTTCGAATTTCTACTGCTGTAATATAAACTGTTGATATTTAAAAATTAGTTTCTGCTTTTTAATCCGGTTTGCTATTAAAGCAAATTTTTTAGTTTTTTTTTAAACTATAATTATTATGATTTCTGTTATTGCTATGTACACCCAATAACCTAAAAATCTTTTTGTTCTGTAACTCGAGAGGCTGTTTTGTGGCGTTCCATGTCAACAAATGGCTCTCTTACATTTTTTATGTGATTCTGTTTTATTTTGGAAATTTCATTCAATGTATGTGTGATCCGTAGGTAACGATTTTCTAAAATCATTGTTACATGTCTGCAATGCTGTTTTAAATGTATTGCACAATTTGCATTGCCTGCAATGAGAGCCTTTTTCAATTTGCAAGCCTAGACATTGTAAGTTTGGTTTTACCATCTAAATTAAGTTTTATGCCATTATTGTTTTGTGTAATCTTTCAGAAACTTGACTGAAAAAGAAATCAAATAAATTTCGAAAGCTTTGATGCTATAATACACTTTATTGAGTGCCCCATAAGTTTTGGTTGCTTTCCCATTACATTTTGGAATTTCCAATTTACTATATATTTAAATTTCTATATAGTTTAAAATTCACTTCGATATGTGTGTCGGGTTTTGTAATTAAGGGATATTGACTTGTATATATGTATACTCTTTATTACATTAAAACCAAGCAAGCTTTCGGAAATGATTATTCCCTTCTTCAGGGTTATGCTAAAAAAACAAAAATTATTTATTAAAACTCACTGCTAGCTAATTATTACTAAGTCAACTTACTATTATATGAGATTAGTTAATTATAATTGTTGTTGTTGTAAAAATAAGTTAGTATAGTAATAATTTTTGGAACCGTAATGTTAGATGTTTATTTTTTCCTTTTTAAATATTAATAGTCTTTGGAAATGTCACTGTCACTACTGTCATTCACATGAAACTCAATGTTTACTGGTCTGTCGGTCCGTCATAAAATTCACCAAGTGGATTGGATAATAGATAGGCATATGTATTGCTTAGTTCTTGTATATCTGTTTTCTTGTTGATTAGTTCCCTTTGTTTGCCGATAAATAATCTCTAGTAAACGTCTTTTGCTGTATTTACTATTCTTGTCCAAGATTTGAACGTCTTCCAGATTGATCGGGTGCTAGTGTTCTTGTGCGTGACTTGTATGAGCACATTTTAGTTATTTATTTTTTATGTCACTTTTATGGACAGCCAATCTGCTTTTTACCCATGGTGTTGTTTGCCCTACATATGTAGAATTACAGTCTTGGCAATCGATGTTGTAAATGACATTGGAATGCAATAATTTAGGTGTTGAATCTTTTAGTTGAGTAAAAAGTGTTCTGTCTGTCTGTCTTGACATTGAATGCTGCTATTTTTGGTGTTACATTACGGTTCCAAAAATTAGTACATATACTAACTTATTATTACCAACAATTATAATTAACTATTATCATATAATAGTAAGTTGACTTAGTAATAATTAGCTAGGAGTGAGTTTTAATAATTTTTTTTAGCATAACCCTGAAGAAGGGAATAATCATTCCCGAAAGCTTGGTTTTAATGTAATAATAAGTATACATATATACCTATCCCTTAATTACAAAACCCGACACATATACACATGGATATATATATATATATATATATATATATATATATATATTGTAGAGGAATATAATAAGTGAACAGCAAATAATATAAACACTATAAAATTTTGAATTGGAAAAGTTATAATGTACTTTCCGAAATCAAAAAAGTGATGTTGGTTGCATAACAACAGACCAGGTGTAAAAGGAAGAATCAGGAATTACATATTATGGAAAGTTTTATTTCAACAGAATTTGTTGTCATAAATAATTCATATTTTAAAATTTTAAAAGTTAGTTGTATGATTTGATTTATAAAGACTGAAACAACGTTTGTAAATATGTTGATCGAAAACAAATAAAGATATTTCTATTCTAACACTTAAATTGTAACAACACATGTTCTTTGTTAGATAAGAATATTATTTAAAAATGGTTAAAATTAGTAATAATAATGATAAATTATTGTTGATAAAAGAATACAATGAATACTTACTGTTTTGAAAAGATTATATTAAGTAATCATCTTTTAATCTGGTAATAGCTGTACATAAGTTGAATATATCCATAAATAGAGTTGTAAAAAACCAAAGAAAGAATAATTAACAGAGGCTTAAAATAAAAAATGAACATAATTAATACACTCATATATAAACACAAAGGATGAAAAAAGTTAGTTTAGGAAGTATAACAACATAGCAGGCAAATCTAATAACGAAGTTTAATAATAATTAATAGGGTATGGAATAAAAGTAAGTAAAAATCATTTGGAATAGAAAAACTTATGGATTAAAAGGCAAATTTATTTAAATTTGTGATAATGTAGCATGAGATGAAAATTTTTAGTAAATAAACCAGGTGACTTAAAAGTTCATGGATATACATTTAAAATGTAATGAAGCAATGATAATTGAAATGAATTTTACAGAATAAACAGTTAAGAAGGTATAGGAGAACAATATTTATATAACAGAAACAAGAAATTATAAGCAACTGATAGTAAAATTTACTTATTCAATATTTTTGATCAAATTTGACAAATGGAATGAATCAAAGTTAGGAAGGGATTTTTAAAAGTAATTTGATTTTACCTGACCGGACTAGACAAAACGCTCCCGACAGTCATTTTTATGAGAAAAGGATAAATACTCACAATCTATTGTTGTATAAATAGTTAGATAAGCTAAAAATGAAAAGTACTTATGAAGTATGAAATGTCAAACTAGATTAGTTGCTTTTCTTGCCTGTAAAGTGATCCGAAGTACATTGTACGAAAGTTAAGTTATTTCAAAAGTGGTAAATCTTGAATTACACCGAATGTGGTAAACATTTATAAGAAATTTATAAATGACAATGAAATGGAAAATAAATGATTCCTAATGGTGCAAATGGTTAAAATCAAATAAAATAAAATGAAACCAATCATTCAGAAATAGTAAAGACAGAAGAAAAAGAGAAGACAAGCAGGGCAAAAGAAATAGGACTAATGGTAAGTGAAAAAAGGTACTGTATTTAATATGTTTGTTAAGTTGTGTTTAGTTAATTTTTATTATCAACTAATTCATAGTTTAAAAAGGTTATAAAAGACAAATATTTATGTTGTATATAATTGGAATGATTTCATATTGTAAATAAATTGAACCAAGAATATACAGATGTCGTTGAGATGTCATGGTAACAAAGTAATCAATAATAAAAGTATGAAAGAAATGGTGATCATCTAAGACAAGAAAAAGGATAAGAGAGACAGGAAGTACAGATTCAAATATAAACTTTTTAATAATTGAATTCCTGAGTAAATCAACAATAATATAATTTGAATTTACAATTTCAAGAATTATAAAGTGAATGTAAAAATTACATTTTTTTAAATATACACAATTAATATAATGAATAATTTTATTTTGAAAGTTAAAATAAAAGAAACAATTTTGGAAATCTAAACGGAATCCAGCTTGAGATAAGAGTGAAAAATTTAAGTAAACAATACTAAAATTCAATAAACAAAGAATTACAAATAAGATAGCCGGGAGAATACATTTTTTATGGTTTTGATTTATTTAGCGCTTAATAAAAATAATTAAAAACTATCCCAATAAGAATAAAATAATATATTTTCACAGCATATCATATCCAAACAAAATATTTATCATTTTAAAAGCAATTGTAATTAAAATATAAAAAAATCAAAATCAAATTATTTACAATTACAAAAAAAAACAAATTTATATCAATAGAATATATATTTCAGGTGGTTTCGGGGAATTCATCGGCGTAGTTAATAACTGATCAATGCCAAGATCAATGGTAAAATGAGGAGTCACATCTGCTCTCATCAGGTCGGTTCGCGTAATTCTCGTATCCTTCTGCTTACCCTTCGAGTTATGCGAGTAACTAGAAGCTTTACACTGAAATATATTTTGAATTTTCTCCTCTTACTGATAATGTTGATGTCCAAAATGGCGCTATGAGAAACCACACGGTCTTGTTAGGAAGGCATTAATACGAAATTTTATCAGTTTTATATGTGTTTAGAACATTTCGTAGACCATGTTAAACTTACCGTAATATGCGCACATTTTCTAAACCTGTTTACATGGAAGAATTTCTCTGATATCTGTGATATCTAACACTCAATTTTTCAATGGGAACAATTCTGTCTATTCATAGCTGAATACGTGTAATTGGATTAAATGAAAACATCTTCAGACATACTCCATTTTTACATATTGTACATGTTGGACTCATGTAGGTATGATAAATAGTGTGTAATTTTTCATAAATACGTGCACGACTTATATGTTATTAGATATGTGAAATGACAAAGCACATTGGAAATATATCCATAAATTTGCACGTGAGCAAAATTATATAAAGGACATACTTTGCAAAGTGAATTTAAATTTTTCTAGTGGGATAAATGGAAACTCTAAAAGAACCTCAGGATGAAAACTCTTCGGTATATGCTCTGACGTGTTATAGACGTAATTGCCGGTGCTATTATATATGTGTTTTCACCCCCTAATCAATACACTATAATATTGAAACAACTAGTATTAAAAGACTTCAATTTTTCTAAACAAACTTGTCAGAATAAAGGAACTTCTTTTCATAAGTTTTACAGCAGAAACCTTATTAAAGTTAGTTAACACTTAAATTGGACACTGTTCCATTCTATTGTCCGAAGGTCCTATGTGCAGCTTTGACATAAATGAATTTCTTAGGCTTTGAAAAACAAACAAAATGAACATTGTACTCAGAAAATTTTCAAAATCGCGAATAAACCCTTCGGTATCCACAGTTCCCGCACTATTACTTAGAATTAAGACTTTTAGGAGCAAATGTCAACTAACACAATTCGCAGGTGTTAAGATACTTTGGCTTATTAGGTGAGTTTCTGAATAACTACATGTTATAAGTCCTAGAAAAATGTAAGGGACTAACTCGGGACCTTCCTTAAAAGAAGGTAATTTAAAAAATATAAATCGGTAAGTAGTAGTGGAGAAATCGAACAATATACCTAATATATTGGTGAATTTCGATGCAGGTATGTGTTCAATTCCAAATTTCATCACTTTTAGAACCATTTCGGATGTACAATCAAACAAAAAAAATATTATTCAAAACAACTCGGGAAACATATATACAAAAAATCACCCTGAATTGGTAACGTCCATCTATATGAAAGTCAGTAAAACACTGATATGTACCACTTTACGATTTAGCTAGAAGCTAGAAAATTAATGACCACAGACAATGAATGAAATTTTATGATTCATAAATTTCAAATTTATGTCGGACATTAAATTTACCATCAAGCTATTAAAATAAAAATGAATTTGTGTCACTTCAACGCCTCTTTGGTTTTATTTATTTTGTGTACTGGGATCACTTATCGTTCCATGTAAAGATAATAATATTTTATTTCCAAAAGTTGTTAAAAGAAATTATTCTAATATGAAACATAGTAGAAAATAAGCCCAAATATATAGGTAGAGATTCCGTGGGCTATATTTATAAAATGTTTACCTGAGTATAAGCGTCTTTATTCAACCAAAATAAGTCACAATACTTTCTTATTTATTATCAACAATGATTAATACTAACAGATGATCGTTTCCATAAAAAAACAGTTATATTAGGGGTACCATAAGCAGCTGCATATATAAAATGTGGTTGAAAAGGGGAGTGGAAATAGTTCTACTGGGTGGTTCAAAAAAGTTATATTGAGGGGGCCATAAACAGTTGCATATACCAGGTGGTTCATAAACTAGAATTATATTTAAATAGGATTAATGATATATTGTTTCGCTCATAAGTAGTTGCATATACAATATGGTTGAAATTAGGGTAGAATATTTATACAGGGTGAATAAAATCTTCTTAGAAAAAAATGTGTTATGTAAGCAGTTAGGATCTTTGAATTATGTTCTTGAATTATTATAGTTATGAAATGGCTCTAAAAAATGTTACAAGTTGTTTATACAGGGTGGATGAAATATGAAATCGAGTAGAATGTAGAATGTAGAATTGTAGTTTATTGAGTGGTTAAAAAAATATTTTAAATCCACAAGTAATTGCATATATAGGATGGTTGAAATATGTAGTTGAGTATAATTACAGGTATACAGGTGGGTTTAAAAGTATTATAAAGAAATGTTATGATCTACAAGCTGTTTAATTCACCGGATGGTTGAAATATAGGGTGGTAGGGTAGAATTTTAAGGATACAGGGTCGTACAAATATGTTATATTGGGTGGTAAATAAGTAGTTGCATATACAAGATTGTTGAAATATAGTGTGGGGTAGAATTATAATTATACAGGGTGGGTAATAAATGGTAGAAAAATTTTGTTATATAGCAGCTGCATATATGGACTACCTGAAATATGGAACGCAGTAAAGTTATAGTTACACAGTGCGATTCAAACAAGGTTAGAAAAAGTTGCAAATGAAGGGTGCTATAAATATAGTGTGTAGATAAATTATTCTTTATAATTTGGTTAAAAAATATTAGGAACAATTGTGAAATAGCGTGGCTCATAATCAGTTGCTATATAGTGTTACGAAATTTACCCAAAGCCGACCCTGTTTTTATACGACAACAATCGCTTTGAGATAAAAAATGGTTCTCGAAAAGACTCGACAGCTGTAGGAGTGATGACTGAATTTACTGGAGAATTCGACGCTGGTTTTATAAAGGAAGCAGGCCACGATCGCGAGGCAGTTGATGGAGCGAAGAGCTTATATGTAACATTGTTATTGTGAAATTTGAATCAGCTGTTGTATATTCGATGTAAATAAAAGTTTCTAGAAAAGTGAAAGTGAATATTAGTTTTATAATTTTAAATTGAACCCACGGACTTTACAACAAATTTGGTGATCAGAAGTAAAGGATTGAGTGCAGTTAAAATCGTAATTTGATTTATGGAAACACAGAGCATGGAAAAAATGGACTAAACTGCCAAAAAAATAGTCAAGCAGGTTACAGAGAAACTAGACGAAAAAATAGCCCAGATTCTAGAAAAACGTGACAAAAAGGAGAAACAACATCAAGAAGAAATACAAGTAAAATTAAATTAGTAAAATCTTTTGATGAAAAACGTAAAATAGAATTAGAAAATCTTGTCACTACGATGAAAAGCGAACAACAAAATCTTATTTCCACGATGGAAGAAAAACAACAAAATCTTGTTTCCACGATGGAAGAAAAACAACAAAATTTAATGGAAGGATTATTCTCGAAATTTGTAGAAAAACAAGATCAACTTGAATTAAAAAGACAAAATGAATTTAAATTATTAGATGAACACAGACAAAATGAATTTAAGTTATTTAAAGAAAAACAAGGCAAAACGGAAGAAAAAAGACAATTGCAATTTGAACAATTAATGCAAATAGTATCGAAAGTTAATGAAACAGTTAATGAAACAATGCAAATAGTTGAGTCAGACATAAAAGAAATAAATGGTGACACTAAAACCATAAAAAAATACGGTGGACAATGTTTAAACCAAAGTAGATGACCTCGATTCCATCTCAAGCCAGGTAAATTTTGAAATCAGTTCTATTCAAAACACAGTTCAAGATAAAATAAGTGCCATCCAGAACAAGGTAGAAACTGAAATCAAAAAAATGCAACAGGACTTACAGCGAGGAAAATACCAGCAAAATACCGTTAGTAAACCGCCCACATTTGATGGCAGCTCATCTTGGCCCATGTACAAACAGCAACCTCTCTGGTAATTTCGTTAAGAGGTCCGGCCCTAGAACTCCTCCAAAGCATTCCAGTCGAGGAACAAGGCAATTTCGACAAGATCATCGCCATCCTGGATAAGCGATACGACAATCAATCCTTGAGCCAGGTGTACCAAGTCCAACTGAGTGGAAAAACGCAAAAATCTGGTGAAAGCCTCCAAGAATTCGAAGCAGAGATTAGACGGTTAGTACACATGTCCTACCCAGACCTGCCAGAGGAAACGAAAGACCAGTTGGCTACACAGAGTTTCATAAACGGCATCAGAGATGTGGAAGTACAAAAAAATTTAAGACTGAGTGGCGTCAAGAAGAGCAATGAAGCTCTACTTCGGGCTTTGGAAGAAGAAGCCGTCATGAACAGGTCCAAGCCGAGGGTCCGAACAGTTTCCTTTAACCAGGAAGAGTCAGAATCACCATTTCAAGCGCTGCTGGCTGGCCTGAACAAAATATTAGAACGGTCACAAAGAACTGGCACCAGAGGGGCATGTTGCCGCTGCGGAAGGACCGGACACTTCCAACGTGATTGTTGAGTGAGGCTATCTGAACGATCACCGACCCGGGGTAACGAACAGAACAGCCACATGTCCAGGGACCGTTAGAAAGTCAGCATAAGGGGCCGAATGCTGACTGTCCCTCCACCAGCCCCCAAAACGTTATCCATCCGGAGATTTTGCCGAGATAGCAGCAGCCTAGTCATCAGAGGCACCATCAATGGGCGAGCAGTTACCATCACCATCGACACCGGCGCCGCTGTGTCCATTGCCAAGTCCAGGGTTTTGAGAGCATCAGAAATTCGGCCAGTTACCAATAACATCCAGCTCAGAACAGTCACCGGCGAGTCAATGTCAATACAGGATGAGGCAGATATCGTGCTACAGATAGGTGACAACATGATCCGGCATAGGGTCCTGGTAGCGAATATTGAGGACGGTTTTATTCTGGGAATGGACCCAATTAGCCAGCATGGATTCATGTTCGACCCGAGATATGATGTTCTTCGGTTCCTAAATGAGGGATTTGTATTGACACGGCCCGTCAATACATCAGTCACCCCCATAAAAATTGTAGCGAAGTCTTCAGCTAGAATGCCCGGTCGAACGGAACAGATTATTCATGGGCAGCTAGGCAGCAATCCTGGGAGCTGCGTTGAAATGGTGGAGCCCGTACACTCAACTCATGACTACTTAGTTGGACGGACTATAGATAAAACCGGAAGAGATATACCAATCAGAGTCCTGAATTTGTCCAACAACGACATCAGAATTGCCAATGGTCAAGAGATAGCTTGTTTCGAGCCAGTAGAGACCATCATCAATTGCGAAGAAGAGTACCAGACGTCGCTGAAGAAGACAGGGCCCAGTAAAGAGTTCCTACAAGCCAAGTATACTATATACAACTAAGTGGAAATTCGCAAAAATCTGGGGAGTGTCTGCACGAATTCGAAGCAGAGATTCAACGTTTAGTACAACTGTCCTACCCAGATCTACCAGAAGAAACTAAATATCAGTTGGCCACTAGGAGTTTCATAAATGGTAACAGAGATGTTAAAGTGAAACAAATTTAGGACTTAGTGGCATGAAGATGAGCAATATAGCTTTACTCCGGGCTTTGGAGGTAGAAGCCGTCATAAACATGTTCAAGCCGTCGGTATGAGCAGCTTTCTTCACTCAGGAAGAACCAGATCCTTCCCTTGGGGCAATGCGGACCGGAATACACAAACTACAGGGACAATTACAAAGAACTGACGCTAGAGAAGTATGGTACTGTTATGAACGAACATGTCACTTCCAGCGTATTTACAGAGTGACGTTACCAGGCAGATCACCAATTAGAGTTGAAGCTGCGTTAGAATGGTGAAGCCCGAATATTCAGATCATGACTACTAGTTGGACGGGCTATAGTTAAAACATACGAGATCTACCAAGTCCTGAAAATGTCCAATAACGACATCCAAATTACCTATGGTCAAGTAATAGCTTGTTTCGAGGCAGTAGACACCATCAACCATTGCGAAAAAGCATTCCAGACATGGGCGAAGAAGACATGTCTCGGTAAAGAGTTTCTAAAACAGTATGATGGCCAATTAACACACCTTACACCACAGAAACAGCAGAAGGGCACGCAATTTATCGTAAATCACTGGCAAATTTTTTATAGTCAAAATGGTCCTACCGTTCCTACAAACATCATCCAGCCCAGAATAGATACCGGAAAGTCGCAACCCATAAGAATACCAGCTAGGCGTCTACCATTGGGACAACAACAGGCCGTCGAGTAAAACATCTGGACCATGTTACAAAATGAAATTATTGAGCAATCCCATGGTGTGATCCCGTTGTTGTAGGAAAGAAGAAGGATGGAACCATCCGATTTTGCGTGGATTACAGAAATTTGATCTATGTGACGAAGAAAAACAGTTATCCACTCCCCTAAATCATTGACACAGTTACCACACTAGCAGGTGAGTAGCTGTGCCCCGTTGGTTTTCCACACTAGACCTAAATTGTGGATATTGGCAAGTAGGACGGCATGATAACGACAGAGAAAAGACAGCATTCTTCACCAGTAAAGGGCAGTTCACTGTCATGCCCCTTGGGTTATGTAATGCTGCTGCTACGTTTGAGAGGTTAATTAAGCGTCTATTACAATATATCCCACTCCGGCTAGAACAGTGACATAATTCAAAAAATCTCATTTCCGAGATTATATCTCCAATAAATATTATTATTATTATTTTTACATGTATACAAAAAATGACACATCTGAAAATCAGTAGTTTGGCGTAGAAATGTGACTTAAGTATTAATTCGGGAGTCTCAACAAGAAAACAACTATCTGGATGTAGCAACAGTAGTGACCAATTCAAAGTACCTACCTGTGTAAACCTATTCCAATCAGTGTTTAGTCTTGAGTATATTATCCCACAGATCATAAATAAAGCTAATACCAGAAAAAGTTATGAGAAAACCAAGAGATGCATGAAGTTCCTGTTCCTGCCGGGGTGCGATATGGACAAACAAGAGCAAAAAAATACATTTATTTTTGTTAAGATATAGATAAAACATCGAACATATTTACAAAACTTTGGGTATTGATAAACAAAATTATTTTTCTTATGGTGTAAACCAAATATCAAAAATCCTTGACAAATAATATATTGATGAGTTATTGTCGGGAATTTCGACCCAAAGTGCTGTCGATTTAAACGCATTTTCGGAACATGTACAGTAACAACTTTCGACTTCGTATTATCTAATCGTCCTCTGCAGCTCGTCATCGTACAGGCTTATTAACTTGTGTTTTTTTCTCTAAGGTAGCTTTGTTGGTTAACATTTCCCTTCTAGGAATTTTTGATATGGGAAGTCGATAGAACCGCGAACAAATTTAGCATAAAGTATGTCCATGAAGGAAGGACGATATTTAATGTTTGGGCAAGAAGGTTGGAGAATACAATTTTGAAATCATTAAAGTCGCAAATAATTTTTCAGTTATTTTCATTCATTAGTAATCTATCTTTAGTTTTGAAACTTTCAGAAATCTGCGGATGCTCAGTTTTATTACTTGCGAACTGACCCTGTAAACATCTTTTGTGTTTTTTCTTCTGTGTAGATTGGTTTTGATTTCATTGTTTGTTTCGTGATATATTGAGTTTAAAATTTCTTTTATACATTGTTTTCTTCATATCCGAAACCTTGTTGCTTGCATAGTGTCGATGACGATTTTGTACATTGTTGATGACTAAAACACAATTCACAGTTTGTTAAAAAACTTGGTAAGTACTTGCCGAGTCATTACTTTCTGCAGCTATTACATGTTGTGAAACTCATGGTGTGTATGTTATATCATTTTTACTTGTTGTTTTATATCAATAATCACCAAACCATTTTCCAATATTGGTCGATTCTCAACCAATTTTGTGATGAAGTCACTTTCAGAACTTCTAGTTAACGGTGCAACTCTAAAACTATCTGGTTCATTATTGTATGCGTTTTGAGTTTTTTTTTTTGTTTAACATGTGATTTCAAAACACTATTTGTCGCTTCAGATGGTGTGGTCTGATTACTACTTCTTCGTTGTCCTTTTCTTTGTCAGGATCTTAACTAGGTAAAATGGGTTTAAAGTCAGGATCCTTGTGGCAATCATCAATTTTATCATGAGAGCGAAACAAATATTCCGGGTAATTAAACACCTTTTAAATTTGAAATTACACTATAGGAACTCTACACTCAACTCAGCAGCTCATTATATATATATATATATATATATATATATATATATATATATATACATATTTCCAAATAAATAAATATTTCTGATTTTATGTTTCTAATAAATTCAGCTTCTCGGTGTTGTATTATTAGCAAACGTAAAGACAATTCATTCCCATTTCACTTCAGCCAAATAACTCACTAAAAGAATTATCTAACAAAATTATTCATTTAGAGCAAACTTAAATTAAAAAATGGATGAAATTTTTCTTTTAGGTTTCTGTGATCCATATAGGATATTATTATTGAAACCCGAATATCTTCCCTTAAGTTATCTGTGGTAAAAGTTTCCTAAAATACAGCTATACATAATTTTCCTCGACACTTTATACTTACCAAACATTTTCCCCACATTTGCTAAAAAGTTCGAGATTACATATTGCACTGAAGAGCTGACTTTAAAAGGCCACAAAGGATAATTGTATTTTGATGTTTTAAATGTAGTGTAAACTCTCTATAACGCACTGAAGGAGATATCAGTTATTTATAGTTGTTTGATGGTAAAACCGTACAATATGCGTTATACAATTTTAAGATGTGAGATATATTTTAACGATAGTAATTAGTATGTATGGTAAAACAGTATAGGTGCTTAGGTATATTCTATTTTACCAAACCAAGAATAAAAATAATTATAACATTACCACCATACTAATTGATTACTGAAAACTGAAAATTAAATCAAAACAGCGTAAATTAATGTATACATTTTTACCATCGCAGAATGAGTTGGTTTTACTATTTTGCCATTGTAAAGAAACAACCTCAGACGCATATATACGGTTTTAACAATATAATATCTGAAGAACTAGACGAGAAATGAATAAATTAATAGCATCAGTAGGAGCGTGAGAAATAAATTAATTTTGGCTGTAAATTACTGAATTCAATTTTACCACATACACCGTACACCAGGCAAGTATTACATGGAGAAACTGTGAGCACACTTTATGGTAAACATTAAAAATTGAAAATCCAAATGACTTGTTTCCCGCACTTGACAATTCTTTGAATTTTTGGTTTTTATTGTCAATATGAAAAACCTGGAATCTTTTACAAGTTTGATTTAGCCAGATATCTTTTAGTTGTTTAATTATTGAAATTTTTATCAAAACATGGTTCTGCTATAATATATCAAGAGATGTTCATTTGTTAGATATTAGTAGCTTTAAATAGAATTAGTATCGTTTTTACACTCTCAGAAAGATGTAACAGGTTTCTTACCAAAGAAAGAATCTTCTTTACTGATATTGGTAATTGTTGAAATGAAATCATCAGTTTGAACATTTTTTTCTTCTCTTTCCTTGACAACACTTAGAAACGTATTCACAAAATTATTTTGAACTTCTCTCTTGAAAAACCGTAGATGCAAGAAATTTACCAGACCAGTTTTAAAGAAGTAAGTACTTTGCGTAATGGCATTTCTCAAATTAGGCTCGAACATTGCTACAGCTATGTTTCGAAAAAATGAATCCTTGGCGTCGAAAGAGTGAGCATTTATTCCAAAAAAACACTTCGTAACTGCTTCGATCGAATAGATAATGCAAATGTCCCTTGCATCATGTGTCCCTGGATTTGCTGTCAGATAACTAACAAATGACTTACCAACAGCTAACAGATCTGGAAACATATTTTTAATTCTTTTTGTTGAAAACACCGGACTCAGTTTTGACCTGGTGTATTTCCATGACAGGCCTTTGTCCACAAAAAGCGTTCTAGCAAAAACGTCATCGTGTTTGGGGGCAGCAATGGTTCTGTCCTTAAAATGGCTATAATCCCTAACTAGAATATTCTTGACGAGTTCTGGTGAGTTTATAAGTAGGCATGGCTCGTCAAAGATAAAGAAGCCCAGCAACGGTTTATCGCTAGACATATATAAGTTATTCAAAAAATCGCCTATAGATGATTTGAGTGTACAGACATCTCGTATATTTCCGATAAATGGTAAAGGTGCTGGTCCAGTAACATTACGCTTCTTCCAATAATCATAATTTCGAATGCTGAACTTATATATTAATCCTATGATAACGACCAGAAGCACAGTTGAGTAGATACCAACCATCTGAAAGAAGAAATAATTATCCGTTTTATGAATATGTACTGAAAAATTAATGATATTTGCGAACTTTACAATAAATGGATCTATTTACTATATGTCATTTATTAAAAGAAGTAAGTAAGTTCAATTTTTCAAACATATCTATAAATTAAAATCCATTTGGTTACATATTATATTTTGTTTTGATAGAGATTCCAAATAAATACCAACATAACATCTCGTTTCCTATTAAACTGCACGATATTTCTAAATTATCTTAAAACAGTTTCTACCTAGCTCAAATATAATTAAGAACGCACAAGGGGATTTCTGAACTTTGTTACCAATTGAGATATTTTAAATTACTCGTTTATCAATGTTTATGGTGATATAGAAATGGTTATCTACACGCACTAAATCTGGCCTCGTCAGTAGCCATGCTACTAGACAACCGTCGCCGTTCTATCTTTTTCTAATTTTCATTGATAAGTTTACTTACAAATGCCGTGTGTCGTCAAAAAAGTACGTTCTCTTGCAAGACATTTAAGTAACCTTTTGCCTAAGCCTCTTGAACGGGCCAATAACTAAATCATGAATAATTCCTACCCATATGTTGATTGAAAATTCACACATGTAATGAAGTTTCTCTTATTATATACGGGTATTCAGTGGTCCAAATGTTAAAATTTCGAGGTTTGACATATTCTAGAGCATACTAAGTAGTTCAATAACAATTAGTGAAACCACATGTTATATGCACATTTAGAAAAAAATATGGTTTCCCTTACAATATCAAGTTTATTTCTCTTTTATCAAATGTTTCATGTAATTGTTGATAAAATTTAAACATTGAGTTGGTACACAATAATAGTGGCGGGAAGCAACGGAAAGAGTATGATAGATAAAAGAAAAGCAATCAAAGTAATCGGAAAATAGCCCCACAAGTCAGGGATCGACTACTAATACAAATTACTAAAAAGCATGTCATTTTGTTATATTAGTCTCCTGTCTCTATAACTTTACACGCCATACATGCAATATAGTAAAAACAAATATGTAAATGGTTTAGTTTTAACAAGTATCAATCTGATTGAATGTTAGCAATTCGCAGAATAAATGTGGCTTTACGATAATGAATTTGCTGTACGTAAGACAAATGTTAAAACTGATATAAGTATTTGTCTTATCATTCTAGTACGAACTCAAATCAAGAATAAACCTGTTCAACAATTAATGTATGTAACTATATCTATACACGGTGTTTCACTTAGGCTGGGATTAACTGGAGAAATAGTGGCGTATTTCAGTGACAAGTCGACAGCTTAAAGAAAAACTACGCTATTACTTACTTGTCACAAGGTTTGACCCCCCACTTTTACTGAAATTTAAAAAAATGGACAAGGGAAAAGTTTTAGACACTTTGCCACTTTGCTTTACACAATAAGGCACCATTGGTTTTTGTTTCATCTGGGTAAAAGACCGTATTTTAAATAAATAATTTGGTCAATTGAGAGTTGGATTCGCATATTAAGGGTTCCTTACCACCTTTAGAATTGCGACAATATAGGTAAATCAAAGTATACATTTGTCTAAAATTTCAGTTTCAGGCAAGCAGGAAAAGACTGCATTTTCTTATATTTACCTTAACATCTTTTAAATTGAGGAAGGATGCCGCACATTCCTTATGGAAAGTGGCCCCCGGTGAATTTGCTTGAAATTTTGATGTTTTGTAGATCTCAACAAAATGAACAAATGTCTTCATGGCCGCAAAGTCCGATGACTGAAGGTTTTCAAGTTATGGTTAATTTTATATTTATGGTCACAGTATACCACGAAGAGCTTAGTCGATATGTATATGAGGAACTACAGGGAGTATTAATGTGAAAATTACTATACGGGGGGTTTTTTAGGAGCCGGTTTTAGTTACAGTATTTTCAATTGTCTACGACTTCCGGTTCTACCGGAAGTGAACCCAAACTTTGTTTTTTTAAATGGAGCATTAACATGACATTAAATATAAAATTGACCATAACTTAAAAACTATCGGTCATCGGACTTTGTTCATTTCGCTGAAATCTACAAAATATAAAAATTTCAGCAAAATCCACCGGGGGTCACTTTCCATAAAGAATGTGCGGAGTCCTTTATAAAAATATACACTTATTTCCTCACACAGAACTTTTTCATTTTATCTGCTGCATGATTCGCTTGATTTGATTTTACGTATATTTTATATACAGAACCCTAAAAATAGTTTATTGTGGCCCACATGAAGCTGCTAAACGTAGTAGTGTAGTTTTGAGGGAGTAATATTTTGTCGAAATATTTGACTAAAATTTTCCCTTGCAAGTTTAGATTTTTAATTAAAAGTGTTAGAGGTACAGAAAAACAAAAATAATATTTAAAATTTGGTATATATTTCATCTTTCTTTTGTGACTTGTAGATACAGTTCCTTGCGGACACACCATATACAGCATTTATTCAAAATTAAAATGAAATGCAACGTTTATATCAAAGAATATCACTGTTATACATGAAAATGCTTTTTTAAATCTCATTTTAATGGTGTTTAAACTTAATCTTACCTCTAAAATGATAGTGTACACATAATTAATATTAGGCTGAAAGTTGTAGACATGCAACTCCTTCCTCGAAATTTCCATTTTGAAATTCTTGAATTATAACCACTCATCGCGAACGAAAACTGGCATCATGAAAACATTAATACATAAAAAACAAAAATACCTGCAGTACACCCTCAAAGAAGAGCAGACGAAACTTAGAGAAAAATTTTTGACGAATAGATATCCAGAAACCGTCATTAAAAAGGCGTTTGGAGAATTGAATAGCCCATCTAAGCAAGAATAGAGAACTACGATAGCAACTCTATTAATACGAAATACTAAATGCTTGTCGAAAAAACTTGTATTGGACACACAGAGAGATAATCTGAACTTCCCATCATTTATCTGATGACAACAGCAGATTCAAAGCTATTAAAACGTTGTGAGATCAAGAATATCAAGACCATGGAAGTCCATGGAAATTTCTGTGTACACCCAAAAGCTACTGGAATTATTGTATATTCTATTGTTAACATGTACTTTGAGCTCTTTTTGGGGAATTTTTATTTTTTCAGCTTGTTATGTCGTAGTTGGTCGGCATAATCGTTGATTTCTTGGGACGGTTCTTCGGGGAAGCCAAAGGCTAGGTCGCAGGGTAATCTCAGCTCTTTTCCGAATAATAACCTGGCTGAAGTTAAACCTGTACTGTTCTGTACGGCTGAGCGATAGGCCATGAGGAGTAAGGAAATATGCTCATCCTAATCAGGCTGGTTATTACTGACGACCTTCGATAGGTGTTGTTTCAAGGTCCTGTTGAATCTTTCCACCATTTCGTCTGACCGAGGTTGCAATGGTATTGTTGTCGTTTTCCGGATTCCCAACATAGTACAGACCTTCTGGAATATATTCGATTCGAAGTTTCGCACTTGGTCTGAATGTGGTACCAACGGGACACCAAACCTACTGATTAGCTGTTCTATCAGCACCGTCGCTACAGTGGTAACCTCTTGATTAGGTATCGCATATGCCACAGGCTATTTGCTGAAGTAATCCATTGTGACCAAAATGTATTTGTTCCCCCTTTCACACTCGGGAAGTGGACCAACGACATCGTTGGCAATTCTCTCAAATAGGATCCCACATTGTACTGCTGCATTCTGCCCTTGCTCCAGGTCTGCGGGTCCTTATTGGCTGCACAGGTCTCACATTTACAACACCGAGCTCTGACGTCTTAGAAGTAATTGACCCAGTAGTATCGTTGGCGAATTTTATCGCAAGGTTTTCTTTATGCCTAGACGATTTCCGGTAATCCCATCATGTACTTCCGGTAGGAAGGCTGGTACCTTCTTCTTTGGAATATACCAGTTGGGACTTGGTATCTAGCTACCTCGTCCCATCGTGGGTCGGTGACCCTCTCTTTTTAAGTGACAGGCTTGGTTCAATGTCTGGATCAGCCATTTGGTCCTCCATCCACTGTTCCGTTGTCCAGTATTCATTGGCCTGCATCGGATCTGTCGGATGGACATACCCTCTCGCTGTTATGTCTTGAAACAATGTCCGCATTCTACTCTACAGGGTCTTCTTGACAGAGCATTTGCATTATTATGCAAACGACCGACACTGTGTTCAACCTTGACATCCTATTGCTGTAATTTCTCCATCCACCTGAAGAGTTGTCCTTCCGGTGGATTCATGTCCAGCAGCCATTTGAGGGCGGCATGATCTGTTCTGATAATGAAGTGACGGCCATAGAGGTTTTTGTGGAAATGGTCGACAGCCTTTAGTATTGCAAGAAGTTCTTTTCTGGTGACACAATAATTTCATTCCGGTTTCGAGAATCCACGGCTGTAGTACTTGATCACTCTCTCTTCACCATCTAGCACTTGGGATAGGACCGCCCCCCAACCTACATTGCTGGCGTCGGTGTCTAAGATGAACTTTCCGAACTGTGTAGGAAACGTTAGGATTGGGGTGGAACATAGTGCCGCTCTCAGTCGTCTGAATGATGTTTCGCAATCCTGATTCCAACGGAAAGTTTCTCTCTCAGTGGTCTGCCGATCTTGTCTCTTTTCTTCTAATACTTGAGATTCATTTTTTCTGTTTAATTCAATTTGTTTTTATTCAAATATTTTAAAATCATTTCATTTTAATTCAATTTGTTCCTGTTTTTCTTCAAATTTCGAGAATAATCCTTCTATAAAATTTTGTTGCTTTTCAGCGATATTAGTTACCTGGTTCTCTAATTCAATTTTATGTTTTTCATGAAAAGATTTCACTAACCTTTGTTGGATTCCTTCTTGATGTTTTTTCTCCTTGTTATCACGTTTTTCCAGGATCTGAGTTATTTTTTCGTCTAGTAAATCCTTAACCAGTTTGAATATTTTTTTTGGGTAGTCTCATACATTTTTTCAATCAAATTACGATTTCAACGTTACTTAATCCCACTTCTGACACCCAATTGCAATAAACTTCGTAGGTATCAAATTAAAACTTTTAAAAGTGATATTCACTTCACTTTCAAGAACTTTATTTATACCTAAAAATCAAATATTTACAACTGATGGTTCTGAATACAATTTATATCAAAATAATAACGCGTCTATCTATGTGGACTAAAGTGCTTGAACGGTCCAATGTTTATATCGTCACATCAATTTTTTCTGGCATTTTCGATGTCCTTCTACTGCTGTTCTCGAGGGTATTTTTAGTGCTCGCCCAGCGTCTTCATTCAATACTTTTGTTGTCACATAGAACATTCCAGTCAGTGCTGTTCTGTTTTTAATTCCCAAATATTGATGTTTTGTTTGCGTCGGACCGACCAATGTTTTCTCCAGTAGTGGCGTATAAATTATATAACAAAATATATGTTTTGACAGTTTGTTATGCTTTGTACAAATAAAACAATAATTTTCTCCTTTATAACTTATAGCTGACAAAAACGAATCGGAAATAATTCTTCAAAATTGAAGATGGTTAGTTAGTGACGAACATTCATAAATAATCATTCAAAACTTTTTGCATTTTTTAGGTTATTAAATTTTGACAACTTTCGTACGCGGTTGGTTAACTGTTCCGAATAAATTGATGGCATACAAGACAAATTAGGCAGCAGTGATTGTAGAGAATTGAATTAAGTGGACTGTAGTTTTGAGTGGTTCTATTTTGACAAAAAACTCAATTGCCCTTCATAAGAAAACTCTTACCTTGTCTACGAGTTAGATATACTAAAAGCCTCGGGAAATCTGCCATCCATTTAGGCACAAGAGAGTTTACACTGTTAGGCAGTGAGCACTCACGAGGGGGTTTACGATAAGTGAGTAATAGCTGCACAAGCATTTTGGGGTTGCAGTAGCGAGCACATAGGGAAACGTTTTTTCCCTTGAGAGTTTCTTGGGAGAGTGTTCTGAACATACCGGCCACTAAAATGGTACATTTTCAAAACACGAGTTATGACGGTGCAAGCCTAGTTGTACTCTAGAGATGAGTTTAATCTATATATATATATATATATATATATATATATATATATATATATATATATATACACATATAAGAGAAAATAGCCATATTGGCAAAATGGGAGTTAAATATATAGAGATAGAGAGAGATTTAGGTAAATGAGGAAAGAGAGGGAACGTTAGGAAACATAAGGAGTTGGTTATGAGTCAGATGGTAGAGGACACACCTTAGAGACAGGACGCTTAAATTGGCCCTTTTGGGTACGAACAGTTACGACTCGAATTACGCCATCCGCACCAGGATGGACATCAATTACACGTGCTAACGCCCACTGCAAAGGTGGTGAATTATCTTCCTTCAAAAGGACAAGAGTGCCAATATTAATAGACGTGCTTGAGTCACTCCACTTACTCCTTTGTTGAAGAGTGTGTAGGTATTCCTTATGCCGTCTGTCCCAAAAGTGCTGATGCATACTTTGAAATAGCTGCTAATGAGAGAGATGAAATAACTTCAGTCCTGATGTAATGGGATCAGGAACTGTGTTTAGAGGAGACAAAGTGAGAAAATGAGAAGGTGAGAGTGGTAGTAAGTCATTGGGGCGAGAGCTGGCGGCACATAGAGGGCGCGAGTTTTTGTAAAGAGCCGCAATATCTTGAGAATAATGTTGGGGAAGTTTAATGAGAGTTGACAAAGTTTTATCCAAATGAACAGCTGAAAAGGAGTCGTTTTGGGCAGATTGAGGATGACGTGATTGGGAGATTTTCTAGAAAATTGTACTGAACTGAGAGAGTGCATACAAGTTTACGTTGCTCTACGGTAGTTTCAGGTATAGCATCGAGACATGGGAGAACCTCAGGAGACCACTGGGATTCCGGAAGAGAGAGCCATGACGGTCCCGGCCACCATAAGGAACTCTCGGCAAGAGTTTGAGGTAATAGTCCTCGAGGAGCAGGATCGGCAGGATTTTCTTCAGATCGCACATAGCGCCATTGAGATGGAGCCAGTCTTTCTTGAATTTGAGTTACCCGGTTGGAAACAAATGTAACACATCGGTGAGGAGAACTTCTTATCCAATCCAAGGCCTAGAGAATTTTTTACGACTACTAATAACTCTGAAAGAAGTAGAGCAGCACACAATTCTAGTCGAGGGACGTGAATTTGAGAGAGAACGTCTATCTGAGAACATATAGTACTCCACTTATGAATCATAAAAGCATCAGGAGTAAGATTCCAATCGATACCACTAGCCCATAATTGCTGAATCATTAATTTCATAGAGAGAGTAAGGGGTGTTAGAAATCCTAATTGGTCAAAAATTCGTGCCAATTCTGAAATTATTGAGCGTTTGGTGCATAAGTTATTAAATGCATGAACCTTAAAACAAAAATGGTCTTGAGAAGGATTCCATTGGAGTCCGCGAATTTTTACTGTCTGGTTAAAATCGAGATCGAAATCCAGAGAAAGAGCCTCAGAATGAATCTGAGAGGCGTGTAAATGAGAAAATAGAGCAGGTTTATTACTAGCCCATTTACGCAGCTCAAACTGACCTTTTTGGAGTGGAGATTTCAATTCTTTCTGGAGTTGAAGAACATGAGAGATAGAATCTGCACCAGTACAGATGTCATCTACATAAACATCATTTGATATGATCTCAGATGCTTCGGGGTAATCATCCTTTTACATATGAGCAAGATGGAATAGAGTACGTATTGCTAAATACGGAGAAAAACTAACTCCATAAGTAACAGTCACCAATCGATAATCCTGAATCGGGCTATCCTGAGAGAAACGCCACAAAATACGTTGGTAATCTCGATGATGTTCAGCGATGAGAATCTGACGGAGCATCTGCCTTACGTCGCCTGTGAAGCATACTGCATAGAGTCTGAAGCGCAAAAGAATCGAGATTATGTTCTCCTGTAACTTGGGACCGGAGAGTAGGATGTCATTAAGAGACACTCCTTGAGTATCAACAGCAGAAGCATCGAAGACAACTCTAAATTTGGAGCTAGTAGGAGCTATAGCATGATGCGGAATGTAATAACTTGGTTGATAAATTTCGAGGCTGGATATTAATTCCATGTGGCCAGAGTTCAAATAATCTTGCATGAAGTCCTTGTAGCGTTTATACAAAACAGAGCCTTTTAACATCCTCCGTTCCAGGGGCAAAAATCTTTTGAGAGCTACATCACGAGATCCTTGAAAGTGAAAATGTGATTGTTTAAAAGGTAATTCGACAGTGAACCTCCCTGTGGATATACGAGAAATAGTACGAGAAAAGAGGTCCTCTGCCTGTTTATCGTCCAAAGAAATTGCTGGCAATTTTGGAACCTGATCTAAATCCCAAAAGCGCATTACAGAGTCTTCTAGTGAAATACTAGTTATAAGAGTGCTCACTGAGGCGGAAGGAAAGTCTACCTCTCCCATGAGAATCCATCCCAGAGTAGTTTGCAAGGCTACAGGGTCACCGAGTCGGGGTTGCAAGGTATTCCACAATGCAACAAACATATCAGCACCTAAGAGCATATCTACTGGACGAGAAATATTAAACTGAGGATCGGCGAGTTTTAAATGACTGAAATCTTTGAAATAGTCCAATGGGATATCTCCGATGAGGGCATATCAGAGAAAATTTGAGGTAAGACCACAGCATCAAAATCGAAAACTGGAGTCAGAGCTCCGCGAGGCCGAAGCATACAAGAAACAATATGTGAGGAGTGAGTATTTATTCTGCCCACACCTCCAATACTAAGAGGTGTAGTGCGCTTGAATAATCCGAGTCTCTTACAACACTTACTGGTTATAAGATTACATTGGCTTCCACTATATAAAACAAGCCTAACTGGTTGAAAATGACCACGAGCATCGTTTATCTCCACTAGAGCAGTGGATAAGAGAACGGTACACTGCACTCCTGTTATAAGAGAAATATTCGAAGTACTGGATTGAGAATTAATACAAGGATCTGCTGAGGCAATTCTGAGAGTGTGAGATGAGGTTTCTTCCGGTCTAATTCTAGAAGCGAGCTGAGTATTTAGTAAGCCCGAAGGCGAGTGTGAGTTGCGCAAGGCATCAGTAAAATGCAAAAGAGTATGATGCTTGCCAGAACATTTTCTACAGCAATTTGTAGAGGAACATCGAGAAGATGTATGCTTATATCCTAAGCAATTTGTGCACCATCCATCGGTACGATCTATCATGAGGAGATTTTGAGAGAAATTCAGGGCAATTATAAATGCGGTTTTACATAATGGACAGATGATGTTACTAGAGAATTGAGATTGAGAATTTATGATATACGTTCTGGCAGAATTATTTTTTGATGTTTTAAAACGGGGAGAATGAACTTTAGATCTTTAAGTTCCGAAGCGCAGTCTCGCTCAAACCTCAGAGCGGTATCTGAGTCGAGTCGTTCGTTGTGATGAGAATGAAGTCCCATTGCTTCACAGGAAAGCCCATATTTTCCAACACAGAAAGGTTTTCAGTAAAAACATCAACTAGCTCTCTGAGTCCTTGAGAACTGGAGAGTTTTTTAGATCGAGAAATAGCCTGCCAATAACAGTAATTATCACCTGTCAAGGGAGAGGATTTTAAGAGTTTAAGTGGAGCGCCTTGAACCAAGCCTATTAAGTAATTAAATTGGTCGATATTTGAGAGCGAGTCATTATTATGAATCAAAGAGTCAAACATATCAATAAATGTTTGCTAGTCACGGAATTCACCAGAGAAGCGTGGCATTTCATAAAAAAATGTGTAGAAAGCACGAGCTATCTCGATCTGAGCATCCAAATCGGCATTATCTTGTGCAGACTTTAGAGTTTGAATAATATTCTGTTGCCTATCAAAGGCTTCGCGAGTTGCTTCTAAGCAGTTTTATCTACATTTGAAGTTATTATGCATAGTTCTATCAGTAAGAGTTTGCTTCGCAAAGTTCAACAATTCTTCTACCATTACAATTTCAGCGTTGCGTTGAGAAATGGCAAGATTTAATTTTCTATCCGCCATTGTGAAGTATAAATTAATATGAGCCGAACACAAATAATAACTTAAACTGCCGAACTAAGCGAATCAAATTAAAAAACAACAAATATTGAAAATTAATACGAGTTAATTATTTGAGAGCAGCATTTATGAACTCCACTGTACACTAACATTACAATTACTAGATTTAAAAAGAAAAATATCTGTAGATCTGTATCATAAATCAGATGCGAATGAGTGGCAAATTCCTTAAATGAAAAAAAAATTCCGGTAAACATCGACAAACTGAATGAGTTTTTATTATTGAAATGAACAAAAAGCGATCGATTCAAAATTAAACTAGTGCAATGTTAAGAGATTACACTTATTATTTTATAATTGCGAGTAATGTATTAATAAATATTTGAGGATAATGAGAAATTAATATATGAGCGTATGATTAAATAAACAGAGTAAATTAAAGGCCAAAATTTTAGAAAGAAATGTTATTCTAAATTAACCGATTCTTTGTGAGTGACGCTTGCGTGTTGATTTGTAGACATGCGTATTATCTGACCCTAATGGTGTGTGGAAATACACGGGAAACAAATAGGATGGCTGTATTTATGAATGCAATTTTTTTTGAGAATTTAAAAAATGTACCAAGTTCATAGCGATAAATCAAATAAATCAATCTGTCTCGATTGGGCCAAAAATTTAATCCGGCTCGAAGGACCAAAAAATGTAGAGAATTGAATTAAGTGGACTGTAGTTTTGAGTGGTTCTATTTTGACAAAAAACTCAATTGCCCTTCATAAGAAAACTCTTACCTTGTCTATGAGTTAGATCTAGTAAAAGCCTCCGGAAATCTGCCATCCATGTATTTGTCTGCATTCGTCGCGTGTAGCCGGCCTTAACCCTGGGTGTTTAGGCACAACTAGAGAGTTTATACTGTTAGGCAGTGCACACTCACGAGGGGGTTTACGATAAATGAGTAATAGGTGCGCACGCACTTTGGGGTTGCACTAGCGAGCACACAGGGAAACGTTTTTTCCCTTGAGAGTTTCTTGAGAGAGGTCCGTACTGGACGAAAAACGAGGAACGAGTCTCCTTGCGATTGCGCGCTTAAGGCAGAGTTTTTTTCCAAGCGATTGAGAATAACATACGACAAAATAAAGGCTGTCTCTTTTAAACCCAAAAAAGACAGAGTGTTCAGAACAGTGATAAAAGATAACATGTTAGGTTCAATATCCACGAAGCAATCAAACCTGTCTAGAAAATTAGGGGTAACCTTCTTCTTCAACAGAGTAGTTATTAACGTCATGCTTTAGAATTAAATTAACATTAAAAATGTTTATTGGGAGTATGGCCATCGCCTAGCAGGGGCAAGTTCTAAATTATATATTATACTTAGTACCTTATGTAAATTTATCCTAAAAACTTTTTTTTGGTATTTGTATCTCGATTATATCTAACAGCAATTATATTTATAAGCTCAACGTGAGTGTTATTAAATTTATATGGCATATTATGAAAGAATAATGAAGATACATAAATTAATTTGCAATCATCTCAAAAGACTCATACAATTTATCCGTAGCCACAATAGATGATATTCTGTACCAATTTAGTATAAGCCGACAGAAATTTACTTATATAGCGCTTCATATACCTAAAGTATTCTGTAAATAAAGGTTATAAAGGCAGTACCTAACTACAAAAAAAATTCGAACCCGTCGATGTTTGGTTTCAAAGTTTTAATTGAGAATAACATATTCAGGGATGTCAAGACATAGATACCGTGTCAAGACAGAGATAGCAACTACTTATAAATATGCTTCTTATATATTTTCAATCCCTAATTATAATAACTCAAAAAGATAATTCAAATATCCCAACTGCTTACATAATACATTTTTTCTAACTACCGTTATTTCAACCACATTTTATATGCACCTAATTATGAACCAATTAATATAACATTTTGTTATTCAATCTGTATAAATATAATTCCAATACACCACTCTTTTAACCACCTGGTATATGCAACTATGTATGGCCCACCCAATATAACTTTTTTGAACTATCCCCTAAAACTAGTTCCACTCCCCTTATATGCAGCTGTTTATGGGACAAATAATATGTAATTCTACTCAGATCTATATTTCACATATCCTATATATGGAATACCGGGTTAAATAAATATATCAATTGAATTTCGTTTTAATCGAAATGTGTTAGTTATTATCTAATGCAAGTATCTCAATAATTAGTCCGTTGCGTTGGAACCAGCAGAGTAATTGTGTGTTACCCAACATCGTAGAAGTATTTTCGCTATATCTGCTGTTTCTGTCAATATAGGGATAGAAAAGGTGTACCAGATTATATAAGTCAAACTATAGGCTTTGCAACAAAAAAAGATTAAGCAAAATCAGTAATGTCCAGACAAACAAACAAAAAACAAACAAACAGACAAGTATAATTTTATAATAGTATATTTCGAAGAAGAAATATTTTTTAAGTATGAATGTGTTTATGTAATAGAGCGAATATTAAGAAATCTTTTAAAAACAATGTGCCGACTTACCTGTAAACTCTAGAATTTACTCACATCAACAACTACTATTCCTAAACATTTACGAAGGCGCTCATAAGCGAACTCATTCACCAACCAACTGATTTGTTATATTAAAGTAAAAGAAAAAAAAATAAAGCAATACATAAATAAATCGTACATTCTTATGTCACATAACTTCAGCAACAATCTTTTCAATAATAAATAAAGACAAACGAAAAGGTTTACTTATTTAATGTAGTAATGTCAACAAATGACTGATTTTCTAGAAGCACTCAGACAGGTTTCAGAAGATATAATTAGTTATGCTACTGATAAAAGTGAACCGGATGACAGGATATGCAAAATTGTGAGAACTGTATACAAAATGGAAAATATAATCCCTATTCATTCAGGAAATCGCAATTATGTAAATACAAATTATAATCTTATATACCCCAACACTTTTCATTTGATTTTCACAGTCAGTACATTTTCGACAACTAAGTTTTCATCTCATTTTACTGTTTTGGTTTAGCTAAGCATTAGTAAACAATCAAAGTACAGTAAGATGTCAAATAATAAATCTGCCAGAAACTTAAATTGAATTTTTTAAATCTAATTGCAATAATTGGTACTTACAATTCAGCTCTTGTTAAACTACTTTGGAGAACTGCAGTTCGAAAGTAATAATCACATCGCAATATTCCCACACATATAGTACTTAACAATACAAAGCTGTTCGCAAAAATTATCTTTATTTAAAATTATTGGTAGATAACTCTAAAAATTATACATATTGTACATTTAATTATTATCTTTAACAGTCATCGAATATATACAGATGGTTCGCAAAACAAACGGCAAAGGTCCACTGGAGGTTCTTCGTTCAAAAATAAGGAAGAAGTTTTATATTAACATAGGGTAATCTTTCAATTATTGAAATTACATATTTTTGCCTTTTGAGTGATTTTCATATCTTACTAAATGTTGAAAAAAAAACAACATTGCAGGAATAATTAATAAAAAAGAAAATCAGTTAAAGATTGGCGGGTTCTGATCTATTGACAATGAAATAAACTTGGTAGCATAGCTTGAAAGTAAAGATACATTTAAAGTTAAATTGAATTTTTCATTTGTATTAAAACGACTTCTGCCATAAATTTTCATATAAATTACCCGACATGCTCTTAGCTAACAGTGAATGGAAGAAAAATCGACATGAAGCACTAATAATTTTCTCAGAATCATTTTGCAATCGTATGAAACCAGTGAAATTTGCTTTGGACACATATATTGCAGTAATACCATTCAAGTTGAAGAAACTACCTACGGGGAAATTTTGTATATTTTAAAATTTAGACCGTTTCCGGGTCTAGGTTAATTCCCGATCTCAGTAATAAAAAAATATAAGAAAATATATAATACTAGCCGTTAGCTGCGGTTTCACCCGCGTATGGAATGTAGAATTCTTTGCATAAAAATAACTTATGAAACATATGGGCAATCCAATATAACAATTTTTTCTAACTTTATTGAACCACCTTACATAACTATAAATCTACCAATCCCGAATATATTTAACCGAAACTGCAAACACTTACGGACCACCTATATAATAATTCTATTTAACAATTTTTGGAACCACCTTGTATAATTTTATCCCTGCTTCATCCTATAGTGCAACCATCCTGTCTAAGCTGCTGTTTATTTGTCAACCAATATTTATTTTTAAATTACCTAACTATATTTCTACTCCAACCTATACGCTATATAACAATTATTTCTGATAATTTTTGAGCCACTTCGTAAAATCCCTCCGCCCTAGATTTTAACCATCCTTTATATGCTCATTTTTCTAACATTGCGTTAAACACAATATATAACTAAAATTTTGCTTCGCCCTATATGTCAGGTATTCCATATATCAGGATACTACTCTTCATGGTCTACTTTATACATATAGACCACCCAATATTACTTATTTTGTACCACTATAAATCCACCAATCCCCACCATAATTTACACAAACCTCAACTTTATATGGTCACCATACCTAACAATTTTATTCAATTTTTTTTTGTTGAACTGCCTTCTATAGCTAAAAGTCTACTTCCATCTTTATTTAAATCATCTTGCATATACTGCTGCCAACTGCCAATTAGTCATCCATTATAACTTATTTTTCTATCGTTTTTGGAACTATCATGTATAACGATAATTTTATTCTACCAAATATTTTAACCACGCTGTATATGCATCTTGGTTAGGGGTCACCATATACCTATAAAATTTTTTAAATACTTAACTATAATTTTTTATACATTTTTTTATCCACACTGTTAATCTATACTTCTACTTCACTCTCTATTTCATGTATGTACAACTACTTATCGGCCACCCAATATAAATTATTTTGTACCATCCTGAATAAATATTGTTGTAAAGTCCGTAGGTTCAATTTAAAATTATAAAACTAATATTCACTTTCACTGTTCTAGAAACTTTTATTTACATCGAATATACAACAGCTGATTCAAATATCACAATAACAATTTTTGCATATAAGCTCTTCGCTCCAACAACTGAACTCGCGATCGTGGCCTGCTTCCTTATAAAACCAGCGTCGAATACTCCAGTAAAATCAGTCATCACTGCTACAGCTGTCGAGTCTTTTCGAGAACCATTTTTTATCTCAAAGCGATTATTGTCGTACTGAAATGAAACAGGGTCGGCTTTGGGTAAATTTCGTAACACTGCCCCCCCCCTTTAATTCTGATCGTCCCTATCAGAAACATCCTCTCCATGGTAGGGAGCGAGTCGATCTAAATGAACCACCTTCAATTTAGTCTTGGGGTTTCGACGGATCCGGTAGACGACGTCATTTAGCCTCTTGACCACCTCGTATGGACCATCTCAGGCGGGTGTAAGCTTTGGGGATTTACCCTAGCTCCGTTGGGGGTGGTACAGCCAGACTTTGTCCCTCTCCTGGAACCCGACTGAATTGGCCTTGAGGTCGTATCGCGTCTTCATCCGGTCACTGGTGGCCAACATCTGCGTTCGAGCTAATTCGTGTATTGCCAGCATGTTATGTCGGAGCTGGTCGGCATAATCGTAGATGTCTTGGGGAGGTTCATCCGGTGAGCCAAATGCCAAATCGCAGGGTAATCGCAGCTCCTTTCCGAATAGGAACCTGGCTGGGGTCAGGCCTGTACTATTATGTACAGCAGAACGATATGCCAACAGGAATAGGGGAATATGCTCACCCCAATCACGCTGGTTATTGCTGACGACCTTGGATAGGTGTTGTTCCAAGGTCCTGTTGAATCTTTCCACCATTCCGTCTGACTGTGGGTGTGATGGTGTTGTTCTCGTTTTCCTGATACACAACATCGTGCAGATCTTCTGGAATACATTCTATTCGGAGTTACGCCCCTGGTCTGAATGTAATTACATCGGGACGCCAAACCTGCTGAATAGTGGTTCTACTAGCACCGTCACTACCGTGGTTGCCTCTTGGTTGGGTATCGCATATGCCTCAGGCCATTTGCTGAAGTAATCCATTGCGACTAGAATGTATTTGTTCCCCCTCTCAGACTCGGGAAACGGACCGGCGACATTGATGGCAATTCTTTCAAATGGAACTCCCACATTGTACTGCTACATTCTGCCCTTGGTCCGGGTCTGCGGGCCCTCACTGGCTGCACAGATGGCACATTTGCGGCACCAAGCTCTGACGTCTTCGAAGTAATTCACCCAGTAGTACCGCTGGCGAACCTTGTCCAGGGTTTTATTTCCATCAAGTACTACGGTCAGGATGGCTGGTACCTTTTTCTTCGGAACTACCAGTCGGGACTTGGTTTCTCGTCCATCAGCGCTTTCCTAAACTCGCTTAAGTATTCCATTGTTTACTCTTAAAGCCCATAATGATTTCAGCACGCCGGAGTTTCTAGCTACCTCGTCTCATTGTGGCATAGGTGCCACTCTCGTTTTGAGTGACAGGATTGGTTCGATGTCTGGATCTGCCATTTGGTCCTGGATGCACTGTTCCGTTGTCCAGTCTTCATTGGCCTGCACTCGGATCTGCCTGATGGAGATACCCTCTCGCTGTTCCATTCCGCTCTACATGGGTCTTCTGGATAGGGCATCGGCATTATTGTGCAAACGGCCGGCACGGTGTTCCACCTTGAAGTCGTATTGCTGTAATTTCTCCATCCATCTGGCCAGTTGTCCTTCCGGTGTCTTCATGTCCAGCAGCCATTTGAATGCGGCATGATCTGTTCGGATTAAGAAATGACGACCATAGAGGTATTTGTGGAAATGGTCTACAGCCCTTATTATTGCAAGAAGTTCTTTTCTGGTGACGCAATAATTTCTTTCCGGTTTCGAGAATCCACGGCTGTAATACTCGATCCTCTCTCTCTTCACCAGCTTGCACCTGGCATAGGATGGACCCCAAACCTGTGTTGCTGGCGTCGGTGTCTAAGATGAACTTGCCGGACTGTATAGGAAAGGCTAGGATTGGGCTGGAACATATTGCTGCTTTCAGTCGCCTGAATGATGTTTCGCAATCCTGATTCCAATGGAAGGTCTCTTTCTCAGTGGTCTGCCGATGAAGAAGGGCGGCGATGGTGGCAAATCCCTCAACAAAACGCCGGTAGTATGAACAGAGGCCCAAGAAGCTTCGGAGTTCATGTTTGTCTCTTGGAACTGGCCAATCACGGATGGCTTCTATCTTGTCTTCGTTGGTGCGGATTCCTGATTCGGACACTACTTGGTCCAAAAACTCAACTTCTTTTTGGAACAAGGAACACTTCTTCGGATTGAGTCTCAGGTTGGCATTACTAATTCTGGAGAATGCTTTGTCCAGGTTCTTCAGATGGTCGTCGAATGTCTGACCCATGAATAGAATGTTGTTGCGGTATACTAGGCATGTTCTCTATGTCAATCGAGGTATATTAAGAATGTCCTCCATGTTAACCCGCTCAGTACATACTCCATTAGCATCTCAAATGTAGCGGGTGTATTACATATCCCAAAGGGCATGACCGTGAACTGAAACAGCCCTTTACTGGTGCAGAACGCTGTCTTCTCTCTGTCGTTTGCGTGTAGACCAACCTGCCAATATCCACTTTTTAGCTCTAGTTTGGAGAACCAACGGGAGCCTGATAGTGTGGTCAAGGTGTCATCGATTCGGGGTAGTGGATAGCTGTCTTTCTTCCTGACATCATTCAGCTTTCTGTAATCCACACAAAATCGGGTGGTTCCATCCTTCTTTTTAACTAGCACGACGGGAGCAGACCACGGGCTGATGGATGGCTCAATAACTCCATTTTGTAAAATGGACTCGATGTTTTCCTCGAGTGCTTGTTGTTGCCCCAATGGTAGTCGTCTAGGTGGTATTCTGATAGGTTGAGCCTTTCCGGTGTCTATTCGATGCTGTATGATGTTGGTGCCACCAGTGGTTCCATTTTTACTGTTAAAAGCTTGCCAGTGCTTTGTGATAAATTGCTTGGCTTTCTTTTGGTTCTCTGGTGTCAAGTGTGTCAAATGGTCAGCAAACTGTTGCAGGAACTCTTTATCGGACCCTGTCTCCTTCACCGACGTCTGGTACTCTTCTTCGCAATTGATGATGGTCTCTACTGGCTCGAAACAAGCTATCTCTTGACCATTGGTAATTCTGATGTCGTTGTTGGACAAATTCAGGACTCTGATTAGTAGTCATGAGCTGAGTGTACGGGCTCCACCATTCCAACGCAGCTCCCAGGATTGCTGTAGAGCTGCCCATGAATAATCTGTTCCGTTCGACCGGGAATTCTAGTTGAAGACTTTGCCACAATTTTTGTGGGTGTGACTGATGTGTTGACGGGCCGTGTCAATACAATTTCCTTATTTAGGAACCGAAGAACATCATATCTCGGGTCGAACATAAATCCATGCTGACTAATTAGGTCCATTCGCAGTATAAAATCGTCCTCAATATTTACTACCAGCACCCTATGCCGGATCTTGTTGTCCCCTATCTGTAGCACGACATCTGCCTCACCCTGTATTGACATGGACTCGCCGGTGACTGTTCTGAGCTGGATGTTATTGGTAACTGGCCGAATTTCTGATGCTTTCAAAACCCTGGACTTGGCAATGGACACAGCGGCGCCCGTATCGATTGTGATGGTAACTGCTCGCCCATTGATGGTGCCTCTGATGACTAGGCTGCCGCTATCTCGGCAAAATCCCCGGATGGATAACGATTTGGGGGCTGATGGAGGGTTAGTCAGCATTCGCCCCATTATGCTGACTGGCTGACGGTCCCTGGACATGTGGCTGTTCTGTTGGTTACCCCTTGTCGGTGATCGTTCAGGTGGCCTCACTCGACAATCACGTTGGAAGCATCCTGTCCGTCCGCAGCGGTAACATCCCCCTCTGATGCCAGTTCTTTGTGACCGTTCTAATATTTTGTTCAGACCAGCCAGCAGCGCTTCAAATGGTGACCCTGACTCTTCCTGGTTAAAGGAAACTGCTCAGACCCTCAGCTTGGACTTGTTCATGACGGCCTCTACTTCCAATGCCCGAAGTAGAGCTTCATTACTTTTCTTGACGCCACTCAGTCTTAAATTTCTTTGTACTTCGACATCTCTGATGCCGTTTATGAAACTCTGTGTGGCCAACTGGTCTTTCGTTCCCTCAGGCAGGTCTGTGTAGGACAAGTGTACTAACCGTCTCTGCTTCGAATTCTTGGAGGCTTTCACCGGATTTTTGAGTTTTTCCACTCAGTTGGACTTGGTATACCTGGCTCAAGGATTGATTGTCGTAACATTGGTCCAGAATGGCGGTTATCTTGTCAAAATTGCTTTGTTCATCGACTGGAATGCTTTGGTGGAGTTCTAGGGCCGGACCTCTTAACGAAATTACCAGAGAGGTAGATTTTTCTTGATTATTCCATCCATTAGCTGTAGCGACGGCCTCAAATTGTCGTTTATACATGGGTCAAGATGAACTGCCATCAAATGTGGGTGGTTTGCTAACGGAATATTTGGTACTCACGGTGTGCTGGTATTTCCCTCTCTGCAAATCTTGTTGCAATTTTTAATTGCTGTTTCCACTTTATCTTGTACTTCACTGTGAACTGCGTCTTTAATTGAACTGATTTCACCTTTTACCTGGCTTTGGATAGCACTCATTTCAAATTTCACCTGGTTCTGGATGGAATCGATGTCATCTACTTTGGTTTCAAGAGTATCCACGCTATTTTTTAGGCCCTTTATGTCATCGTTTGTTTCGCTTATGTCTGATTCCACTATTTGCATTCGTTCATTAACTGTGTCATTAACTTGCGATACTATTTGCATTAGTTGTTCAAATTACAGTTGTCTTTTCTCTTCAGTTACTTTAAATTCATTTTGTATGTGTTCATCTAATAATTTAAATTCATTTTGTCGTTTTAATTCAATGTGATCTTGTTTTTCTTCAAATTTCGAGAATAATCCTTCAATTAAATTATGTTGTTCTCTCTTTATCGTGGAAACACGATTTTATTGTTCACTTTTCATCGTGGAAACAAGATTTTGTTGTTCGCTTTTCATCGTAGTGACAAGATTTTCTAACTCTATTTTACGTTTTTTCATCAAAAGATTTTACTAACCTTTGTGGTATTTCTTCTTGATGTTGTTTCTCCTTCTTGTCACGGTTTTCTAGAATCTGGGCTATTTTTTCGTCTAGTCCCTCGGTAAGCTGCTTGACTATTTTTTGGCAGTTTCGTCCATTTTTTCCATGCTCCGTGTTTCCATATATCAAATTACGATTTTAACTACACTTAATCCTTTACTTCTGCTCACCAAATTTTTTGTAAAGTTCGTGGGTTCCATTTAAATTATAAAACTAATATTCACTTTCACTTTTCTAGAAACTTTTATTTACATCGAATATACAGCAGCTGATTCAAATATCACAATAACAATTTTGCATATAAGCTCTTTGCTCCAACAACTGAACTCGCGATCGTGGCCTGCTTCCTTATAAAACCAGCGTCGAATTCTCCAGTAAAGTCAGTTATCACTCATACAGCTGTCGAGTCTTTTCGAGAACCATTTTTTACCTGAAAGCGATTGTTGTCGTACTGACATGAAACGGGGTCGGCTTTGGGTAAATTTCGTAACAATATAAATCCATCATTTTACCGAAACTGTAACTGCTTATTGGGCACCCTATGTAACATTTTTTTAAATACGCAACTACTTAACTCTAATCCTCCCTATATTTCAAATATTCTACCTGTGCAACTGATTACGAGCTACGCTATTTCACAATATTTCTTCATATTTTTTGAACCACAGTATAAAGTATAATTTCTCTCCACACTTCATTTAAATCACCCTTCATTTGCAACTTTCTCTAACCTTGTTTGAATCACACTGTGTAACTTTAACTTGACTTGGCCCCATATTTCAGGTACTCCATTTCTCTAACCTATATAACATTTTTTTACCGACACTTTATAATTATTATTCTACTCCTCCCTCTATTTCATCAACCTTGTATATGCAAGTATTTATGGGCCATATAAAATTTTTGCACCACCCTGTATACTTTGAATTTTATTCCACCCTATATTTCATCTATCCGGTATATGGAACACCTTGCAGATTACAACACTTCATTATAATATTTTTTAAACTCACCTGTTTTGCACTGTGCTATATATTTCAACCATTCTATATGTACTACTTGTGAACCACTTATGGATATAAAACTTTTTTTTACCCCATAAACTATAATTCCATCTTATATTTCAACGACCCTGTATAAGCAACAACTTTTAACATTTTTGTTTTTCAACCCATTTCATAATTATAATAATAGCTCAAGAAAATTCAAATATCCTAACTGCTTACAAAACATATAATTCTATTTTTACCCTTATTTCACCCAAATTGTATCTGCAACTACTTATGACACCAACAATATAATATTTTCTTATCCGCCCTTATAAATATAATTCATAACTCCACCCGTTTTTCAACCACCTAATATATACAACTGTTTATGGTCCACTCAATATATCTTTTTGAACCACCCCGTATAACTTCCCCCTTATTTCAACAACATTGTATATATGCAACCACTTACAGGCCACCTAATATACCATTTTTTTAATTCCATTTTCTTCTTCCTTTCCTATATATGGAACACCCTGTAATATTACACTTGGTATATCAGTAGGAAATTTATTTTATTTCGTAAAAGGTCATTAATAATTTATAGCTATTACTCGTTTATTTAGGAACATTTTTTAACCGACTTCCAAAAAGGAGGAGGTTATCAATTCGTCGGGTATTTTTTTTTCGCTTTTTTTGTATGTATATTACCTGATTTCTTCTGAAGACCGTTTTGAATGAATATGGTCTTGTTTAATAGAGAATATATCTGGATTGGTGAAACTTCAAATTTTGGAAAAGTATTCTATTGGTAAAGTGATAAAATTTGTGAATGAACACATGCGTGCATGGAAATCGACCAATATCCCTAATATTTTAGTCGATTTTTCGATAACTCCTTATGGATGTGTATAGTTTTTTAACGTTTAATCTATTAAGGAAGATCCTTAGGTGATTTCATATACTTTTCTGCGACGTGCAACTTGCAATTTTGCAGAAAATCGCCGAAAATTCGAAAATTCTTATCAAAAATTTTATCGAAATGACATAACGGACATTTCTTCATAAATATTTTAATTCCAACGTAATAGTGCCGTAATTTTAGGCTCTGGGAGTTTTAATTGCGAATTTGAATGTACATCTCATGCATATAGGTAGTAAAGCATAGTATTTTCGGCTCCTTAAATCAATGAGTACCAAGCTCGTTTTGTTTGTATACCAGGCAAATACCTTTTCATTTTTTCATTTTGCAAAGACGGTGTTTTTGGTTTTCACATTCTCCCGGCCTAATAGAAAATTCTGTGACAACACATGTCAAATTTTAAACTGCTATTTGGTAGTTTATAGACAGGGTGTTTAGATATAGCAAACAAAATCACAAAGTAAAGTGATAGAAGGAGATGCATTTATATGAAGATTGAAATATAGCCGTATATACTAAATGGTTGGAATGTAGGGTGGACTGGACGTTTGGTGGTATAAAAATGTTGGAAAAAACGTGAAATTAAAATTATATAGGGTGATTAAAAAACTGTTATATGATGTGGACATAAGCAAATCATATACAGGATTGTTGAAATATATGCTGCAGTTGAATTATATTTATACAGTGTGATTAAAAAAATATTTCTTTTATAGCCCACAAGGAGTTATTACTATGGTTGAAATATAGGACGGATTTGACTCCGTAAATATGGGATGGATTGTACTCCGTCCTATAGTTTACAGAAAGCAGTTAACACATTTATTCTTGTCCGTGGGCAGTCGTATGTACAGGATGGTTGGTACATAGGTTGGAGTGGAATTATCTATAGTTAAACAGGGTTGTCAAAAAAAGTTGAAAAAAGGTTACATGGCGTAGTCCATTAGGCATAAATATATTTTGGGCTTATTAAGTCAACGCGTACTAGTACATTTTGTTCGTAAAGGTTTACCTGTCAATTTAAATGAGAAAGTATCATTGTGTAATGTTGAGGCTTTCGATGTTACCTGGTTCTGTCTATTAAGGTTATACATACAAAATAAAAAATAAAGAATGAAAACTACCTGAGTTCAAAAATACTAAAAAGTTGAAAATAAAACATTTTTGACAAAAAATATAACCGACTTCTACCTATAACTAAAAAGTTAAAAATAATCATAACAAAATACCACTCTAGCAAATAAATAACACATTCAATGTTGTTAGGTAGCTACCCAGGAATTAAAAAATGTAAACATTAAAAGGTGCTCATTCTGTACAAATTTATTACCTACCAATCTAATATATTTTTGAAGTCGGTGCCAAGCAAAATTCAAGTTTGATGAATTAGTAGATAACTACGCAATGAAGGATTTTAGATTTGCTTGGCACCGGCTTCAAAATATACTAGATTGGTAGGTAATAAATTTGTACAGAATGAGCACCTTTTAATGTTTACATTTTTTACTTCCTGGGTAGGTACCTAACAACATTGAATCTGTTATTTATTTGCTAGAGTTGTATTTTATTATGATTATTTTTAGCTTTTTAATTATAGGTTGAAGAATGTGCCTTTCTGTGACCCAAAGATTTGAAATATTAACGTTAATTAGTGCGGGTGAAAACGCGAGAACATATTCTGAAGTGTGCAGAATATTTAATGAAAAGTATCTTGACCTCCACATTTCTTAGTCTACTTTAAGTAGAATACAAATTGAAAAAAAAAACACAGTTTAGCACCCCAACACCAAACATTTATTTATAAGAATGAACGCTGTTTCAACTGCTATATTTTGTCATCTTCATTAAATAAACTAAACTAAACCTGTTCGTTTGGTTCCCTTATGCAATTTTTTCCTTACAAAAATTCAATCAAAAAACCTTGGATTAATTTGCCTGGGTTTGCCTGCAGTTATCATTTGGAACATTTTTTTCACTTGTTAATATGGCTAATTTCTAAAACCTTATTGTTTATCGTTTCTTAAAGATTTCAGAATTGGAATGTACATTATGTACGTTTTGCCAATTCTCATTCAAAGTTATTGAGAATGTGAAATACTCTATATCTGGAAAATATTTTCTGTTATCTTTGGAAGACGATGTTGCCGCATGTTTGTAAAAACACCCAGTGTGTATTTGATAAAAACATTTACAGGGAATAATTTCTTCAACGACTTCTACACTAAAAATGATTTTCGATATAGATGTACTGATGTCTGGATAAAACAACTTACCTTTAACCAAATTAATAACAGGCAAATGAAAACCGTGATAAACTGTTAGAAGTCAATTGAGCCCATCTTGAGTAAATTAAGTCTAGTAAGACCAAGGGCAGAGTAATACCGCTTGAGACCAAAAATTAGAAATCATATTTGTAACACTTTTTTTCCCAAAACTGCCTTCTCAGAAATTTTATGTACACTGGCAGCAGTTAGCAAACTGCTATGATAAAATTATTGCCGTAATAGCTTTTACAGATAAAAAACATATTAAAATGTGATTTTATTTATACAACTAAGCATTGACATTTGACAGTAACTCTTTTAAATTTCGAAATAAAAATAATTGTGTCTAACAAAAGAGATTGTATGTTCATTAATCTGCACTAACTAATGTTTTGATTCGAAATGTGCTTGATAAGGGTGATTTACTTTGTTTATACAATGGTATAATTATGGAATGTTTACTTTTTTTCTCAGAGTCAATAAATTTGCTACCGAAGTTAAGTTCCTTTTTATCTCCGACTTCACATTGTTCATTATGCAGTATATTATCTTTTCTTTATAATTTGTAACCTAATTAGTATTCTAAAACAGTTTCGCGTTAACTTTTTTATTACAAAGGTCACGTATATGTTAAGTACATTTGATTGATATTACATAAAAATCGTTAAATATCTGTTGAGATTTTTGTGTTTTGGTATCTTTTACATTTTCCTTAATTGTGATTAAATAATTTTATTATTTGCTGTTAAAACCACAGCTTACAATTAAATTAAATTGAATTTCAATTATATAATCTTGGAGGGAGCTAATAAAGTTCATTTCAAATCGGAATTAAATAGTTTTTTTCAGTGCTTATGGAGAATGCAAAAACTTGAGCAATTTGCATAGTGGCCTTTCATATTGAATCACAATATTCACACTTTTATGTGCATTAAAATACAGAGCAACTGTGTTTAAAAATTCTAGTGATTGTGAGTTTTTTTTTCCATATAACAATTTATTACTTGAATTTACCTGAAAAAGAGTGACATTATAAATACCTCCAACTTCTATTGCTTTATTGTCAAACATATTTACTGAATATACTTTCATTTTTACTATGTTATAATATGTTTTTCTGTTACTAATGGAATATAAGCCTTCTCGGATTGCATTACTATTTTCTTTAATTAAAAATTCCAGCTGCTCACTTTGAGTGAAAATTGTATAAATTTTGAGTGTCAATACAATTTTATGCTACAGCTTATATTTTAGTCATAATCACTATCTAGACTTTACTGGTATTTACGGTCCGATATATTTTAAAGTTAATTTTGTACATAAAATAAATATTGCGTGTCGATAAGCTTATTTTATCTCCTTGCCGTAGTCATTGTCTCTATGTTAATTTATCAGCTAAAATATTTAAACAAATTTATTTTATAAGTCAATAGTCCCAATGTCATATTTAATTCTGATTCCTCAGAGTATTTTTGGGAACCTTGTCAAGGTCGCTTTTCATATCCATCGAAATTTATGGATAGCCATTGCTGCTCATTTTTTATTTCACAAGGTTTTATGTTTACTTGTTGTTTTTATCGGAACGATTAATTTATATGGTTTCTTATTTTTTTTCTTTGATGCCGTTAAGAAACCGTGTCTATCTCTTGGAATCACACTGAATTTACCTTGAGGTCATATCGTGTCTTCATCCATTCGCTGGTGGCCAACATCTGTGTTCGTGATTTGCCAGCATGTTCTGTCGGAATTGGTCGGTATAATCGTTGACTTCTTGGGGCGGTTTTGCTGGTAAGCCAAAAGCCAAATCACAAGGTAGTTTTAACTTTTCACCGAGTAGTACCCTCGCTGGAGTCAGTCTTGTGCAGTTATATACGGCTGAGCAACAGGCCAACAAGAATAGGAGAATTTGGTCAATCTAATCACGCTGGTTATTGCTGAAGACCTTAGATAGATGTTGTTCCAAGATCCTGTCAAATCTTTTCACCTTTTCGTCTAACTGTGGATGCAAAGGTGTGGTTCTTGGTTTCATGATTCCCAATTTTCGTACAGACTTTCTCGATTACATTGGATTCAAAGTCTGTATTTAACTCCAACGGGACACTTAAACTGCCTAATAACCATTCCACCAGCTCAACCGCCACAGTGGTTGCCTCCTGATTGGGTATTCCATATGGCTTAGGCGATTTGCTGTAGTAATCCATAGCCACCAGAATGTACTTATTCCCCTCTAATAACCTGGAAATAGACCGACTACATCACTGGCAGTTCTCTCAAATGAGACGCCTACATTTTATTGCTGCATTCTGCCCTTACGTTGGCTGTAGCCAACACAGGTTTCACATTCCCGACACCTATTTTTGACGCCTTCGAAGTAATTTACCCAGTAGTACCGTTGGCGATTTTTTATCAAATTATTATTTATTTCTATATGACCTAATTGGGATCCCATTAGGTACTTCGGTCGAAGCGATGGGAACCTTTTTCTTTGAGACCACCACTTGCGGCTTGGTTTCCCGGCCGTCACTTCTTCCCCAATTCTCGTTAACAATCCATTCTTTACTCTTAGGGACTCCCATAGGGCCAATAACGATTTCAGGACGCCCGAATATCTAGTTTTCTCATTCCATCGTGGCCTAGATGTCCCTCTCTTCTTGAGTGAAAGGATTATTTCAATGTTTTGATAAGCCATTTAGTCATGGATACATTGTTCCGTTGTCGTCTTCATTCATCTGTAAGCAAATCTGTCGGATGGAGATACCCTCGTCTTCAGACAATGTACGCATTCCTCTCTACAGGGTCTTCTTGGCAAGGCAAACCGGCCAGCAGGATATTCAATATTGAAATTGTTTTGCTGTAATTTCTTCATCTAATTGGGCAGTTGTCCTTCCGGTGTCTTTATGTCTAACAGCCATTTGAGGGCGTCATGATTGTTTCGGATTAGAAAATTACGACCATAGATATATTTGTGGAAATGCTCTACAGCTCTAATTATTGCAAGAAGTTCTTTTCTGGTGAAATCACCCCCCTCTCTTCACCAACTTGCACCTGGGATATGTCGGCACCTAAAACTCTGTTGCTGGCGTCGGTGTCTAAGATGAACTCATCAGACTCTATAGGCAACAGAATAGGATTGCCCTGAGACAGAGTGCTGGCTTCAGTCGTTTGAACGATGTTTCACAATCCTGATTCCAACGGCAGTTCTCTCACTCAGTGGGCTGTCGATGTGGAGGTGCGACAGTGGTGGCAAATCGCTCAATACATTGCCTGTATTACGAACATAGTCCCAAATAGCTTCGTAGTTATTGCATTTCTCTCGGGACCGCTAACAACGAATCGTTTCTATCTTGTTTCCGTTTGTGCAGATTCCTGACTCAGAAACGACGTACCCGAATAACTGTACTTCTTTCTGGTACATGGAACATTTCTTCGGGTTGAGTATCAGGTTGGCATTCTTATTCTGGAAAATATTTCCCCAAGGTTATTCAGATGGTCATCTAATATGTGACCCATAACCAGAATGTTGTTGCGGTATACTAGGCATGTTCTCCATGTCAATCCGCTCAATACATATTCAGTTAGCCTATTCTGTGCTAGATGATGTTTGTATGTCCGCTAGTACCGAGTTAATTATTAAAAATTTGCTAGTGATTTGCGAAAATTGCTTGGATTTCTACTTTCTGGTGTAAGGTGTGTCAAATGGTCGGCAAACTGCTCTAGAAACTCTTTACTGGGCCCTGTCTCCTTCACTGATGTCTGGTACGCTCCTTCGCAATTGGTGATGGTGTCTACTGGCTTGAAACAAGCTATTTCTTGTCAATTGACAATTCGGATGTCGAGACATATTCAAGACTCGAATTGGTATGTCTCTTCCAGTTTTAACTATAGCCTGTCCAACAAAGTTGTCATGAACTGAATGTACGGGCTACACTATCGCAACGCAGCTCCCAGAATTTCTAATTTCTTGCTAGCTGCCTCTGAATAATTTGTTGCTTTCGATGGGGAATCCTGCCAAGCCGTGTCAACACAAATTCTTTATTGAGGATTTGAAGAACATCATATCTCGTGTCGAAATGAACCTATGTTGGTTAATTATGTACATGCCCTGCCTCACCCTGTACTGACATGAACTCGCCGGTAGCTATTCTTAGCTGAATGTTATTGTTAGCTGGCCAGAGTTCTGATGACTTCAAAAGTCTGGACCAGGCAATGGACACATCGGCGCCAGTGTCAAAAGTCATGGTGATTGCTCAGCCTTGTTGACTAGGCTTCTGTTATTTTGCGTTACGTTTCATTACCTGTAAAATTAATAATCTTTTTAATGACTGAAATTTCCCACTTGTTTGTAGCGGAAAAAAATGTTTTGTTCCTGATCATAAAAGATATCTGAGTATTAGTATCCTTTAACAAAATCTATAAATTCGAGTAATTGTAAAAACAGTTAATTATATATATTTAATAGAACTTTATTTGTATCTTAATTCTTACATAAACGATATAAGGTATGTCTGAGACAGTAGGTGGAAATTAAGAACAAAAAGTTAGTTTACATGAAATTTCTTCGATTTAAATAATTCAGCTATTAACCGGCTTTGTTTCTATTTTTTAGCTACCTTCTATAACTACAATTTTATTCCGCCCTATATTTCAATCATCATATGTATGAATCTCATGGTGAGCTACCCTGTAAATCTTTCTTTTTCTAACATTTTTTGTAAAATCATCCGGTATAACTATAATTCGTCTTATCCCATATTTCATCTATCCTATATGTGCAACTGCTTATGGGCTACGAAATTTTGCATTTTTGTTCTAACATTTATTAAACCACACTGTATAACTATAATTCTTCTCCAGTACATATTTCCACCACCCTGTACATGCATCCCTATATAATATTTTATGCACCACCTTGTATAACTATAATTCTACTACGTCCTCTGCTCCAAGTACCCTGTAAATATCACCGATAATGAACTACCCTGTCTAATACTTTTATCTAACTACCCTGCATAACTACAATTGCACTCCACTCTATATTTTAAACACTCTGTATACGCAAATGCCTACAGACCACCCAATAAAACATTTGGTTTCGAACATATCTGGAATCGCCCTGTATAATTATAATCTACAGAGCATTATACTGCAGTCAATTCACTTACGCATATGTAACTGCTCAAAACAACTTTTGACATTGTGTGCCTCAAATTAACATGAGATCACATAAGTTTTTAACCATATAAAAAAGGCCTGAGCAGCAGTAAGTCACCATATTCCCCTTATTGAACGCCCTGGAATTTCAAAACAGCTGTCATAATTGTCACAGTCTCATTTTTCCTCGGTAATACAATTTTTCGCGAGCAATCGATCTGTAGGCGACAAAACCCGGAAATGGAATTTCAACAAAATCGTAGTGCCGTTTGCGAAAATTACATATAAATAAGATGTATCAAAATAAACAAACATTATATCTACTATATTATTGATAAATAAGTAAAAATATATTTGCACCATATCAACACAAAAAGAACACTAAACAATTTTTGACTGACTGCTAATATTTTAGATGAAATGTTAAAATTAATTTAAAAGATTACTGTATATGAAATAAAACTGCAAAACGATTTTTTTTATTTTATTACTTATACTTATTCAAGTTTCGTTTCCACATGGCTTAAATATAAATCATTAAAAAAATATTTGCATATAATTGTGAGTGCTTTAGTACCTTTTGACGCTATAATGGATACACATCGTATTAAACATCTTTGTCTGCACCCCTATGATCAGAGCCGCTGTCAGAGGCCCTAGTTATGAGTACGAGAAACCACACAGAGACGCTTATGTCAGCATATGGACCGAATGTTATAAATAAGAGTGCATTTGTCCTGTGTAACGCTTTTGCAATTCGACTTTTGAACTGTTCACTTCAAGTTTAAAAAGTTTGGTGTATTTTTGAATTTCACTTTTTTAAAAATATTGCTTTTGTTTTCGAACCCAAAACTGGCGCAGTCAGTAGGATTGTACTGAACGGTATTTTCGAGGGAAAATCGAAAAATTCAACCGGTCCGTTTCAACGGTTTATCAGTACAAAATAGTGAAAAATTCAAAAAGTTGCCGCCAGAAGTGCAATCGCCGTTAACTTCGGTTATAAAATCCAAGTCCAGGGAGGAATCCTATTGGCAGCTGTTGAAAGAGGACAAAATCGCCAAATCCACCAGACCTAGAATAAGACGACCAGGGAAACCGAGACTGCATCGCTCAAACTCCTATTGGTATTAGGCTAAGAAGAATGAAAATCTTCGTCATTTTACTGTAAGTTTTGTTCAATTTTCCATTCATCCTCATTATACATATTTCTACATATTCATAATTTTCACTTTTATTATTATTTTTATTTTTTTTATCAATATTTACCCATTTTAGGTATTAATATTTACATTTTGATATAAATATGTACATATAGTGTTTTATTTTTATTTTTACTATTATTATTGCTTAAAATTTTATTTTATAATAATGACTTACAATTACAGCACCTGTTCTAAATCCACCTCAGACTAATTACCAACTTTTAAAATTATATATAGACCTTATCCCAAATTATGATGTTAATCCTCATACTCTAAATATATTTTTTGATAGCTGCGAATCTTTAATTCAGAATTTCTCAAATGCAAATAACGTTGCACTTAATAATGTTATTTTGCCAGCAATAATTGGCAAATTAACTGGTGGAGCTCAAATTTTAGTAGGTTCTAGAATAGAATTAAGAACTTGGCAGGAAATTAAGGATACTCTTAGCTTGTGTTTTGGTGATCAAAGAAATATTGACTGTTTAGTGAAAGATTTGAATAACTTTGCAACCAAACAAAAACGAAAACTTTATAATTTTGGTATGAGATGCCAAGATGCACGTAGCCTCATAATTACAAAATTATATACTTTGAATTTGTCCGTTAATGAAAAAGTTTAAAAAATGCAAAATGATGATGATATTGTCTTAAAAACATTCATTCGTGGCCTTTCTGGTCCCATTCAAAATAATGTACGTTTAAGAAACCCAGATAGTTTGGAGAAAGCCAGTCTTTAGTTATTGAGGAAGAAAATTTTCTTTATAGTCAAAACAGGTCCAACACACCTAACACACATTCATTCAAACCACCTCAAAGAATGACGCCTTTTACTCCTCAAAATTATGTAAATCCACTCGCAAGACCACCACAATTATTTCAGCGTCCTTTAAACCCAAATTTTAATATTGCACCCCCTCAAAGGCCCATGTCTCAACAAAACTTTTAAAGACCAATGATACCACCTAACATGCAAAGACCAATGTTCCAACCAAATTTTCAAAGACCCAATAATTTCTGGAGACCATACCTAAAATTAGTTTCCCCAGGAAACTCACAGAATCAATTTAGACCTTTCAATAGATTTCAATCTCCTATAAATCCAAACCAATACCAAAAACCAGAACCAATGGATACATCGTCATGTAAAATCATATAAATTTTTATGACTACCCAATCTATCCCGAATATTATAATAATTCAGATTATTATGAAAATTATTTTTACGACGACACTGACTACTATTATGACGAACAATACGACGAAACGTATTGCAGTTATAATCATAATTATTCCACACATTCCGAACCAGATAAAGTAGCAGACGAAACAGTTTCAAATTTCAATGGCGACATTGATAACAATTGCAATTCTTTACCGAGAACTACGAACGAAGACGCAAATTTTTCGAAGGCCGGTACTCAAGAAGAAAAAGACATTATATATTTAAACTTAGTAAAAGCAAATTTATCACACATATTTATTCCCGAACTAAACGCAAATTTTCTAATTGATACAGGTAGTACGAGAAGTTTGATTGATCCAAGATTTTATAAAAATTTAATTTTTAAAGAATTTCATATTCAAACAGCTCACGATACTTCCTATCACAATGAAGTAATGATTATCCTCTTATTTCAAATTTTTAATGTTCAAGAATTTCACAAATTTTATCTATTTAATTTCAGCGATAAATATGATGGTTTAATAGGAATCGATTTATTAAAACTACTTAAAGCTTCAGTAAATGTTAACAATAAAATTCTAACCACTACTAGTATCCCCATAATATACGAAACTGAAGAAGACACGAAACATAAGACTCAACTTCAAAATAATATCTACACTTTAACCATTCCCCCTAGAACATCCCAAGTTGTAAAATTATCCGTCAGTCAAGAAAATGGCATCGGTTTATTAGATTATATCAAATTTGATAATCAAGTCGAATCCCCAAAATCCATTGTTAATATAAAAAATTATTTGGCCTACACAATTATTACCAATTCAAAAACCGCTCCTGCAAATGTTTAAATTAATCAACCTTTTGAAGTTGAACTTCTTAATATCTCAGAACTGAACTTTATCGAATAAATGGAAACTGACGAAAACGAATCCGACAGACAACAAGACAATACTTTAAAAGCTAATTTAAAAAATCTTCGACTTGAACACTGCAACCCTGAAGAAAAAGAAGCCATATGAAAACTATGTTTAGAATACAGAGACATGTTTTATTGTGACAAAGTACCACTGATTTTTACTAATGCTATTAGACACAAAATTAATTTGACAGATGAAACACCCATTTTTACTAAATCCTATAGGTACCCGGAAATTCATAAATCGGAAGTAAAAAATCAAATACAAAAATGCTTGACCAAGGAATAATACAAGAGTCAAATTCCCCTTGGAGTAGTCCTATATGAATCGTACCAAAGAAGTTAGATGCTTCTGGGAAAAGAAAATGGCGTTTGGTAATTGACTTTAGAAAACTTAACGATAGAACTTTTGACGATAAATACCCGTTACCTAATATAAACGACATACTTGACAAATTAGGTAAGAGCCAATATTTTAGCACAATTGATTTAGCTAGCGGATATCACCAAATAGAGATGAACCTTGAGCACATACAAACAACAGCTTTTTCGACAGAACAAGGACAGTGGGAATTTAAAAGAATGCCGTTTGGACTTAAGAATGCGACATCCACATTCCAACGAGTGATGGATAACATACTCCGCTATTTACAAATCGAAACTTGCTTAACAAACTTAGATGGCATTGTTATATACAGTACATCTCTTCAAGAACATATACAAAGACTTAAAGCAGTATTTGACAGACTTAGACAAGCAAACTTTAAAGTACAATTAGACAAATCAGAATTTTTACGAAAAGAATGTGCATATTTAGGACATATTATCACACCCCAGGGAGTCAAACCTAACCATGACAAAATAGATGCAGTTAAAAGATTTCCTATACCCAAAACTCCTAAAGAAATTAAAAGCTTTTTAGGACTAGTCGGCTACTATCGTAAATTTATTAAAGACTTTGCCAAGATAACAAAACCACTAACTCAATGCTTAAAAAAAATTCTAAAATAATTCATGATCAAAATTTCATTTCAGCATTTAATACTTGTAAACAATTATTAGTCAATGCCCCGATTTTACAATACCCAGATTTTTCTAAAGTATTTATCTTGACTACAGATGCCTCAAATGTAGCTTTAGGAGCCGTTCTTTCCCAAGGAACAATAGGTTCAGACATTAAATGAAACCGAACAAAAATATAACACCATAGAAAAAGAACTTTTGGCCATAGTATGGAGTTGTAAATCCCTAAAATGTTATTTGTATGGCAGAAAGTTTACTATTCTCTAATTTGGCCCTATAATATGAAAAATCCGAATTCTAAAATATTACGAAGGAGAGTCCATCTTGAAGAATTTAACTTTAAGATAAGTCAAAAAAGGGTAAAATAAATACTAACGCTGACGCACGAATTGAACGTAACATAATAAATAAAGACGACGAATCTGTAATAAATAATCGCGGAGACATCAATAATGAAACTTTAGAATACTTAAGATCTTTAGCAGAAAACCCATTGCAAACTGAAGATCCCCCACAAGAGAAAAACAATCCTGACCCCCAGAACATTGACCCTGATGACGATAATGACGAAACTCAACATTCTACACAAAATGAAAAACAAATTATGGAATCAAAATTATAGAAGATATTATTAACAACAAAAATAATCAATTTATTGTTATACCCCAACCCTATAATCAAATTGATATCTCATTCGAGAACTACGAACACCAAAAAATAACTATTGTGAAAATCCCAGAAGAAAATAATGAAAAACTCATTCTCGACTTTTTGAACTCACACAACTTCAAATGAAAAATACTATCTTTACTTTATTTTAGATTTTCTTGGGAATAATACCACATCAGAGTTCAAACTTGTGTATATTTTAAAACCAAACGTTTCAAAATCCTGTCGACAATTAATTGTCATATATTTCAATTTTACTTTATAAATTTATATCCATTGAAAACGAAATCCGACAGGATTTTGAAACGTTTGGTTTTAAAATATACACAAGTTTGAACTCTGATGTGGTATTATTCCCAAGAAAATCTAAAATAAACTAGAAGATGCCACAAATAACATTCAGAAAACAACTATCTTTACTTTCGAACATTCTCCTTGTATGAAAACTTCAACAAGATATTTTTAAAATACTTTTCCGAAAACGGTCTCGAACTTATCAGATGTACTAAACAAATAAATACTATAACAAATAAAGAAAACAAATTTCCCTAATAAAAAATTATAATGAAAGTATTCAAAACTTGGCACATAACCAGTTAACATTAGACTCGAGAATAATACAAATCTAACAATCAGTGAAATCTGCTCAATTGGAAAATATGGAAAATTATATTTACTTTTTGACACATACTGTATTAAATCAAATAACCACAGCTTATAAAGAAATATATAATATTTAAGAAAGAATAGAAGTTGCCATTACATTTTTGAAATTAAAGACTTTTCACAATTCTATTATTCCTTCAAACGAGTTAATAGAAGAACTAAAATATATCAGTAAACATATCAGAGTAAACAAATTACCATATGAACCAATAAACGAAGATATTTTTACTTTTCGAAAAAAATTTGGAAATTAAAAGTTATAGTAAACTTAATAAAATCATATTTGTGATAGAAGTCCCAATAGTAGATAGTGAAAGTTATTATTATTTTCGCATGTATCCTTTGCCAGTATTTCACAATACCTCATTTCAAACTATCGTTCCAAATTCTGAGTTCCTTATCCTTAATGAACAAAACTACATGCTTTCTAACGAAGGGTGCCAAGAAACTACCCCAGACGAATTACTATGCCATAGTAAAAATCCCACGAAAATTAAAAGTAATGCTCCATGTGAAATTCAATTACTAAAGTTTTCAAAAAACTTAACAAGTTGTCACCCTATACCTGTCGATGTGCCGAATCCATATATTCAAAAATTAGAAAATGGCCGTTGGATAGTTGTAGTAACCGAAGAGACTATAGCAAAAAGAAAATGTCAAGATTCCAAAGACAGCATTCCTATCCAAGGGACATTCATTGTAGAAGCCCACTACGATTGTGAAGTGGAAATTAGTGATGTAAAATTAAAAACATCCAAAAACTCTTTTGGAAATTCTCAAAAATTAGAACTTCCCGAGATGAATTATAAGCATTCTGTAATAAATTCAGTAAATGAAATAAAACCCATTAAACTTAATAACATAAATTTGAAAGACTTGAACATAATAGAAAAATCATTAAAAATTCAAAAACAAGAAATGGAAAACATAAAACCTTTAATTATTCATAATAATCTTATTATTTGGACAATCTTAATTTATCTCCTCATGTAATGTTTCTGATTTATTATTGCCATAAGCTTTTTAAAACTTATATTAAGAATAGAGGTCAAATGAAGAAAGAAGAGGCAGAACAACCTCAAGAAGTTTTTGCGGCAAGCCCCACAACTTCATTCTAAGGGTGGAGGAGTTATAAGTACGAGAAACCCAACAGAGACGCTCATTTCAGCATATGGACAGAATGTAATAAATAAGAGTGCATTTGTACTGTAAAACGCTTTTGAAATTCGATTTTTGAACTGTTCACTTCAAGTTTAATAAAGTTTGGTGTATTTTTGAATTTCACTTTTTTAAAAATATTGTTTTTGTTTTCGAACCCAAAACTCCCGCTTCGATCTCTGGCTGTGTGTATTTTCAGAAAAGTTTATTGTTGCTAGGTCTTTACTTGCCGTGCGTCTGCACCGGCTCTAATTCGCTATCTATTGAAGACAACACAAGTTGTTACTTCTGCCTATAAATACTATTGCAGTAAGTGATCCTGTAGGGATGCTAGGACATAGAATGTTGCTACGTAGCGATGACTGATCTAAAAATCACCTCAAGATTTGACATATATGTATAACAGTGCAAGTTAATAAGATCTTGTAAAACTCAATTTTGATACTTTTGGAGACAGCTCATAACATAATAAAAAACGGGACCTTCAATTTTAATCAAAAACTTCATTTAGCACTGAAAATGTTCTCTAATATACTTTGGATATACCTAACAAAGATCCCCTTGGTTGTTGTAAAGAGGGTGTACGTCATTATTTAACCTCATGGTAGGATAACATGGATTATTTTCAGAAAATTTGGTATGCTTTTGTCGCCAAAGTCGAAGTTTGAATAAATTCGAATCTACTTATTTCAGTTTTTTTCTTATTGTAACAAGACCTTGCTCTTTAAACCTTTGACATACATGTAAAAGTTTAATTTTGAGTCTGTGGCAATAGATATACATATGATAGCGATTAAATATAACGATATACTCTCTGTTTCCTGCATTAGTACATTTTTCAGATTTGTCTCGTGTCCATTCGGAAGTGCCCGCACAAATTCAGGTCAAAGAAAAAAAAATATATTTCGGTCATATATTTTCAATCAAATTATTGCGTCTATTTATTTTTACTCTTTGTACAGACTAAGGAAGGCTACAACAATGTATTCTGAAAATTTTGCTCTACAATTAATTTGCTATAGATATTAATGTGAAAAATGTCCTATGTTGTCTTTTTCTCCCCTAACACTTAAGATATTAATAAAATATACATTAAAATTCATCAATTCTCCTATAATTTAATTTATGTATTATTTAGTATATCAGTCAGCTTTTATGAACAGAAACCAAACATTGCTTAAATTTTATTGGCAAGCCGGCTTTGGACTGCAGTAAAATATTCTTCGGTTCAAATTCTACGTATTGGGGGGTTTCTGGTACCTTCTCTACTTCAAAGTTGTACAAAACATGTACTAAGGCTACCTTCACCACAACTTCTGCAAACCGTTTACCTAAAATAGTAAAAAAAATGTTTAATGTGTGTATTAATGGAAAGTAACCTACTTGATACTGAATTATGTAAAACGCATTTCCTGTTCATATTTGAATTCTACACCACAAACAAAGTTAAGTTTAAAGTTACATGCGTTTAAGAATTTTATCATTTTCCAAAACCATTACCTGCACCAAATACCAAGATGTAAAATAATTTGCAACGGTTATCAATAGGAATTTAAAGTTATGATGTTATTTACTTCCCTTTGAATCTGTTGTCAAAATTAGTCTTGTCATTTAAAATAACTGACTACAAATATCTAATTAGAAAGAATTTTGGTACAATTAACTACATGAACACAGAAACTTCACATTTCTGCAATAAGTATTTGTAGAAAGCCTTTAGAGATTTAATTTAACAATTTTTAGCGGCCACAGCGGTGTATAAATTGGGTCCCCTCTTTTAGTAAACACATGACAACCATGTATTTTTTAAACCACTCTGTAAACCTTAATAATGATATTAGATGATATTCAGATGATGGGGAAGTTTTACTTTATTTGTATTTAGATTGCCAAATAAACTGAAAAAGTGTTCTTGTAAAAGTTTTTTTTTAAATTAACATTTATAAATAATGCTAGAAGATTTTTGTTAAGGCAGATAAAAATAATAATTCGCTATCGAATACTGTTTAATCTCCGTATTTTGTGAATGATGCAATATTTTGTCTGTATTGTCGTCATCAAGATTGCTTAATATACCTTCTTCTTCTTCTTCCAAGGTTGGCCTTGCGGCCGGGGGTGGTCTTGATCTTTCGATCTTATTGACCATAAACAAGTGTTTTTATAATGTAGAAAAAAATTATAACAAAAAACGTTCCAATATATAAAATTTTCGATCAACACTGTTGTTTACTGTAAACCTGTTTTTCTTTTAGCTGTTTTTACTGGATTTATATCTTTAAAATATGTGCATCATTGGAAATATACTTAACACGATTTTAAATGTCACTTTGGAGTCATGCATTCACATATTTCTTGAATTTCACTTCCTTTTTCCAGTTAAAAATAGGTTTCACTTAACTGTTTTTTATTTGTGTAATTGCATAGCTGATAGAGCAATTATCGAGAACTTGCACATATGTCGAATACGAAAATATTGAAAATAAACAATTTCTTGAAATAAGATGACTGGTAATTTTTCCCCATATATAGCTAATAAGTATGATTGAGTAGATAAATCTAGAAAACTATTTACATAGTCGGGGTAGCCTTAGATTCCCGTTTTACACGCACATACACCAATTATCACTAATCACTCTTAGAGCGTCATTTTCACTATCAAAGCGTCTTTATGGAAAACAAGGGATTGAAAAAACCAAATTCACCTCATTCACAGCTGGTTGATGACTTATAATGTGGATATCAGGCGCTGGACCTGCTAACTTAACCTAAGACGAACACACACGTGCGGCTACCCCGACGGCTTAAACGGGAATCTCTTAATATACCAAATTATTTTGTGTCATGCATTATTATTATGTAACTTATGTTAGTTGTTACTACATGTATATGATTATCTTATGGTAAAAATAAATAGTTATTAAATGGTTCTTTGTTCTCAGTTCTTATGGTTTCGATGACTCTACCATACATTTTTAGTTTTTTAAACCTGTGCAGACTATTAATATCAATTTTAAATCGCAGCGCTGTAATATTTCTAGGTGTCTTATTATATACATAACATCGTAATACACTTAGGTCCAATTAAATACGTTTAAAAATTAGACTTGGCTTAATTTACTTTTTACAACCTTTAACCTTACAACTCAAAAATATGTATTCCGGTTTTCGATAATAATACTATTTACTACAAGCGAAAATATCTTTATATAGCTAACACAGGGTTACTAGAAACTTCTTGTAAAGTCTAATGGCATTCTTCTCTTTCAATCGACATCTTTATTGCTTACTCCAAACCATGGAGCTTGCGGTTAACATTGTCACTTAATTTCTCTGAACAGGTCTTAATTGGTCCCCTATTCGGTCAGCGTGTTAGTGTTAGTGTAAGCTGTTACTAGATTGATGCATGGGATGAGATGGTAACACTGACCTCATCATCCTGGTCTGAAATTGTCCACTTGAAGTAAAGCTAGCTCCCTGGAAGTAGGAGACCTACCGCTGCTTCACATGCCTTATTCGTTATCTGAGTTGTTTTCAATTCCTTATTCTTTTTGTTTTGGCACGGAGCCATATTCAGCTTTGGTCGCACTTCAGAACACAGCAGTGCTAAATCTGATACATGCCTGGAACGCTTGTCGTTATCATGACAGCAGTTTCTAGGCGCATAAACCAGTTCCTTTCTCTGACAATGTTTAAAATAGAGCGGCAGTCACTTGAGGCTAAACGATGAAAGCGACAGCGTCTTACGAATTATACTACCCGACTCTTGTTATCTCCTGCCTCTGTTTCTATTTCCTTGTGTTATCATTAGTACTGGTTAAAAATTTCAGGAGAATTTAAGTAATTGTCACTATTTTGTTATGACTCAAGTATTAATTAATCCTAATGTGTAATTTAATTTTTAATTAAAATTTCTATGTGTCAAATAAATTTGTTGAATTATTAACTTGCAAGATGAAGCTCATATCCGATGAATTGTAAATGCGGCAAATAGATCTTTTCACCCTATGTAATGCGCAGGCGTGTTCGGCATGTTAAAAAGTGGGGAATATGAACGTTTCGGACTCTTCCACAAATATGCATATTGAACTAGTTTCATTACCTATATTATAATTACACATAAATTAAATATTAATTTGCGGGGCTTTATTTGTACATCTTTGAACTATAGCACATTATTGTATTAAGTTGCAATTGTAGTTAAAATGATATTTTCAACTACAAGGAGAAAATGAAGCTGATCTATATGGCAGGTTAGGACAAAAATGTAACTCATATTATTATTAATAAATTACTTTGAAAGTCTCGTATTTACGTTATAAACAAGTATAAACGTGGTATAAACTGTCCAAAAAATTGACGGGCGTTGACGCATGCGCATAGTTTAGTCTATTTAGCAAAAGGTATATGAAATCAATACCGTTTTTTTCTGACTTCTGACATATGTCAAGTCCGTAAATTAATATATGGCAAACAGAGAATTGGAATTTTGATTAGAAAAACAAGTTTTATGTAGGTTTTCTATATTAATTAGAAGTTATATTAGTTTGTTTCCAATATATTATTGATATTCTATAATAGAAGTGTGTTTTACCTGGTCTCTGTATGGGTATTTCAAGATTAAGGTAGTGTGTGTTGTCGTTGTCGGAGTCGGTTTAGAAACAAATGGAACTTCAAGTTATCCAATTCATTCCCTTCCTAATCTATTTTCACATGTGTAAATGTGGGCCCCCTATAAGACGCTTTCGCTTCAAGAACTCCAAAATAGCCTTATTACTGCTCACAGTATTCATTTTCTTCTTCTGTGAACCTTTGAAGAATATTTTGCTAGAAACATGCATTTATTGAGCCACCTGGCCAAAGCAAGTAACATATCCGGAAATCGCACTGTTATGGCCTTAATTAGACATGAACCCATGTCTTCTAATGAGGTTCATGTCCAGTACAAAATCGATCTCTATATCTGACACTAAGGTCTTATGGAAGACGTCAGTTCGACTTCTGTCTCACCATGTAGTAGCAGTTTTTCATCGGTAATGACCCCAGATATCTCCAAAACCCTGGGCTTGACAACGGATAAAACAGTGTCGAATATAATATCACGGATTTGTTCAAATGATGGCACTCTGCAAGTCTGCGCTGCGACGACCTTTGCAGACTTCTCAGATGTTTACTATCCTGCGGGTTGATGGATGATTAACATGAAACTGGATGTCGCTGTTTAACGATGATTGTAGCACCCCAATTATGCAGTTTTACTTATAATGATTTAGACACCCACAGCGGTTTACCCTCTTGATATTGGATTGTCTTCCGGTAGTTGGATATAATTCTCACAGCACAGTCCATTTTAACGTTGTTAGTAATTATTTATTGAAAACATTTTACTTTGGTGGACCTTATCTCGTCACCGCGCATGGCGAAATATATGATCATCTGGTTCGTTATCCCCGGGCCTTCTTTCTCTAATGAATATACTTTCTTCAAAACTTTGATCACATTCAGCACTACTTCCATCTCTAAGAACTTCCTCAAGCATCTGCACCTTAGGTGCTTCTGAAATTTGGTGTCTTTGTTGTCACTAATGAAATTGTGGCAGGGAAACTGCTTTTCAAAGTTTTCAGTTGCACTGGGATAAGTAATATGTACTTGAATTCTACTAAGCTAAGCCACTTGGGTTAAAAATTTATTGTCATACCTTTTATTGAAGTATGAAATTATTTTTTTAAATTCTACTTGCTTTTCTACGGACATACTCTACAATAATTGTAGTGCAAAGTTTCTTAATAAATTCACAACCTGCCTTTTTCTCAATATCAAATTCATTGCTATAGCAATAAATTGATTTGTAATAAAATATTTGGTACTTACTGTAACCTTAACAATATTCTCTCAATATTTTGTTCGATGTTATTCCTTCAGTACTGATGACTTTGGTTCCTATGTTTTTTAATTTATCTTGTACTTTTTGGTTTTCACAAGTAACCAAACTTAACTGTTTGTTTTTCATTTTCACCATTTTGTTATATTAACTAAACCTCAGTAGTTAAGTCATTCATGTTCGATTTTAGTTCAATTTGATTCCTCAAATTGTTGTCATTGAATTTTTACTAACCTGTGCTGGTTTTTGTCAAAAACTTTTCTTAGTTTTGTTCCTTACCTTCTACGATTTTCTGTTCAAAATTTTGCGAACAACATTACTGTAGTATTCTCTAATATTTTAATAATTTATTTCCGTTAGATTTTATTTTTATCACTTTGAGCTTTTCGTTTTCTCTGGAATGATATAAGGGGGCCTCCATTAATTACGTGAGTTTCCAATGTTGGGAAAGGGGACCGGCAAAAATTTCCAAATCTCAAATGGAGGAGAGTTCAATAGATATCTCAAATCAACTTTTATTATTTTTATATATAGCATTTTTAACTGACCCTAAACGAAGGCTAATATCAATTCTGTCATCAGTAATAATTGATAAATTTAGTGCATGAAGCAAAATATAAGATGATATGATGATAAATTGAAATTGGTGGATTAAAACTTACAGGGAAAATCTCCCATAAGGAAAAGGGAAATCTCTCCAAATATTACGAAATCACACCAAGTGGAAGAGAGGGGTCCAAGTTTTCAAAAAAACATTTCGCTTTTTTAATTGCCATCGCATAGCAATATTTTCTAATCGTACCCACCGATTTTTGACTCGTGATTTAACTAGGCGTTCTTGAAACTCCAGCTATGTTTGAATTGGTAATTGTTCAATTATTGAAGCGAACGCTTCTTAACGGAGGCCCACATTTACAGATATGAAAATAGATGAGCAAGGGAATGAATTGGATAGCTTGATATTTCATTTGTTTCGGCACCGACACTGACACCGCCACCACACACTACCGTGATCTTGAAATACCAATACAATTCAGTTCACTATGTATCAAACATAGACCATGTAAAATACATTATAAGTTTCTTCTTTTATAGAATACCAATAATATATAGGAAATAAACTAATATAACATCCATTTAATATAGAAAACCTGCACAAAATTTGCTTTTCTAATAAAAACACCATTAAACTCATGTATGGACTAGGTACATATTATCAAGTAAACATTTTACATTAAGACTCCTGACTGATAATTTTATAGAAAGTTAATAATAAATAGGAAATAAACCAATATAACATCCAAGTAATATAAAATATCTGCACAAAATTCACTTTTCGTTCTAATAGACACTCCTATTCTCTCTTTGTGATAAGTCTCATACTTCAGAAATTAAAAATAATACCACACGAAATGGCAACTTAAAACCATTAAACTTTCATATTATCAATGAATATAGACTCATAGAAGGATACACATTAAGCAAAACATGTCTTTTTTACATAGCTTTGTTATCGTAATAAACAAACTACTCAATAGAGGGTGTATTATATACATCCTGAGCTTTTAAATGCACCAAAGACAAGTGGTCTAGAGTCTAAGGCGAACGGCTGCAGATCAAAAGTTTTCAGGTTCGAAACCGAGAACAATTATATATTTTTTAATACTATTTCATTATTAATTAATTTTATGTACTTTTTCAAGTGACATAAAATGAGTAAAACTCATTTTAATATTACATAGAATATGAACTTAAAAAATTTTAAATTGTTGCTATCATTGATTATGTAGGTATACAATTTATTGTTTTATATAAATTTTGTGTTTGTAATGATTTAAGCTAAGAATAAAACAAACTTTTTTTTGACATCTTGTCTTCAAATACTTATTTATCTGAACCAAACTGTTTATAAACATTTACTCAATATATATACCTATATTCCTTTGCAGATATTGTTAATTTAAGAATTAAATTAGGATTGATACTTAACTCGTAACAAAATAGTGACAATTGTTTTATTTCACATGATATTTATTTACATTTCTGTGAGTTACACGAACAAAGAAAAATAGAGACAGTGAGATAACGAGAAAAGGGAAGTATATTTCATAAGAAGCTTTCACTTCCATCGTTCAGTCTAAAATGACTGCTGCTCTGTTTTTCGTCAATTTTGGACAGTTTTTGTACCGTTTTATCCACTGTTGATCACTTAGGTTTCAGTAATCATACACCTCAGAATTAGTTTCACAAAAGCTGAACATACAATTCAGAACTAAATACTAACTTGCTCGAAAACCATACTACTTACTAGAAACAAAATAATCTTTAAATAGCATTTCGGGTGATTTTGGGTGCGATAATGGTTTGTCTGGTGCTATATTAAAGCTGGAGCAGAGACGAAAATTTTGAAATAATTAATTAATATTGTCAATTAATTTAATTTTAATTATAGAGCCCATATTTCTTAGGTTGTAAAATTAAGTTGTAATTTAAAGTTATGTATTTTCCTCTGACTACTTCTTTCCACTTATGTAGAGTTTGGTATGTATGCCACTTTCTTGTTGCCTATAATATTGAACTATTTCTTAGGCCAGATTTTTTAGATCACCATCGTTAACAACGTGTTTGTAATGCTCAGAAGTGTTTGTTACATGTTTGCCACTTCACGACCATTACTTATCTGATCAAGTACTTGATAGGTTTATCCTTAGTATTTTGCTAGTTTTAATTCAATAATTTCTACTTAATTGGTGATCTTATTGATCTTCCCGTAAAAATTGCACAGTTAATCTCTTACAATCTCTTACCTATTCAGGGCATACATTTAACCTTTTGTTTTTAGTTCCGCAAGAACATATGAAAACTGAAACTTTGTACCAATTAGCTTCAAATTGTAGGTAATACCCGTTTCCATTAAGTAACCTTAGTTGATGTCAAAATTTTCTGTTTTACCTCTTTTCCTGCAGTTAATGTAGCTACCAAATTTAATCTGGGCAACTTGTCTAAATATATTTGGATAGATTTTTGTGCCCTAGAATGTGACTTTATTAACCCGATTGGTAAATAGAAATCACCAACTCATTGCTATTTTTTGGTATATACCTATTTTGCCAATTTACAGCAAACATGTTTGACTTACCTAGACAAAATCTTGGACCATTTCCAAATGGAAAATGAATAAGATGTTTTTCGTTAACATTTTTTACAAATCGATTGGGGTTGTACTTTAATGGCTCCTCATAATATTTCTCATCTCTTTGTATGGATATAATTGGTATATATATTGCCGTTCCTTTCTCAATTACCAAGTCTGTCCCAGGAACATTGTAATCTGTGTCACAGCGTCTGTCCAAAAATGGGAGAACAGGATATTTTCTTAATGTTTCTAAAAAAAGTCTTTTCAGTTACATATGACAATGATTATAATTTTTTATTGAATTTATAGCTAACGAAGCTACTTCATTTTCTTTTAACAATGAATTCTTATAAAATTGCCTACGATACTCGATTTTTTAATTTCGAAATCATTCTGTTTTAAATTGCATTCATGCGGACGAATGCTGAACTTCATAATACTATTATAAATTTTTCCTGGGTTTTAATTACAAATTTTTACACCTCAACAACGATGACTAATACCGCAGAGATCACTCTGCTATGCTATTGATTCAACAATACTTCTCTTCTGCTGTCTGTCTATCGCCTTTTTTTACCCTCATAGCCGTCTTAATGTTTTATATCTCTTCCATTACGGTGACGTGTATCATTTCTAGTTCCATAGTGGTATTTGCGGGTATAACTTTCTTGTCTTCATTGTTTATTTGAATGTTTTGTTTTACCATTTTGGCAGCTTACAATAAAATGTTAAAACAATATTAACGAGAGGACAGGATTGAAATTCTGTGATAACAATAAATAACGCTTTTTTCCCCTGTTAATACAGTATGACGATATCAAGAAGATGTCTGGTCGCAGACAAAGAACAACATAACATGACAGAAAATTAAGGATAATTTTCATAACTGCATGTGTTTACAAATGAACAAAAATTACTGTGTATAGAAAACCGAAAAATTAGGGGATATTAATGTAAGTTATTATATCCAGCGAATAATTTGTTTAGGATACTTCACACAGAAAGACTTTTACTATATTCAATAGTCTTATTTCACATATTTATGTGGCATTAAAAGTGTTACTCCAACATGAAATAATTCCTTGTATACGATATTTGAGCAGTGTGGCAGTATTACATCAAGAATGAAGAGATAACGTTTGACTACCCTTACTCACTTCATTCGAAGCAACTTGAAATTCGTGGCTTCACAGTTTCGAAGTTTGTTGAATATAGTACAAGGTCGACCATGTTCTCCCCTTGGCGAATGTAGTTAGAAGGATATTAGCTCCATAAGTGAAAGAAGTGCAAATTGTCTATAGTAGGCAACAACCGCCAAAACCTTTACTGTAATAGCCCGTTGTATATTCCTCTAAATAGCAAACCCATTATTAAGTCGCTCACGAGGACAGTGTCTTACGCTCATACAGTCATCGCGCCATCAGACAGAAGCGCGATTCGGCGCTAGTCAATCATATACTTAATACTAAAAGTCAATATAAGCATTAACCATGGCTGCTATGAATAAAGGCTAATAACACGACTGCGCCATGTAGTGTACGCATTGTAAGAGCTATTAGAAACGTTATGGCAAATCAGTCTTGTAACTCTAGTTGTCCAAAGTGCATTAAACATTTCAAGAAAGTTTTGCGCGCCATCTCTTGGTTGGATACATCCCTAAACACTAATTTACGGGAAACTGCAATACCCGCTGCATTTTGTAATATTCGTTTCGTGAAGGCATTCTTGACATAAATGCTATATGAGATTTCTATTTAGAATTCCGAGTATGATAGTAAGAAAAATCTCTTTTTATTAAAATAAATACTAAATAGAAATGTCATACAACACCTATATAAATATTTCATTTTTGGTAATAAAAAAGTGAATAGGAAATCATTAAGATTATCATAAATTTAAAGTCATGAAATGTATTTCTAATTTATTTCTTTAAAAGTACAGTATATTAACTGAACTTAATCAGATTTTATATGAAAACTCAGATTATAAAACTTTAAATGTAATATTTGATCCCAAATCTGATTGTAGTAAAGACCTGTCCGAAATTTTAACAGCTTATAATTTTCTTAACTTCTACATACTCAATAAAAAAAAAGTTCATTATAGTTGGATTATCTATTTCCTCATTCGTATTTGATACATCTACATTTCCTTAATAGGGTGAAATCTGCGGCGTTAGCTATTTAAGTCTTTAGCACCAAAAATACTCCACTTATGGACGAGTTTCTTATTTTTAGCAAATATGAGACGAGCGTCTTACCACAAATATAAAAGTTAAAAAAAAACATTAATTATTCTTTTCTTATCTCACGGCTCCCTCAGGCAGAAGAAACTGACGCTGAAGCTGAACAACCGTTGGAGGAAGGGTTATATGCACTTCCAGCAAAAACATCAATCGTTGAAACTTCCGACAATGTTGCTTCAGCAAACTTAAATGTATGTGTTTTGTAATAAAAGTGCACGCTTGGCCCTTTCAGGTATAAAATCTGAACGATTCGAACAATAGTAAGTGTCTGTCAAGAAAAAACATCGATGTTTTTATTCGATGTAAAACATCGGAACCCTGCATCGATGTTTTTTAATACATCGCTAAAAATCACAAATAATTTATTGATTTGAAACTGAAAATGGCTGACGAGAATAATCACACTTTAGTTCCTTAGGACCAATAGCTGTTCATTGCTCATAGATTTCACCCAGTGTTCATTACAATTATTTAAAAACATCGATGGATCCAATGGAAAAGACCTTTTCAAAACATCGAATCAATTAGATGTATCGTATGGATTCGATGCATCAAGTTTTTGTGAATATTCCTACTAGTAAGTTTACAAGAGAGTACTATAGCCTAGAGTGAGGACAATAGTAATTTTTAGGGAAAAAATAAAGGATCGCTATAGACAGTCTATGCATACATCTCACCGGATAGTAGATAAGATTTTGCTGTCAGCTGAAGTGTGTACTCAATAAATACGTCTGCCGTTATTAAAATGGGTTTGTAAGACCCTAATAAATAAAATATATATAGTGAGTCCCCATGCCATGCCAATGCCAATAAGTATAGGGGCCTCACTGTACAAAACCCTAGGTCTGGTCAAATACATACCGGTAGCTTTTCACTGGCTCTTAGACTAGTATACAAATCATCAGTTTAAAGTGAAATTTGTTGCAATTAATATTTCATTATCTTATATTAAAATTACTGCTAAAGTTTCTGAAATCTCTCTTGCTAAAGAACAAACAGACAATTTAGGAAGCCAGCTCTATATAGTCCCGTGGTATAATTTCGACAATTGTTCCATGGCCATATTGACCAGTACAAATTTCTGGATGACAAAGTTTTTTCCAAATTGTGCTTTTGATGAAATTATATCACATAACTATCTATCTATATGAGTATCTATTCTATGACAATTGACAGTGATTTTCAACGCCACATGAAAATACACATTTACTCTATAGAAATTTTGAATTCAAACGCAAAGCGTCATATTTACACATAACTGCAGTTATTCTGTGAAACATTTTGTGACGCCAAACCACCAGCCAGTTTCAATATAATAATGACAATCTTAATTATTGACGGAAAATCAATTATTTTCTTTGTAAAAAATGTTTCAATTGGAAACATCTCTCAAGTTTTTCCTAAATCAGACAAGTACTTGAAAATTGTAAATGCAGATCAGTGTAAGAAGGAAACTTTGTAAAATTGCCCGATCTACTGGTTGTCCATACTGAAATTCTTCCTCACAGTAATTCTGAGAGAAATAATCTACAAACTGATCAACCAGTATTCCTGTATGTAGTGTGTAGTGTTTTGTATATTATGTAATTCTTATCTGTGTTTATTTCGAGATGTTGCATCATTTTCAAACTTTATACATTAATACAATTATAAGCAATCTCTATGGCAAACACAGGGATTCTTTAATTATGAAAATATACATTACATCACTTTTGTGTAATATATAAATAGTCAAGATTTAGTTTTAGTTGATTCTGCTTTTTCCGTTCTCAAGATTGAGTTTTATCTATCATGAGTCTTCATTAGTTCTTGAACTAAATTAGTCATACCAAGGAACAATAGATGAAATAAAGGGGGGAACACACTGTTGAAACGCGATGCCACCTGATATGAAGCGTTGAATGTTACGTCAAATCAAATCGTAGTATTGTTCATGGCTAGAAATACACCAAACATACCCGACAACACACTTATGCGCGTGTTTGTAGTGTATTTCTAGCAATAAAAAGTACCACGATTTGATTTGACCTAACAGGCGTCACGTCGGGTCGGTTGGTGTTGCATTTTGACCATGTATACTAAACTAATATAGAAATTATTTGTATAGCATACCCATAAGACAAAAATCCAAAAATTTCATTTTCTTGAGAGCGTCATAATTGACATCTACAGATTCTTCGATGACTGACAAAATTTCCTGTCTTAATTGTTTTTGGATATCCGGATTGACTGCCATTTCATACAACGTGAAGGCAATGGTAGAGGCAACCGTTTCAAAACCTGCGATGAAAAATTGTATGCCTTGGGCAGCTATTTGGTTTTGATCTGTAATTATAACGTTATAAGAAATTTTGCGCAATATATTGCAGTTTATATTTCAGCGTTAACATCTTTGTTTTTTTAGTACCACACTGAGGAACAAAAAAATACGATCCTTCAAAGCACATATACTTGTGAAATTATTTTATTACATGAAATTAATTGTGATAGTCTTATTAATCATTTCAAAAAGTATTTTGAAACAATTTTTATAATAACCCTCTGGCGCGGTTATTTATGAATTTGTTTATTCTATGAGGCATTCGTAGAATTAGATACACTATATCATCAAGACTCATCCAAATCGTCCAAATTTTATCCCAGAATTCACTAAAGTTTGCTGGTCGACGTGGCAATAGACTATTAAGTTTTCCTCAGTGAATTGGATAATATAGCATTGTGCTAAGTCATTGATATAACAACGAAATCAAGATTTCACTTCACACAAAGGCAAATAAAAACTAATATTGAAAATGCCTCTCTTCAACCTTATTCCACCATAAACATAAATGATGCTCCTATATATCCCGTAATCACTGAGTATTTTTGCTTACTTACGATCACTCCCTCCTCTTATTTCCTAACCCCATAAATAACTCTCTTTGGCCATTCCCTAATACTACCCAAAACATATCTGCTGAACCCAAATTCTTATCTGTCCCTCTAACTCCACTTCCAGATACATCTCTAAATTTGGTTATTATTAACCCTGAAGAAGCCGATTGCGTTACATCCGACAAAATTGTTGCTAAATGCTCAATACTAGTCCCATCTAACGAGAACCCAATTCGCTGCCCCACACCTCTGACTGACTATAAATTCCTTCTAATATCGTAACGCATACTGTAACTCAATACGCCTCAATACTCGACCTTGTCTTGGATGATATCACTAAAGGAGCGCATTCCTTCCTCCGAAACCGCGACAAACACCTAGCTAATATCCATTAAGGAACTTAAGATGAGAAAATACAACAATATCCTTTGTACTACTTTAACCTCACAGAAATATCATATTTCACGCTGGGTAAGTTCCCTTCACAATATTATTATCACTAAAGCAGTATTAAAAGAAGCATATTATCTAATCTAGCCCTATACAGTAGAAAAGGAGTTGGCCTACCCGATCCCTATATTCACTCCTCAAGACAAGGTGGTACTCTGGGAGTTTTTCTTGTCATTCTGAAAATATTTAACAATAACTGACTTAAAGACTTTAAGATACTTTCTCTCAATCTAAACGTCAATAAACATCTTACAGACCTAGAGTCATCGAATAACTGACTGCGAAATGCTCCACCATATTGGATCTCAAAAACTTACTTAAATGCCAGCCTGCTGCGGGGAAATCGTTGACAGTCGCGATATCTTCCGTATAGATCCGCAGCTCATGGAAACTGTTGCGGGGAATGTGACATCAGGAGACCAAATAATTACATTCACCAGAACTGCTGCATTTCATAATAACGTGCTGGAAATCATTAAGAATGAAGCAGTTAAGGGACCATGGTCCGTAAAAGTAGAGCCTAGATTTAGATTTAGATTTAGATTTCTTTATTTGACTACGGTACATATTAAACAATGTTTGTAGCAAGTCCAAAATACACTCCTAGTGAGAAAAAAAATCACAATTAAAATAATATAAATATGAAATAAATGTTAAAAATAAGAACACATATAAACAATTAAAAATTAGACACTAAAATTCGGGGAGCACATTTTGTGGTCCATGTAATCACCAACTGAATAAAAACAAAACTTATGTAGGTAGTTCTTCAAACTCTTTCTAACTTTATTTAAGCTCAGAATTTTTAATTCTTCTGGCAAGATATTGTAAGCATTGTAGTTTAGCGAGTTTTTCATTGTCTTATTTAATCGAAAACGGGTTGTTCGAATATTTCCTGCTTTTCTTGTACGATATTGATGTACATCAGACTGTTTAGTCAAAACATTAATGTTCTTGTGTATCTCTAGGAGCACGTGAAACAAATAAAGGGAAGGCAATGGCAAGATGCGGAATCTCTGAAATAAAGGTTGACACGACTCACGAACTCCAGCTTTAGCCAGTATTCTCACTGCTCTTTTTTGTAACCTGAATATCAGAAGAGCATTCGACGAATTTCCCCAGATCATAATTCCATAATTGATATGTGAGTGAAATACTGAGAAATATGCAGTTCTTAAGGTATAATAGTCTGTAATATTTTGAAGTTGACGAAGTAGAAAGAGTGAACTTGATAATCTACTTCTTAAGTGGTCTATGTGAACATTCCACGATAAGTTATTATCTAAATAAATACCTAGTAATTTTACGCTAGCTGTATCAGTATTAGAAGTGGTTGAAAACATAAGACTTTGTGTTTTTTCCTTGTTAAGCTTGAGTTTATTAGTAGTGAACCATTTTTCAGATTTTGCTTCTATATCGTCCGATAGTTTGGTGTGATTAGCTAAATTGGTGTCAGAATACACAAAACTCGTATCGTCTGCAAATATAACAGATTTATTGGGACGAGTAAAATTAGGCAAATTATTGATGTAAATAATGAACAGTATGGGTCCAAGGACGGAACCTTGAGGAACACCGTGTTCTATTGATCTAAATTCAGACGTAGAATCATTATAAGTAACGGCTTGAAAGCGATTTGTCAAGTAAGTTTTAAATATGGATAATGAAGATCCTCTAACTCCGTAGTAATTAAGTTTAGTTAGTAAAATTTCATGCGAGACACAGTCAAAGGCTTTGGAAAGATCACACAACTTAATCGCTGTATGGGTTCCATTCTCAAGGCCCTCAACCACTCCACTCACCACACTCAAAACTGCTTTTGTTGTTGAACGATTTTTCCTAAATCCGTACTGGGAATTATCTAGAAAGTTATTTTCCTCAAAATAAGAAACTAAACGATGCTTGATTAATGTTTTTATTATTTTGCTGAAAGTAGATGTAATTGTTATTGGCCGGTAGTTATCTACCAAAGCAGTGTCACCTTTCTTATGTAAAGGAATCACTTTTGAAAATTTAAACGAGTTGGGAAAAATCCCAGTGATAAAGATAGAGTTTATCAAGTTGGTCAATGGTTTTAATATGATATGAAACGTCTCCTTAATAATGATACTACTGATTTCATTCGAATCCAGACAACCAGACTTTTTTAAACCACGGATTGTGTTTGCAACTTCTTCGTTCGGGACTGGTGTTAAGTAAAAAGAGTGACTAGGACAAGGAAAATTTCTGAAATGCAATAAATCTTGATCTGATATGGCTGGTAAAGACTTTATTATATTTTCAGCAATACTAACAAAAAAATCAGAAAATTGTTCTGGTGAAAGCGAACTATCAATTGAGGCATTTTTATAGGTTTCTCTGTTTTTATTCCTTTCGTGATTTATTATATTCCAGCAAGCTTTTACTTTATTATTTGATGAAGAAATAAATTCACTATAAACAATTTTTTTAGAAATTTGCAATTCATGTTTGTATTGTTTTATATAATTATGATAATTAGTAACGAACACTTGTTCATTTCTGACTTCTGAAATAACTTTTAAGATGGCTAAAGTTTTTCTCATATTTCTAAGTGAATCATTAAACCAATTTACAGGACAATTTTTCTGTTTAATTGGTGCTTTCTTCATGGGAAAATTACTACATATTAAATTGGATTAAGTGTTTGTTAGGAACGATGCTAGTAAATTGACATTCTCATTTTTTTCAAAAAAATCCCAATTTACATTTAATAACGAGTCTTTCAATTTACGAAGTCCTGATTTTGTTATGACTCTTTTTTTGGATGAGTTGTATTTGACATCTTTTTGCAAAACGTCAAAAATTATATATTGTGCACGATGATCTGAAAATCCAGGTTCAAACACACTGGCTCTAAATAATTTTGTATCTAAATTTGTAAAGATATTATCAATGCAAGTAGCACGCGATGATGTTATGCTTGTATATTCATTTATGCAAATGGAAAGTTAAAAGAATATAGTAAGTCTTTCAGCTCTTTCAAAAATGGAGAACTTATTTTAAAATTAATATTAAAATCACCCATAATATTATTATTCTACTCTTAAATTTCATAACACGATTTAAGACAAGCTCAAATGTCTCTAAAAATATATCAAATTTTCCATTTCCAGATCTATAAATCGATATAACAATAGTTTTTAATTTTAGTAATTCGACTCCACAAAACTCGGCATTTTGTTCTGAATTAAATTCGTCTAAATTTACATGCTTAAATTTTAAATTATTTTTTACAAATATTGCCCTGCCACCCCTTTCCTTTATCTTCCTACAGAAAAAGTGTGCAAGAACATACCTATCCAGATTAAGATTGACAAGATTTGCTTCTCTCAGCCAGTGCTCAGAAACACTTACAACATCAAAACTATATTCAGACAAAAATATATCAAATAATTCAATTTTGTTAGTCATACACTGAGTGTTAATATGGAATACACTCACCGAATTTTTACAGTTCATTAATTTTAACAAATAATCATCTAACTTATTGTTGTCCGTTTCTGTTACTGTTATGCATTTTCTTGTGTCGTATTGTTCACCATAAAATTCTCCCTTTTCAAATTATTTTTAAAATGGAAACGCCTAATCACAGAACCTTTAGGCCAAATTAATGGATTATAAACCTCATCCCAATTTTCCAAAGGAAATGAAAGTTTGTACGTTGAGGAATATTCTGTTCTATTCCACTCCTCGCATTTAAAAGTTACATTCGGTGATATATTTGATAAGAACTTTTTTAAATCATTTACCTTCATTTCCGGTGAAATATGTGAAACATGTAAATGTCCCACTCTAGGTACAGTTTTAAAATTTTTGTCGTCATTGTTTCCAAATATTGCATTAAATTTATGGGCGTTGTTTTTATTTGGGGAATTCCGCAAAGAATTCCCATACGTTTTTATCGGCAGGTGCTTATCACTTTGTGTACCAATTTCTTTGCCACAAATATTTTTTGTTTCTTCTCGGTTACACCGATTTATGTTTTCAATTTTTTTAGTGGAGTTTAAGGAATCTGATTTTGCGGTGTTTGTTGGATTTGAGTTCTTTCTAGTAGATGGTGCTACTGATGTAGCATGTAAATTAATATTTAATTTTTCTTTTAATAATGAAATTAAAGATTCTTGCTCTTCACACCTCTTTTCTAAATGATAGTTTAGCTTACTCACTATCTCTGTTTCCTTTCGATCGTTTTCACTTGTAGTAGATTTGACACATCGTCTACAGGTTATGTCTTCGTCAGCATTTTGAAATGTTTCACTTCTACGATTAACTATTGCACTAATTTTATTAATATAGTTTGTCAATATTACATTAGTTGTCGTCACTGGCACTTTAAAACACAAAATTATGTCTATTAACTCGTTCTTTTTCAAATTATTTAATTCCGACGTTAACAGAGGTATATCAACACCCGCCATCTTTTTTCCGTCTAGTATAACAGCTGAGAGTGGTGCTTCACAAATTCCGTACCAAAGACTGCAACAAATGCGGCCTCTTATTAAAAGCTACAGTACCAAAAAACAGTATTGAGTTGAACCTAAGAACTGGAAGTAAAGCAAACAACAAATGTTTCGTTGAAATCATTATTCTCACAATTATTATCATCTGACAACATAACGATCTCCTTCTAGATGTTCTAAATGAGTTCTTTTTCGATAAACTTGTAACTCCACGCTCCCTCTATGTATCAAGTAATCTTGTTCCTATTGATCATCTTATCGTTAGATTCTACTCCCCGTCTTTTATCTTCAAGCTACATCTGCCATCATTTGCGCTATTTGTATGGCACCATATGGCACCAAGTAAAAAGCTGAAAAAGTCGAAAGGGAAACCCTTTAAATCTTACAACATTTTAGGGTGAGGTTAGACGGTGTGTTGCGCGGCCCGTGAAAACTCCCACGATGATTCGTACCTTTTCTCGAGATACAAATGATGTACATATAATTTTTGCCACCTAACCTCTTGGCTCCCATCTACGTAAGCACCTTTAAATTTACCTCGATAATTTTGTGTTAACTCGTGCCGAACGTCTTCATTTTAACAAATTGTGCATTTTTTATTGATACAATGACGGTACCGACCGACATTTGTTGGTTACCACACGCCGCGCCAATCTACCTCTGGAAACAAAAAAAAATCACCCTTGCTATCCCAATAAATTAGGAATTTTTTGTCCTACAAATTAATAAACGGTGTCGTCCATCAATAGAAATTTGTGTAGGTATTGGAGAGACAACAAAGGATATTTGCAGTAATAAACAAAAAACCTGCACTTTAAGAAAGGGTCCAAAATCATCTTGGGAGGTTTCACGGGTCGCCCAACAGGCCGTCTAACCTCACGCCTAGATAAGACACTGGGATCAATAGCTATTCAGCCCAACTGTGCCGATGAGACTGAGTGCTGTTGCCGACAGCCATGGTAGTCAAGGGACTATGTTGATATTACCAACAATGTTTCAATGGAGCCTCGGTTGTCCGCATAATTTTCAAATTTACCATATGATGTGGGTAAATATAAGAGCTCCATTTTTAACAGCCTTCCAAAAAGAGGAAATTATCAATTCGTCGGAATTTTTTTTTATTCATGGCCAACGATTATTCAAAAACGGCTTTGGCAATTTTGATGATTTAAACTGCATTATCGAAAAATCCCATATAATTGTCTACAACATGAGATTTACGGTTTTCCAGAAAATCTGAAAAAAAATGGAAATAAGGGACTACATTTCATTGAATTTTAATAAATCTTCACTGTTTTCTCTAAAACTGCTAAAGCAATTTGAATATTATAAATTGTGTTCTGCAAAGATATGTTCCAGCTTGATTATTCCGTATATCTTTCTATAACGTAAAACATACCATTTTTCTGGAAATCGGAAAATATATCCAAAAAAAACTGTAAACATCATGGTAAATGTCAAATTTCCGTCGTAAAAATCTAGTTTAAATGCTAGATATGCCATGAAAGTATATCTTACAGGGTATTTGTAATGGTTTTCATTTTGATTCATTTGAAGAAGCCAGTTTCTTTTATAGACGAAGTTAAGTTAAGGGGCTTATATTCGCGTGAAAATATTCCATTAGTTTATTGAAACGAAAATTTGTTATGCGGGCGATTTCTTTTGTATGGTATACTGTTACAGGTGTGTTGTATGGTATACTGTTACAGGTGTGTTATGTGACATAAGCAGTTGCATAGAAGGTGGGTTGAAATATAAGTTGGAATTGAATTATTTATACAGAGTGGTCCAAAAAATATTGTTTTGGGTGTCACATAAGTAGTTAAGTATACAAGGTGGTTGAAATAAGTGTGGAGCAAAACTATATTTATACATTGTAGAGTAGAAATCCAGTTATAAAGGGCGGTTAAAAAAGCTATATAGTGTAACACATAAGTAGTTCCTTATACAAGGTGTTTGAAGTAAGGATAGAGTGAAATTATTGTTATTCAGAGTGCATCAAAAATTTGTTATATAAGCATAAATAGGATATTTGAATTATAGGATAGGGTATAATATAACTATAGACATGGGTTCAAAAAAATGTAGAAGCGGTTGAATTTTGTTATATGAGCAGTTGCATAAATGGAATACTAGACGTATGGGATATACAGGAACAATTTAAAAAATAGAAAAATAAGGAGTCACTATTGTGGAGAGGATTTATACAGGGTAGTTTTAAATATATTAGGACCGTGTGAAATTAAATTATAGTTGTACAGGGTGGTTCAGAAAATGATAGAAAAATAAGTTATATAGGGGTGACCAACACACTGAAGCATATACAGTGTGGATGCAGTGGCGGCGCAAGACCTAAACTTAATGTGGGCAAGTTACATTTCGCGATGCCCTCTGATGTTGCAAATAAAAAGGGAATATGAAATAAGAAATCCTTTGAAATTAAGGTGCGAGGCCATTTGCACAGCGAGGCCCTTTGTACGGCGAGGCCCATTGCACGCGAGGCCGTAGGCAGTGTGGATTACACCCTCTCTATGTGGATGCATTGTTGAGTGAATTACAGTTACACTTATAGAACTTGGTCCAAATAATAAACCAATTAAGAAAATATAGAAATATAATACAAATTAGCGACGGAGAAAGAGAGAGAATGAAATAAGAATACGCTAAAATATTCAACAGATGTGTTCCTTAAGTCAGTTAAAAAAAGAAGAATGTCTGAAAATAGTGATTGATTGCACATGTTTCTAAACGGTTTTTTTTTTCAAGTCAGCTGAAGTTGGTTCTTTTTTAAATATAAACTATTTTAATATAAGAATAGCAAATTTGAAATTTCCTAAAGACGACAGAGATTGAGGTGGAACCCAATCGAAACATTGTCATAACATTAAACTGAAGACAGGACTAGTCTATTAATTGCTATGGTTCTGAGGAAAACAGATCGGTTTTATCTGATACTACCTTGTTATATATAACATTGCCTTCTCGGTTTCCTTGTCCGCTATTAAAGTGTTTTCCTTTCTTTTCCTTATTACCCAGTCCTTTTTTTAAGTCTGAAATTTATTTAAAATTTATATACATTTATTACTTTTATTAAGAAAAACAGTTAATTGCTGTATTTTGCTTACTAATATTTGTTAATTTATTTTCTAAATCTCTATTCGTAAAGTATATCCCTCTTTGCTGTTTATTTATAGTAATAACTGTTCATGACTTGTTGCATTTTATTATTCATTATTATCTTTATATTATCGTTTATTATAGTGTGACTGTATTTTAACCAGTAATCGGGACTTTATTTCTTCCTGATATTTCTGGTTATATGATGCAAGGTAATTAATAAAATCTGTATCTTTTACTTGATACTCTTGATCATGTCTTATTTGAAGAACACAGTCCCCAATATTTCTGAGAGCAAAACATCAGGGCGTTTAAAACCTTCACGTCGCCCATGACCTTAGACCACCTTATCCAAATTTTTAATTAAAAATATTAAAAATCAATTTATTCCAATCCCATAAAGCGTTCTTTAGCTAAATTGTTTAAATGACATAACTGGCGAAAAACGCGGCATATTTGCCAACAAAGTAAATCAAAAACTATTAGTAAACTAGTATTAAACTATACTCTCTTCGAGGTGTCATTCCTTTGTACGCAAGACAATATATATTATATATCAATATAATACATATTGTTTCTGGTTAGGGAACCTTCATCAGTTGCGCTTCCCACAATTGAATGTCCTCTCAGTTTCAGTTTCATGTCTTTATTGTCAGAGTTAAATTTTTACAAATTTCTTACTCCTAGTCCATATTTTTATACCTATTTCCCTAATTTGTTTTACATGTTTCATATACTTTTCCCTACGCTGTTACAATGTTTTCCCTACGCTATCCCTTAAGATATTTTATTCACTAAGATATTTCATTCCCTAAGATGTTACTTAACTGTTACTTCCTCTTCTGTCTGCAGTAGCGCCATCCTGGGTCTCTTCGTCCTGTGTTTCTTGCTTTCGTCGTAGTTTGTGGCCTCTCGTAGTAGTGGGTTCCTGTGGTTTTCCATTCTTGCTATCTCCTTCTTAGTCCTCCTTATTATTTCCCCTTTTATAGTGCGTATCCCTAGATCTCTTCTTAGCTGCTCGTTTCTCATGTACCATGGTGCGTCCGTCATTCTTCTCAGGGCGTTGTGCTGAATCCTTTCTAATTTCTTGGTGTTTGTGTCCGCTGCTTGTCCCCATATGCTTGCTCCGTACATCATCAATGGTTTTACTGCTCCTTCGTAGATCGTCTTCTTTATCCTCAGGTGTAGCCTGCTCCTCCGTCCTATTAATGCGTTTATCATGCTGATGCGCTGTTTGGCTCTCTTCGCTGTTTCCTCTATGTGTTTCCCCCATGTTAGCTTCCTGTCGATGTGGATCCCTAGGTATTTTACGTTTTCCTGCCAGTTGATGGGTGTTCCTCCTACAGTTAGTCTCCTGGTTGGCTTGTCCTTTTTTCTCCTTCCTATTGCTATTGCTTGTGTCTTTTCTGTGTTGATCCTGATCTTCCATTTCTTGGCCCATTTTTCCATCTCATCTATGTCCTGTTGTAAGTAGATTGTTGCCTGGTCTGCCCTTGCTGATGTTGCTGCTTTTGGTGTGTCGTCTGCGTATACGTAAGTCCTTGAGTGTCTCGTCCCTTTTGGTATGTCGCTGGTGTAGATGTTGTATAATGCCGGTGATAGTGCTGATCCCTGTGGTACTCCTGCCCTGATGCGTCTCTCCGTTGATGTGGTTCCGTCGATCCTGATCCTGTATGTCCTTCCTGTGAGGTAGTCCTGGGTTATCCTTGTGGTGGTTCTTCTGAATCCTTTTTCGTCCATTTTTGCTATAAGCCCGTCCTGCCAGATCCTGTCGAATGCCTTTTCTACGTCGAAAAATATTATGCACGTCGACCTTTTGTTCTCCGTGTCATCCATCGCGTCCTCCACCATCCTCATTACTTGATCCTCCGTCGAGTGTCCCTCTCTGAATCCGCATTGTTCGTGTGGTATGATCCTTAGTTGTTCCTCTTCTTCCTTGATCCTCTTCAAAATGATTCTGTCCATGATTTTGCTTGTGTTGCTCAGTAGGCTTATTGGCCTGTAGTTTTGTGGGAGTTTCCTGTTCTTTCCTTGCTTTGGTAATAATATGATCTCTGCTTTCTTCCATTCCCTCGGGTATCTTTGGTCCTTTAGAATGTTGTTGAATAGGCTTTTCATTCTTTTGTCTATGTACTCCTCTGGCAGCTCCTTTAACATCCTGTTCGTGATCCTGTCCCATCCTGGTGCTTTCTTCGTATTCAGTCTTCCTATGATATCCATTATTTCTTCTGTCGTGGTTTCCCTCATTTGCTCTTCGTTTGGTTGTGGTCTTCGTAGTTCTTGCCCTAATTTCTTGATTTCTTCTTCAAATTCTCTATCGTCTCCTGGGTCTACATTGAGTGTGAATTGTTCCTCCATAGCATCCGCGAATATTTCCACCTTGTCCTCTGTTCTGTGTTTTAGTCCGTTTCTTCCTTGTAGCGGTGCCGCTTTATTCCCTTCTATGTTCCTTTTCATTCTTCTCATTATGTGCCAGTGTGTGTTCTTGTCGATGTCTAATCCTTGCAGGTAATTGTTCCACTTTTCGCTCCGGTGTTCCGTCAATTCTTTTTTTATTTCTTTGCTTAACCTGTTGATCGTCCTTTTTACCCCTGGGTCGTAGTTTATTCTGTACCTTCTCTTTTGTCTGTTTCTCTCCCGTATTTTGTCCTTTAGCCCTCTTGGTATGTCTCCTGTGTAGCTTCTGCATTTTGTTGTTGTTGTGTTGATTCGGTGTGCTTCTATGATCTGCTCCCTGATTCTTGTTGCTTCCTCATCTATACTTGTTATTGTTTCCTCTTCTTCTTCCGTCCTCGATGTCAAAGTAGTTTTGAATCCCTCCCAGCTAGTCCTTGTCTCCGCCTTGGTTTGTGGCTTATCTGTCCATCTAGCAGCTGTTATCGTCACTGGGTTGTGGTCCGATGATAGTTCCTCCGTTGTTTCTATGTCGTAATCCATGTCCGTGTTCTGCAGGATAAAGATGTCCAGTACGTCTCCTTGGCCTCTTGTTGGATGATGGGTTGGTTCCGTTGGTCCCATTACGTCGTATCTCCCTCTTTCTGCGTGTTCCTGTAGTTTCTTTCCGCTCGGTGTGCTGACTCTCGAGTTCCAGTCTCGATGTTTGGCGTTTAGGTCTCCTCCTAGTATTTTCGGCTTTACGTTGTCCCTAAAAATAAGATTTAAGTCATTATTTGTAAGTTCTTTATTTGGTGGTCGATACGCGCTAATTATCTGTATCTTCCTTCCGTCCTTCATTTCTACTTCTACAGTTACGTTTTCGATGTTCTCTGTTTGGTATGGGTCGTCCTGCTGGTGTTTTAGTCGGTTCTTCACGGCGATTATGACTTCTCCTCCTGGTTTCCTTCCTGGCCTGTCCGCCCTGTGTACTGTGTAGTTTCTGATCCTAAAATTGTCCTCTTCTTTGAGCCAGGTCTCCTGTATTGCTGCTATGTCGATGTTGTTCTCCTCTAGGTGTAATTCCAGTTCGTTTTTCTTATTCTTGAGCCCGTTGGCGTTCCACGTCATGATTTTCAAAGTTGTTGGGGTCGTCTTATCCATGCACGAGGTTTAGTCTTGTTGCCAGCCCCATGAAGGACTAGAAAATTTTCTTCATTTCTTCCATCATTGTGAGTACGTCTTGTCCATTTGTTCGTGTTTCTCTTGATTCTTCTACGGTTGGTCTAGCTGCGGCTGCGTAGCTTATTCCGGTCCTAGTTTTTGGTTCATCATCGTTGTTTCTCTTCTTTGGGAACTTCTCGCATTCCCTATAGCTCGCTGGGTGTGGCCCTCCGCAATTGGCGCATTTTGGTGGCTGTTCTCTCGGTCTTCTGCATTCCCTGGATTCATGTGATCCTCCGCATTTTACGCATTTTGGGGGCGCTGTACATCTGCCTTGTCCATGGCCGAACTTTTGGCAATTGTAGCATTGCCCGATAGATGCTCTGGGTCTTTGTGTCTCCACTCTGACTTTGCAGTTTCCGATATCCTGTAATTGAAAAACTTGTTTATTTTCTGTTGTTTTTTCCAGTTGGACGATGACCATGGCCATCGGCGTCTTTTTTGTTACACCCTTCTCTGTCCTGGTTGTTCTGATCATCCTGGTGACCTTGATGGGTTGGATGTTTTTCTCCTGGAGTTCCTTCTTTATCTCTTCTTCTGTGATAAATTCGGGGATGCCCTTTATCACCACTCTAGCCGTCTTCTCCTCTTCTAGCGCGTACGTGTGGTATGGTATCTTCTTCGCGTTTAACATTCTTGTAGTTGTCCTAAAGTCCTCTTCTTTGCTCAGGTACATCCTTACGCCATCCTGTGTGTTAGTTGCTTTTGGCACGTTTATCTTCCGTTCTCTCATGAGCCTGGTCACCTCAGTCCAGTTCTGTTTTTCGCGTATGACAATGGGTGGTATTCTTCGTCTTTTTTTCCTTCTCGGGTTGTGTCTCTGTGGGGGCATCAGTCCTTGTGTGTGCTGGGATGTCAGTCTTCTGTATAGGTATGCTGGCGTCGGCATATTCCCTCTTCTTCCCCTTGGGTTTTTTCTGCTGGACTTGTTCGTTTTCCGTCTCACTAGACGATGAGGAGTCACTTGCCCTGGATTTTGTTTTCCTCTTTCTCCTGGTCCCTGTTTGAAAGTCACTTTTCATGTCTACCGTTTGATCCTCCTTATTTGCCTTATCTTCTTTTCTGCTGGAAAGTTCGATGATCCTCTCATTTATTGCCACTACTAATCCCTTTAGTTCCTCTACGTTGAGATCTTCTATTAATATCATCTTGCTAATCTGTAAAATAAACTTTTTATTAGTGCAATTTTAAATCCTAAACCGTGAACGGCCCAGGATTAAAGGAATCTGTTATGCTATAATACTAGGTATTATAACTTAATCCCTTGTTTTTATTTTTCCGCCTCGGTACCTCGAAAGGTCTCTGGCAGGTAGTCGTTTCAGGTAATCGCCCTCTCGAGCAAGGGTTCCCTATCTCTTGCGTTTCAGCAAGGGAGAACCAACTGTACTCGACGACGACGTTCACACTAACAATGAATGAATGAATGTCCTCTCGAACACTTCTTTATGCATTTGATGCATTTCGTTAAATTTGAAGACGCGCGATGTAAGACCGACATCTAGGATTTTCGAGAGAATCAGTACACTGAGGTTCCGAATCTGGAGCCGTTCCGTGTAATTGCTGTTCTCTCTCAACTCCCAGGACAGAATGTCACGATAAAATTTTTCAGGTTACTTCACCTGTCAGAGATATTGAATACTCTCTTCGAGGTGTCATTCCTTTGTACGCAAGACAATATATATTATATATCAATATAATACATATTGTTTCTGGTTAGGGAACTCATCAGTTGCGCTTCCCTAACCAGAAACAATATGTTTTATATTGATATATAATATATATTGTCTTGCGTACAAAGGAATGACACCTCGAAGAGAGTATTCAATATCTCTGACAGTTGAAGTAACCTGAAAAATTTTATCGTGACATTCTGTCCTGGGAGTTGAGAGAGAACAGCAATTACACGGAACGGCTCCAGATTCGGAACCTCTGTGTACTGATTCTCTCGAAAATCCTAGATGTCGGTCTTACATCTCGCGTCTTCAAACAGTATTAAACTAATTTATATTTCCCAAAATTGGACTTTTTTATCTTCGTTGTTTATAAAGGACAAAAGTAGACGACTGCTAATGTGAGAAAGATCTGAAACAAATTTAAAATATTTCTTTTGAGATAAGACACAATAATTAGTTGTTTGCATTTAAATAAATATTCTCCAGTATATGCATATGCTATTATCGATGTTCTCATATATAAAACATACCACATTACCAAGAATGTTAGGCATATAACATTCTTCACTCCATTATTGCAGCTGATGAAAAACACACCAGTTATTTACACATCTAGGTATAAATAAAACTTATGATATAATACAGATTTCAAAAGAGTATACTGAATTGTTTGTTATCTGGCACCGAGTTAAATAACATTCTACATATTACGACTATGTTGGTAGTTCATTTATACATTTTAAGAATCTGATCTACTTTAAACTTTCTGGTACTTAGAAAGTACCTACCTTCAGATGTAGTATGTTCAGTTATTTATAATTATTTTCTAGTTTTTAGTATCTTATAAGTACGTTAATTTATTATAAAAGTTTTTGAAGATTTTTCAGTGTCCCGTGAGCGATATAGTGACTCCCGTTTTGCAAAGACGCTTTGTATTTATTTCTAGAAATATCATCTGCCAATAATTATTGTCAGATAGAAACTAACATAATAAATCGGAAAATTTTGAGGAAAAACTACGTTACACTCTGTTAAGGTATATGATTTGTGTTACTTAATTATCCGATTGTCTAATTAACGGTTTCATTTACATTAGTGTAAATATAATGTATCTTACTGCTTTGTTCATCTGCTGGTAGTGCTTTAACACTGAATGGAAATAAATATTGTTAGATTTTAACAGAATTTTAGTAGCCTAAACTGAATGATATTGAGTTAGAGAATACATGCCCTCAACAAGTCGGGCCCTTTATTTTGATATTTAAGTATATTTTTTAACCAATTAAATAGCCAGATAATGTGATCTAACGCTGTTGAACTATGTTACTTGGAGTTATCAATAACAGAGAGCCGTATAACTCCGATATGGCTGTGTCAATTAGTTTTCTTGATTAATTATTCTGAATATATGTTCCAACATTCCGACGGATTCTTTTACATTAATGTAAATATAATGTATCTTACTGCTTTGTTCATCTGCTGGTAGTGCTTTAACACTGAATGAAAATAAATATCGTTAGATTTTAGCAGAAATTTGGTAGCCTAAACTTTATGATATTGATTTAGAGAATACATGCCCTAAACAAGTCAGGGCAACCCTTTATTTATGATATTTAAGTATATTTTTTTAATTAATTAAATAGCCCGATAATGTGATCTAACGCCGTTGAACTATGTTACTTGGAGTTATCATTAACTGAGAGCCATATAACTCCGATATGGCTTTGTCAGCTAGTGTTCTTGATTAATTATTCTGAATATATGTTCCAACATTCCGACGGATTCTTTTACATTAATGTAAATATAATGTATCTTACTGCTTTGTTCATCTGCTGGTAGTGCTTTAACACTGAATGAAAATAAATATCGTTAGATTTTAGCAGAATTTTGGTAGCCTAAACTTTATGATATTGATTTAGAGATTACAGGCCCTAAACAAGTCAGGGCAACCCTTTATTTATGATATTTAAGTATATTTTTTTAATTAATTAAATAGCCAGATAATGTGATCTAATGAACTATGTTACTTGGAGTTATCATTAACTGAGAGCCATATAACTCCGATATGCCTTTGTCAGCTAGTTTTCTTGATTAATTATTCTGAATATATGTTCCAACATACTTATCTGTTTAACGAATCGTGTCGTAGGTAGGCTTGGCCTTTCGAAATTACTAATTTGACAATTATGAATGTTTTGTTCTTTTATTTTATATTTTTATAGGATATCCTTTGTCATTGTTAACAACATGCTAACACATTCTTTAGTTATTCTTTGCTTAGTGTGTTCTTCTTAAAGTAATATCTTGGCCGTCTCCCAGTCCACTTTGGGTATACTATTGTCTGTTAGTACAAGTTTTACCAATCTCGATCTGCCTGTGTCTTCCTCGGCATGTTGTGTTGTTTTCCCTTGTTGTTTCAACGGTACATTTTACCCCGAAGACACAACGTATATTGATTAACCCATTTTTGGAACTGAACTTTTCGAACAGTGTAGTGTTTATTCAAAAAAATTTTATACTTTTTATTTATCTCCAGCATGGATAGGTACTTTTTTGTATAAACCGGAAACATACGATATAATATTTATTATTTCGTGGGTATGTTATTATTTTCATTATAAATACTTTGTGTTGTTTATTGTTCTTTGTTTAATTGTGTTATTTATAATATTTTGTGGATATTCATCTGGTTATAAAACTTCTTTAGGAAATCTTACGCTAGTATATAGGATACAGGTGTTCTAGAACAAAATTGACCAAAAATACATGTAATTCTGAAGGATTCTTAGGTTAAAAGTAGCAAAAATTTACCAAGACGACCGCGGTTTATGGGACAGAAACGCCTTAACGTCTAACCGGCATATTTAGGGGTGTATTCATCATATTTAAGGTGAAATTCAAACGAGGGTCTCATTTGTTCAGGAAACAGGATTGGGTGGGCCCCCAACTAGGGCCCCTGAGACGTTTTGAAGAGGTTGAGAGTTGCCTACGGCTGTAATATGTGCCCCAACCAAGGCTTCTGTAACGCTTCGTAGAGGTTAACTGGTAACTACGGCTGGGGACTGGGGGGTTTGAAAGAGGCCGTGTAGAGGTTAAGTTAAAGAAGTTGATGATGACAGGGTGCGATTTAGGTTATGTTGTATTAGCTGAGATTAGAGCTAAGGGTTCGCGGAGTGGACTAATGGGTAGGGCTGCTGTGACTTGACATATAGGCTAGTATAGATGTTGACAGGGGAGCTGTCAGCTGAGTCACATGTAATTCTTGGTTACATAGTTGAACGCCACCATAAAGTGTAAGTGGAGATTTATTAAGACAAAGCTTTGGCAGGGTGTGAAGTCCGGGGGACCCTCGCATGAGAGTCATCGTTCCGAGCATATGCGCTATATGGTCATTAACATATAAGTTTCTTCAGGAGAATGAGTATCTGAATATTAAAGATATGTTCAAATTCAAACATGGAATTATGGAAATTTACCGGGACGGAGGCACAGATGTTTCAAAACAACAAATATGGTAAACTACGTCGTCAGCTGTATGCTATTATGTTGTATGTATGACTGACATGTGTATTGATGTTGTGGGGACGTCAGACGTGCGCAGTGAACTTGGGTGAGTGTGTGTATGTGTGTGGATTGTTGGACCAACAAGAATGTCTGATATACCCCTTTATAATAATCCTAATCTAATACCTGATGTGGCAGTAAAACACTTTTATTTCAACATACCATTTGTTAACATTATGCTCTAATCAATTTCATTAAGAAAGTTCAGCAAATGTGGATAGTATGTGGAGAACGCACGATCCAATTACCATCAAGCTGATGAACGGGCGCAGGATTAATGGCTGTTGTTGGATGGGCAAACTTTTGTCACACAGCAATCAATCAACTTTTAACAACATTTTTTATTGCCGGTACTGGGATCGGTAGCCATAATTTTTTGTCATGTTCCGTTGCTGTGTGCAAACCTTTTATACGAAGTTAACAGATTAACAGCTATTAATTTTATGTAAATTTTTCATTGGACGAAAAATATCTGTTCTATTCACAAATTTCCTACACGTTCCGCATAGTAATTTTCTTCAATCATTTTCAAACTGCCATTGTTTGCAATCTTTATAGCTATCCCAGAAGCTCTTTTTGAAAGGTACGCAGCGTCCGTTGTTTTGGCTACACATAATGTAGCATCTATCGAAAAGTTGGCGTCCTGTGTTTGGAAACCCTCTGCTACAACATTCTCATTCATTTTCCATATCTGCACGCTATGAAAGTCTGCCATAGAATAACAAAATTTCTGTAGTTGCATATATTTACTATTTCAAGTAATACATTTCTTTAAGACTCTAATCTCATGCAATCTTCTATAAGTTTTCAGGTAATACGAGTCTCATTTCCATTATTTCTAGCCATTTTCTCAACATTCCGACTTTAGTTTTATCATTTCCTGTTCCTTGCATTCCTTCTATAAAGTTTCAATGCCCTAAACTGCATTTTTCTACTTGTCTCCGTTCTGGGTTAAAGGACGATTAAACGCTCTGCCCCCACTCTGATAACCTAGTTCTACATCTGTCAGACTCTCGATACGTTTTTCTATATGATTTATTTTTAGGATTCCCTCTAAGATTTTCATTCATTTATGAGAAATTTTTTAAATCTTTTTGTATATGTTTGTATACAGTTTCTCCTTCGCCAGACACACTCTTACAACACCAGTGCACATGTCAATTATTCACACAACATCATTACGGATGTCTAATACTTACACATCATAACTTCTCATGTCTAACACATTCTCAACATCACTGCGCATGTTAGTCATTTACATTCACACAATATCACTACACATGTTTTAAACACATACAAGATCACTGCGGGTGTCTATCACTCACACAACATCACTGTGCATGTCTATCAGTTACCATACCATTACTGCGCATGTCTAACACGCAACATAAATTCCACCCTGTCATCTCCAAATTCTCCAAACTAACCTCTACGCTTCAAAAAGTCCAGCCATAGTTCCTTGCCATAGTTACCAGTTAACCTCTACGACGTGTCACAGCAGCCTTAGTCGGGGCACCCATTGCTGCAATAGGCAACCGTTAACCTCTTCAACACGTCACAGCAGCTCTGGGGTGACCGCAGTTCTGTTCGGTTTGTCGCGGTTCTCTTGTTCACTGAACAAATGACATACTCGTTTGAATTCCTTATGGCATTTAGCGGGGATGAAGAAAAAGTGTTGGGAGATCCTTTTACCCGACTAGGGCGAAGTAAAGGACGGACATCCCTCCTAGTGAACCGTCTTTTTTGTACGACTCTTACAGAAATTAAAAATAATACCACCCAAAATGGCAACTTGACATTAAAGTTTCATATTATCAACGAATATAGGCTCATAGAAGGATACATCAAGCAAAATATGCCCTTTGTTTACATCGTTTTGTTATCTTAATAAACTTAGTACTCAATGGAGGGATTGATGTATTTTTATGATCAGTATGGGGATCTTGAAAATTAGCGGAGATAGAGCAATGGCTAAATTGGGAAAGATTTGCAGTTTTACTGGCCCAATTTAATGACACTTTCGGATTTTTGAAAAAAGTCATGGCTTACTAGATATTTCATTAGAATCGACAGTGAATTTTCCCTAGAAGCCAATTCGGAGCGAAAAACATAGTGGAACTTCAACCTTTACCGACGAAAAAGAACAAAGAACATACATCACAATATCAGACTCGCCATTAAACCTGCTTATCGACACTGGTGCTAGGAAATCATTTTTAAATCATGATATCGCTGAAAAATTTTATAAAACTTTTATTAGACATGAGCCTTTTGTTGTAACATCAATTTTCCAAAGTTGTTGTCAAGAATTTTGCGCTGAAGTATCTTCTTTTTCAGAATTGAAATTTTATTTATTTCAGTTCCATAAAACATTTGATGGATTAATTGGTTTAGATCATTATTACAAGCACTTCTAGACTTTCCAAGATCAAAGTTACCGACTGAAAACGCTACTTTACCTATACCCTATTATGAATCAAACAAAACGCAGCTTTATACTATACAATTAGATCCACACTCTATAACACGGGTTAGACTACCTGTTTTAGAAGATCAAGGACCAATCTTTGTTCCAAAACAAATAATCCAAGGAGCAACACTTCATGAAACCCTTAGCGAAGCCAACAACAAATTGCCCATATAGCTTTGGTTATCAATACTCATGAGGAAATCAAAATAGCTCTTAGAGAACCCATTGTTGCGAAGAAATTTTAGACATCAATACTGAAGAACAATCACTTTAACAGCGAAGAAAAATTCCACATCACAAAATTTTGCAAGAAAATTTTAGATGACTTTCAACAATCTAATACACAGCTAACTCTTCTCAATCATGTAAATCACAGAATAAAGAAAAAAGACGAAGTTCCTGTATTTACAAAAACTTCTCGATATCCTTACGTTTATAAGGAAGAAGTAGAGAAGCAAATATCATCAATATTAGACGAAGGAATTATCAGACCGAGTGAATCACTATGGTCGTCACCAATATGGGTTGTCCCTAAGAAGTCGGAAGCCTCTTGAAAAATCAAATGTAGAATTGTAGCCGATTACCAAAACGTAAATGAAAAAACAATCGACCACAAATATCCCTTATCGAATATAGCTGATGTCCTATACAAATTAGGCCGTTGTCAATACTACACCACCTTGGACCTTGCTTGTAGTTTCCACCAGATACAAATGACGGAAGAAGTTGTCCCCAAAACTGCTTTCAATATTGAGTATGGACCTTATGAATATGTAAGGATGCCCTTTGAACTCAAGAATGCCCCTACCACATTTCAAACAGTTATGGACAACGTATTGAAAGGACTACAAGGAAAAATTTGTCTTACGTATAAGGACGACTTTGTAATCATCTCTTCTTCATTACAAGAACATTTAGTAAATTTGTCAAAAGTCTTTCAACGTTTCAGAGAAATAAATATAAAGGTTCAACAAGTCAGAATTTAAAAAATAGGAGTCGCATTTCTAGGACACGTCATTACACCCGACGGAATAAAACCTAACCCGGACAATATTAACGCCACATTGAGATATCCAGTCCCAAAAACAACAACAAAAATTAAAAGGTTTCTTTCTTTGTTAATTAGGATATTATCGAAAATTAAAGAGTTTTGCCAAAATCACAAAACCTTTGGCAGTCGGTTTAAAAAAGGACGCAAAAATAGAAAACACAAAAAAACTCGTTGTATGTTTCGAAACTTTCAAACAATTATTACTTGTCAATGAACCCTGACTTTTCGTAAGCTTTTAACGAAGTCCTAGGCGCAATATTATCTCAAGGAACTATAGGGAAAGACAAACCAAGCGCGCATGCTTCACGAAATTCAAATGATAGTGAATCAAACTAGTCCACTATAGAATAATAAATTATTGCTATAGTTTGGGCAACTAAAGTTCGCCCTTATTTGCCGTTCAGACCCTTCAAAGTCCTGAGTAACCACCGCCCTTTACAATGACTATTTTCCATAAAAAATCCACAATCTAAGTTAGTCAGATGGCGATTAAAACTCGAAGAATTCGATTATGAGGTGGAAAACAAGAAAGGAAAAATAAATACCAACGCAGATGCACTTTCCAGGATTGAAATTAAAACAAAAGAAGTAAAACAAGAAAAAAACAATTTAACTTAAGTAAATATATGGACAATTTCAACAAAGAACTTTCCAGTCAACATCTTGACAATATTTCTATGTAAAACAATCCTACTCATTCCACCACTAAACAAAATCCAAAAGAAATTTTAAACGGTCATTTAAACACTCACGACACATTTGACATAGGCATTGACAAAACGATAATGAATGCCTTTATGCAACAACACGGAGAATATTGTGAAAAAGGCAATCCCGTCACGATATAATCTCAAAACACCCTAATTCATAAAAAAATATATTAAACGCTTTCTAAAACGTGATTTCAAAAAATTATTACAGATTGAACATCGTGGCAGGACAAGAAAAAAAGATCCAGGACCTGAATGAAGAATTCAATACGCCCGAAGAGAAATTTTTCAACACTAAAAACACAGTCAAGGAACAACCAATGACATTGCTAAAAATAAAAACGACCTTCATTCACCAGTCAGCGAGGACTAACCCAATACAATTAGAAAAAGTTTCACTCGATGAACTCCACAAGCTCCAAATGGAACAGCATCGCCTGCACCCCTCGAAACCATTGAGGCCAACGACACTGCCCACTTTTGCTCAAGCTCAATTTACATTTTAATAATTATTTGTGCATTAATTCTATTATACAGATTCAGACATAACCTATCATGCAGAATGAAGCCACGAGAAGAGGCTTCCAAGAATGGAACACATACAGTCCTGTTCTTCCCTCCCAGAACTTTTTCCATGGATGGACGAGTGCGAGTTATATGAACAATCCACCCGGGATACGCTGACAAAGCACAGATGACACAAGTACATAGTTGGCAGCGCCGTGGTCTAGCCTTGATATTATATTTCATTTAGCATTTCTTTGCATTATGTTAATTCAACTTGATTTCAGTTCACCTTAAATCTTTGAACAGTTTAGATGCTTTCTTTTAGTCCAATAAAATCAAATTTGTAGTGATCGATTGAAATAAATTGTTTTTAAAAACTATGTTTTAAGAATCAAGAATATTACTATATATTAAGAAAAATATTTAAAAAATCTCATTTCCCCCTTTATTTCCGAAACCATACTATCTAAAATTTTGAAAATAATTATTGGTACAGGGCCCCACATAAACTTTATAAGAAAAATTAGTAGAAAACCCCAATAATAATTTTGGAGGGCAAATTATAGAATTAAAAGGAAAATAATATATTATTTTCAAATGAGTCATGTAATATATCAAATATCAGGGTTCATTATGAGAAATACAAATATATATTTTATTAATTTTAAAATTATTTGTTTAAACATATTAACAAAAACATTATCTTAGAAAATACACATTTCTAAAATTTGAAAACTATATTTTATTTGTATTGTTAATATAATTGGTCTGAAAAATTTAATAATTTATTATTTGAAACTTGACCAATTTTCCCCTTTATCTTGCAATCTACGGAGTCTGAAATTCAGACAACAGATTATATAGGGCTTTACTGAAACTTTATTAGTAAAATAAAACCTTAATGTTAAAAAGCCATTAAAAAGAATATTAACAAAAGAATAGTATTCCACGTAAATCCATTTTGTAACAAAACATTTGGAAAATTGATCAAAAGTCAGACAAGTTAGTCAAAGACAAAATTCTTTCAGATTGTGTCAATGTTCGTGAAATCCAGCATCGGCACAGCCTTTGTGCTTTTGGAAATTCGAACGACTTTTTTTCTCTCTTTTATGAAGAAACACTTCTTGAACTACTAGAAATATCAAATTTATGATAAAACCACTAGCACTTAGGCTTCTTCGCCTTACTGATAAGACCCGGAAAGGTTTAAAACATCCATAATCCACCTCAAATATCGTTGGTTTAAGGTGAAACCCCAATCGCAGTTTACTGCTTTGTTTTCATTTGACAAAAGCAAAAGAGCTTTTGGGATTTTGCAAATCTCATCCAATTTTGTGGATTATGGATGCTTTCCTCCTTTCCGGGTCTTATCAGGTAGGCGAAGAAGAGTAAGAGCTATTGGTTTTATCATAAATTTGGTGTTTCAAGTAGTTCAAGAAGTGGTTTTATCATAAAATTGACATTTAATAACTCGTTGTAGTTGAACAACGAATTATTAAATTAATTCAATTAATATAAAGTTTTCACAAATCAATGCAATTGTTTATTAAAAACTGCTCGAAAAGATCATTATCACTTATAAATAAAAAATATATTTCAGTTTTAGAAAAATTCAATAAATTTTTTACCAAAGGAAGAGTCTGCTTTACTTAAATTTGTAAGTGTTGAAATAAAATCATTTCTTTGAAATTTGTTGTCTTCTCTTTCCTGTACAATTCGTAGAAATGTCTCCACAAAATTATTTTGAACTTCTCTCTGAAAAAAACGCAAGTGCAAAAAATCTACTAAACCAGTTTTAAAGAAATAAATGTTTTGCGAAATGGAATTTCTCAAATTAGACTCGAACATTTCTATGGCAGTTTTTCTTAAGAATGATTCTTCAGCGTCGAATGAGTGAGCGTTTATTCCAAAAAAACAACTCGCAACTGCGTCGATTGTATAACGAATGCAAACATCTTTCGCATCATGTGTCCCCGAATTTGCTCTGAGATAACTAACAAAAGATTGACCAACAGCTGACATAGCTGGAAACATATTTTTAATTTTTGTTGTTGTAAATACCGGGCTCAGTTTAGATCTGGACCTTCTCCATGAAGGGCTTTTGTCCACAAAAAGGAGTCTGGCATCGTCTCATCGTGTTTAGGGACAGCAATTGTTCGGTCCTTAAAATGGTTATAATCTTTTATGAGAATATTCTTGATAAGTTCTGGCGAATTTATAACAAGGCATGGCTCATCAAAAATAAAAAAGCCTAGGAATGGTTGATCGGTGGACGTATATAATGTATTTAAAAAGTCGCCTATAGATGATTTGAGTGTACAAATATCTTGTATATTTCCGATAAAAGGTAATGGAGTTGGTCCAGTAACATTTCGTTCCTTCCAGTAGTTAAAATGCCTAACGCTGTACTTGTAGATAAGCCCTACAAAAACGACCAACAACACTGTTACGTTGACAGCAAACATCTGAAAGAAGAAATACTTATTGGTCTTCTAAGCCGTATTGAAATATAATTGTGGTGTCGAGATTTACAAGAATAATATCAGCAGAATTGAATAAAAAGTGAATGCATGCTCTTGAACCTATGCTAATATAACACTGTCACAGAATTATAATCTAATTTGTTACATATGTGTCGAAAAATCGTTTCTTTTTAGTTTTTAATCTTTTTCGTTGTGGGTTGCAGGGGACGGACATTGTTCAGAATCAAATAATCGACGAATTTCGAAAATTCGCAGCTTTTCTCGGAAAATTGGATTTTTTCAAATTGTATATACGAACTTCTTAAAGATTTCATTTGCTCTAATTATTATACGTATAGGCTATGAAAAATACATTTTTTAAAGTAATTCTTCGACTTGCTAATTTAAATCTGTGCACTATAACAACAGCAATTTATTTGTCGGTCGAAGAAAATCTGAAATCGAAATGTTTCCAAAATGGTAGTTGTAATTTCGTGTTCCTGGAACTAAGAATAATATCATACAACCAGAACATGCTGTATATTTTTTCAATTTTCAAAGGTGTCCGGGACAGTCTCAAAGCCCGTTGTCAATACGAGTATTAATAAAGAAACTTTATGAAAAACATAATATTGTAAAATATAAAATACTTGATAAAATCAACCAAATAATAATTAGTTTGAATGTAGCTTTTATGGTAGTAAGGAATGTTACCAAATCAGCTGCCGACTATTATTTGCAACAATTGTTTTGCTAATTTTCCGTTATAGATGTCGACCTGTACCGATCAACTAACCGAATGAAATTTATTATTTATGTTAACAAAAATAACGTTAATGATTTTTCCAGAGGAATCTTCACCTATGCTCTAAACAAAAAAAAAACACTATTTGAAAGTATAAAACCTATAAAATACGCAAACATAGGGTAGGAAAATAATTACATGTAAAAAACAACATCTAATATCTACTTGTGAAAAACAGATTTTAAAGAAAACACTGAAAAAAACTCCATTATTCAACAACTATTAGTTTATAACATAATTCCGCAACTTACTGCTATGACGCACATAAATACATTCAACATTCTAGATTCTACACAATATGTAATTGTGTAAAATCTATTTTCACAACAAATATCAGATCTTGTCTTTGGTTATTCGCTCTGATTTAAACTCGTCAGAAATTTGAAAATTTGGGTTGGAAGTATGCAATTCGTAACTAAAATAGTTTCAGTTTTTAGCCAGTTCTGCTTATACAAGAAGTTACTTTTTCTATGTGATTTTAAATAGAATCGTAAATCTAATATCTAAGAATCTCGTGTCACGGTGTTAGTGAGAATAGGTCGTATAGTATATTTCATACCGCTAGGTGATCCATATCTAGAAAATATTTCTTCGGTAAATATAATTTAAAAAAAGTAATTTTGACAACTAATTTCACAATAAATTATAGTTACAAATTCAATACAATAATAATCATTAAAGAATAGCATATTCATAATCTAAGAACATTAAGTATCAATAACACTTAAGTGTTATAAGTGAATCAATAGTTGAATTAAATAGGTAGGTACATTAAGCCCCTAGCCCATGTTCGGAAAAAAAGAGTTAACAAAAGATAAGGAAGCAAAATTTTAAATATTATTCAATAAGTTCTTAGATATAAGAGTAATAAAAAATTTAATATCTTGAAAACAAAATGTGACACCGACGTAAAAATTGGTGTATATACTCCTCTCCCGAAACAAATTATAATGAGTGTTATGATTTTGCAAAAATTTAATTAAGTCATGGGGGACAGGTGGGGAAATTTTTTTTGAAAAATTTACTATTTTCCAGAACTTAAAGTAGTGTCATTATAAGAATCAAGAGGTTAATTCCTGTTTTTAAAGTGAAGTAATACGTGTAACGTCATTTAGTCAAAATGGAAATATTAAATGGATGAAAAGTGAGGATTACTATTGTTTTAGAAAGAATTCAATATCTCTGAAATAGAAAGTAATACTGGTGGGAGTCTTGTTATACATTTTCTTAAATGAACAGAAACGGGTTATATCAATTTGTGAGCATTCAGTTGACCCATAGGAGGCAAGTGGGGATTTTTTACAAAAAAAAACTATTCTCGGGAACCAAATATAATACAGATATTACAATTATAATATTAATTCCTTAAATTAATAGAGATTTGATGTGACATTTTACGAAAATTCTGTTATTAAATGGGGACGATGGGTGTCAGTAATTTTTAGGGAACAAAAAAGATGCAGGCGTGAAAGTTGGTATAGGTATATGCTGACTAGAACTGAATTTAATCATTTAGCCATCATCACGTAGCCGATAAATGTAATGTGAAGTATTTATTAATTGCATAAGAGTTAATAATTTTATTCTGTTTTTTAAATGAATACAGACATTATTCGTCATTTTGCCAGTACTGGGGCGGTGGGGTCTGCAAAATGTCCTTTATCTGATTTAACGCACCCCGAAATCTCAAAAATGTAGAAAACGTTGGAAGTGTTAAGCGATAGTTAAGAATAAAAATAAATTCAAAACACTAAATAAAATATTATAAATTTCCAAACGTAAAGAATATTAAATACACCAAACACCACAACAATATACAATTTGTCAAAATTTTTAAATTTATTGTGTCAAAAACCTAAAATGAAAAAAATCTAACAATATAAAATGTCCAAACCACACAAATGCCAAAACTAACAGATATAACTGAAAATGCCAACGTTACCGTAAATGTAAAAGAGAGTCACAAAAAGTAAAACACCATATCTGTCTAAAATGTGAAAAAGGACAAAAATATCAGAAATTTTAGAAATACCAGAAATGTCAAAAATGTAAACGTCAAAAATATAAAAAATGTCAGAAATCTCAAAAATATCAGAAATGTCAAAAACACCAAAAACGTTAAAAATAGCAATGAAACGTCAAAAAAGCCTGAAATGAAAATTAGCTCATCATATTAAATCCCAAAATATAATTTTCGCTCATGAATGATAATGTTAAAATGGTTTTCATAAAAAATCTAAAAATGTACGAGATGTGGACATTACCCATTTAAAAAATGTTTAAGATAACTGGTCAGCTAGTTTTATATAATTATTTCGATTAAAACTAAAATTCATGATCATTGTAATCCAAATTATAGGAAATTAAGTTTGAAATAAACAGAATTATGAAATTTTCATCAGTTGTAGTTGAAACTATACCCCTTCTTACACATAAATTTTTCTTACTAGTTTATACATATCAGAATTTTTTTTCTGTTAGAATCTTTCTTTTGATCCATATAAATATTTTCTATTGCCAAGAGAGGCGCCAGGCTGCGTCCGCCCTAGACCTCTCTTCTCGGTCATTAACACTTCATTATATATATTGCTAAATAAGAAAAATATTGATTTATTTTCGATTTTTACCCAAAATGGTCAATTTTGTCAAATTTGGCTTAGCAGGTGTTGCGTGGACATCTGACAAGTAGCCAGATGGTTAAAAATCAAATAAAACAGCCCTGTAAACTCATTGACAGCACAACCACAACGAATCTAATACTTGTAGGCCATATCACATTTAATTAATTTATTTTGCATGGATGGGGAATGCAAAAAATTCATTGACAACATACGGTATGATTTATTTACTTGACTCTTATAACGAAATCATAAATATAGCAATTAAAACTATTATCTTTTGATATACAAAACTTGGTATTTATTGGTTTTGATTAGCTCAAAATTTGGTTAGTATGGCTATTAAATATAACATTTTAAGCAATTGTTTAGCAAAATTCTATGCGATATTGAAGATCCTTGGGATGAAGTTTCTACATTTCCAAGAACTTATTAATATGCATTTTATACTTAAATAAAATCTTTCAACATGTTTCTTGTTTATTAAAAAGATAATTCATTTGGATAGAAGATGGATAAAAAGGGGACTCTTATGGCAAAAGATATTGTAGGTGCCATTTCAAAAAACGAAGCTAGTCGTGTTTGAAGTTTTTTTTTTTTGGGAGACCCTGTATAAGTTAATAACGTAAATATTAGTATAGTATTAAATAATTTCTCTACTGCAGCTGGTAAAAGCTTCAACATTATAGTTTCTTATAATTTTTTTTCAGCGATAACATTTTATAATTTGGTGTGAATTTGATACTGTTTCGTATAAATTAAATTATTATTAACAAATCAATTATTTTTTTATCTCTTCATAAGAAATACAAATACATTTATTTGTAATTTTATAATACACCATTCAATAGAGATTTTTAAGTGACATGAAATTCAACAGCAAAACGCATAAGCTATTACTTAAATAATAGTTTATAATTCATAACTGACATAATTTTAACAGTAATCTCGTAGAAGTAAATTATTTGAGCTTTAAAAATCCCAAAAATATAGGGTTTTTGCTTATAGTGTAACAAGTAGTGATGTGTTCATAATGCCGTCAATTGAAAAATTGTGGAGAATCAGAAAATCTTCAAAATGTGGGTTTATAAATGTTGATCGCAGCAGTTTTCATAAAGAAAAGCTAGAAAACATTACTTGGTTACAATAACAGCTGGAACCTTAATCTACCTCCCAGTAATAGCTGATAACATTGAAATTATTAACGCTGAAGATCGATATTGTGCATATAGTATTAATCATGATGGTTCGATAGCGATATGCAAAATATATTTTGAAAGCTTATAAAGTACACTTAACTTCGTATATCTTTGATTTTTGTTATAGTGCCGTAAAATGTATTATTACTGTTTTGAAATTTGGCTTAAGCTACTGGCCCTCCGATGTCTTGAAAGTGTCTGATCCAGTCAGTGGAAAAAAGTAACTTAGTTAATTTCTGGTAACCATTAACTTAATAAACCAATGGAAAAATAGAGCAGGCTATAGTTATGTAATTAAAAACGTAATAAACTGCTAATAAAAACATATAATAATACAATTTACTATAGTTTTCATCTCGGGCCCCCACCTTTAAAAAATTCTAGATCCGTCCATGTGCCTTGACAGCTATTGTCATAGTCCAAGAGATAGAGCCGGTTTTTGCTCGTCATCGATAAACTGGACAGAATGTATCGTATTATGTTCTATTCCTGAACTACATCACGTTTCCAGGCAGGCGCCAGTGGAAGTAATAACCGAGGATTACAGGGTGTGCAAGTGATAATTTTTTCTGGTCATGCTCATCATAGAATAAACTTTCCAAAATTAGCTGTATACAAGATTGTGATGCATTTAAGCAAATTCTCTAGAGGCGTCTGCCGAGAGCGTTACGATCAAGCTAGCGGACAGGGGTAAACTTGCCAAAAGTAGGGGTGAACTTCGTCATTAAGTAAAAAGAACGCCATTTGCACCATTTTTTTGCTTACACAAAATAAATCATGATCCAAAAGGACGTACAGCTACATGACATAAATATATTTTTCATGACATCATTTATGTGGTCTGTATGACGCCATACACAATTTTTTAAAATGCGAAGCTGGAAAGAGCAGAAAATTTCAGGTCCGAATATGACTTTGAACATGACCCTGAATTTGACCTTCAAGGTCATTCCAAGATCAAAGTTTGTTTGAAAAATCTACATATTATAGCCAAATTAGGTATACGGGGGGTTTTCGACGTCGCTGGTTTCGAATCTGAAATCAGTTTTTGGTTGAAAAACTGGTCCGCCCTCTTGGATTGCGAAAATCTGATTTCAGATTCGTAATCAGATTTTGAAAATTGGCAGTTTGAAAAAAATCAACCAATCTACTCTCAATTTGGTATACAGGGATTTTCGACGTCGATGATTACGTTTTTGAATATTTTCAAAACATGTAGGAGCCAAGTTCAACATTAAATTTGTTTTTAATTTAGAATACCCACTTTGAATCAGTTATCTTTCGGATCAGGATTAAAAACATCGATTAATTGGTTGTGCATCAATTGGTTCACTTTGTCAAAAAAATGGTCTGCTATCTTGGATTGTGAATTTTGAAAAACTGATTTCAGATTCGAAATCAGCGATGTCGAAAACCCCCGTACACCTAATTTAGCAATAATTGGTGGATTTATCGAAAAAACTTTGATCTTGGAACCACCCGGAAGATCAAGTTCAAAGTCATGGTCAAAGTCATATTCGGACATGAAATTTTCCGCTCTTTCCGAATCCTTAATAAAAAATGTGACTTCGCATTTAAAAAATTGTGTATGACGTGATACAGACCACATTAATGACGTCACGAAGGAGAATATGATTTATTTTGTGTAAGCAAAAAAATGGTGCAAATGGCGTTCTTTTTACTTAATGACGAAGTTCACCCCTATTTTTGACAAGTTTACCCCTGTCCGCAAGTTTGATGGTAACACTCTAGGCAGACGCCTCTCATGAATTTGCTTAACTGCATCATCTTGTATGCAGCCAATTTTGGAACGTTTACTCGATGATGAGCATGACCAAAAAATAAAAATTACCACTTTCACCCCCTGTAACTATCCTCGGTTATCACTTCCACTGGCATGCCTAGAAACGTGATGTACTTCAAGAATTGAACTTAATACGATACATTCTGTCCATTTTCAGGATGACGAGCAAAATCCCGCTCTGTCTCTCCTACAATCAGTGCACCGCTGGCTGGCTGGCGCATATTCGTACATTTAGTGCAATGTTTACTATTATTTTAAGATAAGATAGACAAATTGAAGTAAAATTTATGAACTTTCAAAATATCTTTCGTATATACCGCTCGTACTAATGTCGTTAATACGGTGGGATATACAAAATAGTTTTCTAATTCATTTAAATTCCAATTCTTCAAAAACTACTTATTCAATACTAGGTTTGTTCATAGTAGGCAGGTGCCAACGATTCCAACGGTATGAGAAATTCTACGCCAATCAGCTAGCTTGGTAGTTAACTCGGCGAACGCTCGATTGGATAGAATTTCTCAAACCGTTGGAATCGTTGTCAACTGGCTACTATGAACAAGCCTAGTATCGATCGTGAGCCCATATAAATTTAGTAGCGTCAAACCATCGTTTTGACGATGACCAATATTTCAGTATCAATTACCAGAAAGTAATAAATATTTGAAAAAGTCCAATTCGGACCATTTTTTCTGAGTTTACTCTGTAAAAAATGATCAGGATGTATAAACACTCATTAAGAAGAATTTCTTTATACAAGTATAAAACAAAATAAATTCATATTTTTGCGATTTTTATTCTTTAGATAGTTTACTTCTACAAGTTTGGTGTTAAAATCTTAGCAATAATTATCTATAAACTGCTTCTGCCGTGATGGTGTAAGCGAATTGCTGTTGAATTTTATGTCAGAAAATGAGTTACATTTTTTAAACGACTTGAAGGCAAATATACAAATGTCTATTAGGGCGGGAGTAGGTAACAGAAAAAGCATTTAAATCGGTATTTGCCAGGTACACAAACAATATAAGCCTGATGCTCATTGATTTCAGGAGCCGAAAATACTATACTATACTACCTATATGCTTAGGACGTACATAGAAAATTTTCAAATTCGCAATTAAAACAGCTAATACCTGCAATTCCAACATTTGATATCATCAGTGCTATAGAACAAATTGCAAACAAATTAAACAATAGTGAAGCTCAAGCGTATCGAATAAGAGCAAAAATTGAACCCAAAAATCCTATGCATACAAAAAATAACTGTTATGGCCAAACATATGTTTGTTAAGAAGAAGAAGAGTAAATTGTGTTCCATGTCGTTTGACAGTATACTTTTTCTATGTGTTTTATGCTAATAGATTTGTGACATATGATTTTAATTTTAGAGAGATTCTAGAGTTGTTGTTGTTCTCTGTGAGCGCGTGCATAAGCACTTGCAGCGCAATTGTAAATTAAATAAAGTAGTAAAATAACAGTCTGTTATTCAAGAAGATATTTATTACCAAGAAAATACAGTCCACTTAGCTGAGCCTACACATTGGTCCTATCGATCGGATTGAATCAGTTTTCAAGAAATATAAATTTAACCTGTACAGCACATCAGGTGAACCACGTGTTCGAAGTCGTTGCAGCAGACAGCAGGCACATTCGAAACACATTGAAAGGCGAGTCGATTCTACAGTCGTAGACAAGTGAGCATCCCTCAACGTAAGTTTTCCTCAATATTATTTATTCCTTATATTCCTATTTGTGATTGATATGGAGGAATTAAATATGTTAAAGGCAAAACGGGGCCAAATTAAGGCACAATTGACGAAAAACGTTACATATGTTAATTCAGTTAATGCTAATTCTCAGACTGATATTATTATTAGTCAAATGCAATACCGCCTAGACCGGGTGGAGCCTCTTTTATCGTGTTTTGAAGAAGTTCACTATAACATTGAATCAGTGTTGTCAGATATGTCTTTGGATTCTGAATAATCACAACTAGAGGAATTTGAAAGGAGTTATTATGAACTTATCTCAAAAATGAGAGTGATGATTAATGAATATAATAAGAGTGAGATAAGACAGTTAGATTCGTCGGTGAGTACCACCTCGTCTGGACGTAACTTATCTGCAAATCACATAAGATTACCAGAAATTAAATTGCCGAAGTGTAATGGTTCTTATGAACATTGGTTAGAGTTCAGGGATTCCTTTAAGGCGTTAGTAAATGATAATCAATCTCTGAGTAATGTTGAAAGATTTTATCATTTAAAGTCATTTTTAGAAGGTGAAGCATCACAATTAATTGCTTCAATAGAGGTTTCAAATGACAATTTTGATGTCGCTTGGTCTTTGTTATTAGATAGGTATGAGAATAAACCTCTAATTATTGATAAGTATATAAAGGCATTATTTAATGTACCTGCATTGATCAGGGAATCATATGTAGAATTGAGAAATCTTTATGATTTATTTAATAAAAATTTAAGATCCCTTAAGAGTTTAGGGCAGGATACAGATAAATGGGACACTTTGATTATTTATCTGTTATCAAGCAAATTCGATAACACCACAAGAAGAGAGTGGGAAGCGTTTCGTTTAGTAGGTGATCTTCCTGTTATGGCAGATGTCGATGAGTTCCTTAAAGCAAAGTAAATGGAAAACTTTTGTAGCTAATAGAATTTCGATAATTGAATCGCTGTCAAGTTTTGATCAGTGGTCTCACGTGAATTCATCAGAAAATCCAGCAGACATCATATGTCGTGGAGTTTCTCCCGAACAATTAATGAAGTCAAATTTATGGTGGGAAGGTCCAGATTGGCTTTTGACGGATAATTTACCAATAAGTAGTCCCATGTCAAGTATTCCGACTGATCTACCTAAACAGAGAGTTGCTACTCTAGTTACTGGTTCAAATTTAGTTTTTAAGATTGATCAATACTCTTCTTTGCGTAAACTTCAGAGAATATTTGCTTATTGTCTTAGGGCCATAAACTACATGAGATATAAGTCAAAACCTTGTGGGGTTTTAAGTCCAACAGAACTTAGAGAGTCCTTAATAAGGTTAATAAAAATTTCTCAGAAGGAGTCCTTTCTCAAGGAGTATAAAGCATTGTCTGTCATTCGACAATTGGATTCTTCAAGTCATATCCTTTCACTGAATCCCTTTATGGATAATTGCGGTCTCATAAGAGTTGGTGTACGTTTACGAAATGCAGATATTGCTTATGATCAAAAACATCCAATTCTGTTACACAACAAGCATCATCTCACTACATTGATTGTCTTACATGAACACAAGAGATTGTTGCACTGTGGTCCACAGCAGTTACTTTATGCTGTTCGTCAATTCTATTGGCCTATAGCAGGACGTAGCCTAGTTAGGAAGCTAGTACGTAAGTGTGTTACCTGTTTTAGAGCAAACCCAAAAATTGAAAATTATTTAATGGGAGACTTGCCCCAATCTCGTGTAACTCCATTTAATCCTGTATTTTCACATTGTGGTTTAGATTATGCAGGTCCAATTTTGCTGAAAGATCGTAATAGTCGAAAACCATTACTGACTAAGGCATATATTTGTATTTTTGTTTGTATGGGTACAAAATGCATTCATTTAGAATTAGTCTCAGATTTATCTACTCAGAATTTCATAGCGGCTCTACGCCGATTCATGTCCAGACGTGGGAAACCTACTCACATATATTCAGATAATGGTAGAACATTCGTGGGTGCAAATGCAGAGATTTCAAAATTTCTTCGAATGAAACGTGATGAAATAGGCTCTGCTATGTCAGCAGAAGGTATAGCTTGGTATTTTATACCACCCAGAGCACCGAATTTTGGCGGTCTTTGGGAAGCAGGAGAAAAGAGAATTAAGCATCATTTAAAACGAATCTTAGGAAACGGTCATTTGACTTATGAAGATTTCAATACTGTATTAGTCCAAATAGAGGGTATTGTCAATTCCCGTCCATTGAGTCCTTTGTCTTCCGATCCTAATGATACACTTCCACTTACCCCAGCTCATTTTCTTATTGGGAGAACATTAACAGCCATACCAGACTCAGATTATACTAATATCCAGTACTCGAGACTAAATCGGTATCAGCATTTTCAAAGATTGATACAACACTTTTGGAAACGTTGGTCAGTTGAGTACCTATCTGAACTGCAATCCAGGCTTAAGTGGAAAACTAACAGTTGCAGTCTCCTTCAACCTGACAGTTTAGTTCTCATGAAGGAGGATAACCAACCTCCTTTCAAATGGAAGACTGGAAGAATAACAGAGCTGCATCCAGGGAGGGACAATATCACCCGTGTAGTGAGTATTAAGTGCAGTGATGGCAACACAGTAAAACGTTGTGTTACCAAAATTTGTGTGTTGCCCATTGAAAGGGACATTCATAATGAACGATAATTGTTAATTTTAGAATTAGTTGAAATTAATATTTCAAGGCGGCCGGTATGTTATGGCCAAACATATGTTTGTTAAGAAGAAGAAGAGTAAATTGTGTTCCATGTCGTTTGACAGTATACTTTTTCTATGTGTTTTATGCTAATAGATTTGTGACAGTCTGTTATTCAAGAAGATATTTATTACCAAGAAAATACAGTCCACTTAGCTGAGCCTACACAATAACCTTTCGAAAAATGAATTACATTCAATTAAAGTTTTAAAAAATGACAGCACTATTAAGATTTTACCTGCAGATAAAGTCAATGCTACGGTTATTTTAAATAAAATTGACATAATAAACTAAGGACAATATACAAAATTAAACAAAGATCCAACAACTTATCGAAAAAAAAACATGAATTTACAGAACAACAACGTAAACATATTACGCCACACTATTCTAAACCGCCCCATTTATACGGGTTACCTAAAATTCATTAACCCAACATTCCATTAAGACCAATTGTCAGCTCCATAAATTCTCCATGCAGTGAGCTCTCAAAATTCCTTTTAACAATTATTTCACCAATTACTGGTAAGTCTAAATCTCATCTTAAAAACAGCGCACATTTCTTAGAAAAATTATCACATATACAATACAAAAATACTTTCACACTAGCAAGTATTGACATTGTGAATCTGTACAATAATGTTCCTGTCCCAATAACCTTCCCATAGTAAAAGACCGATTAGAACAAGATTATTTACTAAATCAACGTACTCAATTGTCCATTAATACAATAATAGAACTACTAACATTTTGTACAAAGACATCATATTTTCAACTTAATGTTGACTTCTACCAACATGATTTTGGCATGGAAATGGGTAAATGCATTACTTAACGACATAAACAACACAGAACAAACTTTGAGTTTACACTAGAGCTTGTACATAATAACAAATTACCATTCTTAGACATTTTAATAACCAAAACACAATCGACATTTGAAACAGTAGTTTATAGAAAACCGCCTCATACTAACAGGTATCTCAACTTTAACTCTAATCATCCAAGTTCAGTAAAAAGAGGAATCATTAAATCTCTATATGACAGAGCAAAAACTAACTGTTCTAATATCAATAAATTCAATGAAGAAAAACGTTTAAAAAAATGTACTTTCTGCCAATCATTACCCAAATAAATTTATTAATTAATAACAAGTTAAACAAAATGGGATACCAAACAATCCCTAGCAACCAACATCAAACTTCACCAAGCAACACTGACTCCCAAGATAATCACATTAATACAATAACTATACCATACATACAGGGTCTATCAGAAAGACTAAAAAGAGTGAGAAATAGATATAATATCAAAACACCATTTAAAACCAGAAATACACTAGAATCAATTATATCAAAAACCAAACCAAATAACACAACTCAAAATACAAAAAAATGCATTTATAAAATCCCGTGTGAATGCAATAAATTCTATATTGTAGAAACCTCTAGACCTCTGAATGTTCGAATAAACGAACACAAAAATTACATAAAAAAAGACAATTTGGAAAATCCAAAATTTGTGAACATGCTTGGGACCTTGGTCATAAAATACAGTTTCAAAATTCAGTTATATTACACAAAAGAGAACACAACACCAAAAGAAAACTAAAAGAGTCTGCTTTAATTTTGTTGAATGAAAACGATTGTATCGCTACTATCTCCGTAGAATTCAGTCGTTCCTGGTTGCCGATGATTAAGGAAGAAATTGCTAATGGTCATTTAATGGTTATTCCTAGATTTCCCCTTATGATTTTAATGGGATCACTGAATCAACAAAGTTCTTTGGTTGCATTTTTGGCGAATGCACTATCTTATAACAAAGTCGCACCTAGAAGCGCCACATAAAATTCTGAAGACCTCCCTTTCAAATTCTTCCAATTTGAAAGGAACTTTATGATTATATGATCTTTAGAAATTTCTGCTACCATGTATATTACAAATAAAATTCTCTTAGTTACGTCAAAAATCAAATAATATACATTGTCAAATATTTTAATTTACATCTTAGAATTGTGCCTTTTGAATCCGTAGTCTCTTAACCATTGACAACGGGGTCTGATCTAGACCCCCAAACATTTGAAATATACAGCATTTTTTTTTCCCAAGAAGCACTTAGACATTGAAAAATATTGGATTTTGCAAGTAGCTGAAAAGCATATGAGACCACCTAGGGATCTTCCATAACAGACTATACTTAAAAAACTATAGACATCGATAAGAAAAAATTAGAAATGAGGGGACCGTAACTGACTTAATTTATATGGGCTAAATACATAAATAATTATTCGCGATTTCAATCAATTACGGTGAGTTCCTAGAAATGATATAATTGTCTTGCGTTCAATGGATAGAAAAGTATCCAAAAGAAAGGGTCGAAACATAGTTAACGTTGGTTCTGAAAAGCGTTTTTGAAATAATGTTAAGGAACTGTGAAATATTGGTTTGCTTGTACATAGACTATTACATTAAGCGAATCAGGTAGCATGTTTTTCAGTTTCCCCTTTGAAATTGCGTGACGGGGCATATTTGAAATAAATTGTTATAACTATTAGTAAGCTCACACACCAGAGCAATAGCAATGAGCAACCAACAATTGGCAATAAGTAATACCCAATATATTTTATTGAATTTATAATATCACTAGTTCAAAATGCAGTCGTCTAATGAGAACGAAGTGATAATGTTGTGGCAGTATTTAAGGAGAAGAAATAGGAAACGAAGACGATATTGGATTCATCCATCAATTCAATTGCTCAGGAATGGAGCAAATATTTTTGCCGAAGAATTCAAGACTCATCCGACCCAATTTCAGAACTGCTATCGGATAAGTCCAGATATTTTTTCAACACTAGTCGAGATGGTAGCACCTTGTATTATCAAACAAGATAACTACAGAGATGCGATCACCCCACAGGAGAAACTGTAGTTAACACCCAGGTAAGGTATATTAATTAGACTATATTGAAAAAGTATTATAATTAAAGATAAACTTAAAAAAGTACATTACAATTCTTAAATCAAAATTAAGTAATAGAGAAGTTTCTTTCAGTGCCATCTTATATAGCAAGTGAAAAACTTTTAAAATATGTTTGTACAGGTATTGGTTGTTCTCCATATTCCTTTGATGAAAGTGAGGAACTTGAATGAGTGGAAATATTGGACTGAGTTGAGTAGCTAGAATAAACAGGGCTAGGAGTTGGCACTGGTATCACCATAGTGTTATTCTGCGATGGCTCTTCACACAGAAGCTCGTCTACAAGTTCGTGTTTTTCTTTTAACCTGTCTCTTTTGATAATAAGTTAATTTTGATAGACCTGGAAGCAAACTTATTAGAAACTAGATCTGGATTAGAATTCTCTTTCGCGGAACCTGTTGTCGAGGATTTTGACTAAATATACTCAATAAAACACTTCTCAGCTTCATTAAGGGTAGTTGTAGAAATTTTTGTCAGCTTCTCAGAAGGTCCAGTGATTGCAGTATACGAACCTTGTTCTTGAGTGGATGGATTTTTATCTTTGGACTTTTTAACGACATCTGTGATATTTGTTTGCTTTTCTTGAGAATTTCTAACAGACGATGTTATGTCTTGTTCTAAATAATCGCCACTATTTGTCTTTCCTTTAGATTCACTGTCTTGATTGAAACTGTAGGTAAATTTCCTTGTTGCGGTTTGGATTTCATGAACAGCGTCATAAACTGCATTCCGTCTCTTAAGTAATAATTTTTAATTTTTTTGGCTCCGCTTTCTGCTTCTTGCATATGCCGTGCGAAGATTATTCCATTTTTCTTTACATTGTGGACCTAAAAAGCAAAACTGATTACATAACTTTTTCACAGATGTCTGGCTACAGGGTGCAGTTTCAAGGCTCTCAACCAAATATTTATGAGAGGAGATACAACTATAGGATTTATGGTAAAAGAATGTACGAAGGCTAAATGGCATGTTCTTCAACCATTGTTTACGCATCTTCCTTCAGAGGCAATTTGGGAATCGACGGCACAACGATACCACGAACTATGGGATCTTCCAAACTGCATCGATTCAATCAATGGGAAACATTGCCTAATTAAAAAAAAATGCATGCCCGGATCGCACTATTATAATAAGTTTTTCTTCGGTGGTTCTGATGGCCTCTGCAAATGCTGATAGAATATTTCTAACCATCGATGTCGGTGAAGCAGGTAGAATGAGTGATGGTGCAGTTTTCCGGTCTTCTACTTTTGGAAGATTGGTGCCTAAGGAAAAAGTTCTTAGTCCTAGGTCAAAACCATTGCCAAACGTAGATTTTCCATTTTATTTTGTAGGAGACGGAGACGAGGAGTTCTGATACAAAAAATTCTGATGCGACCATACCCACAAAGGGTGGTTGATAATGAGAAACGATTTTTTAACTACAGATTATCAAGAGGGCAAAAAAGCATCGAATGTGCATTCGGAATGCTAACATCCAAATTTGAATATTTTTAAAGACCCATATTATGTCAAGAAGATACAGCGATTTCAGTAATTAAATGTGCTTGTACTCTCCATCATTTTATAAAACTCACAGAGGGTAGGTTTGGTTCAATTCCATTTAACAGATTATGAAATATAGACATGGAAATCCTCTAGTTTGTAATATACCACCTATTACGTGTTTACTTGAAATCTTTTTTTTTAACTTGAAAACGCCTTACAATGTTAAGGTAATTATATCGTATAATCAAAATCATCATAAAAAATATAACAAATACCTGATACTTACCAGATAATTTTAACTCGCTTACAATTGCACTCCACGCCTTCTCGACAATATCACTTTTAGTATGATTCTGCCGTCTATGATCATAAATACATGGGTATTTTTCCACAAGCTCCACAAATTTAATATTGAATGCTGGATCGTCCATGTTCAAATATATTTGAAAAAAATTACACTAGAAACAACATCTATCTATATTGCTAAACTAGTTGGCGATATATTGCTAGTTGCCCGTTGCTAGTTGCCTATTGCTAGTTGCCTATTGCTCAGGTTTTCGAGCCGCCTTAAGTAACAAATTTCATTGCCGTTATAAAGTTGTGCAAAATTTAACAAATCAGTAAAAGTTATCGAATTTTTGATTTGACATATGCGGACCTGCCAACATATTTTGCCTAACTTATTATTAACAATTAATTGACAAAATTATTGTATATTATTCGAATTATTGATGTCATTAGGTGGAGTTGGGGAAGTATATCTCTACCCCCATCCAGGATGTTAACTATTGATCGAGAGAAGTGTAGAAAACTCAATTAACTCTTATAAAATTGCTGTTTATTTTTTTGACAATATATTCCAAAATCAGTCCACTATCCGAAATATCATAGTTAAAATTTGTCGACAAACCTTCCTAGACCTTCCAATAACTCGCAATCTTGACAGAAAACTCCGTTTGCACTTTCAGTATGAAATATATCTAATATATACTGCATATTAAGTAGATAATGACATACAATAATCAAATTATTTGTATTGAATATTTGGTGAAATTGTCTCAATAAAACACAAAATTGTAAAATTACTTATACATCTTGAAGCATTTTATCGTTTCTTTTTAATCATTATGATGTACTATAAATGAATATTTAATAAATAAATATAAAATGCAGTGGAAATATCGTCTGGGAGGAACACAGATCACTTACAACAGTAATGATTGATAGTCGTCATTCAAACCAGATTAATAAATGATTAATAATAAAAAGGTCAAAAGTAAATAAACCTGTTATTACTCAAATCTAAATAATAAATGTTAAATTATCAGCCATGCATGGAATTGAATAATCTTTGCACTAAAAACAACCAGCTGCCATTATGAATAATTATAAAAAAGCAATAATTCATCGATAGGCCAAATTTGTATAGTCTTAGATACCTACTATGAATTATTTAAAGTGTATGCAGAATAAACATGCTGGAATTTTGTAATTCAAATTGGACTCTCACTAAAGGGGTTTCGGAATTTACACGTGATACCAAGTTTATTTAGATGGAAATTTGCATAATTTAGTCCTTGAAGAAAACTCCTTTTTAGGGTTCCATGTATACAATATACGGATATCGTTATAATATCACTCCGGATATCTGCCTCTGTCACATCACAGCAATTTGCTCCTAAACTACTGGACCGGAGAGGTTGAAATTTGGCATCAATGTATAGTTTGGTGACCCGATCAGGAGTACATATCGTAAATGAAGAAATTTGGTTTTAGGGGTACTTCTGGGGGGGGGGGAACCAAAAATCGACCGTTTTCCCCCCTGATCTCCGAAACTACTGAGCCTAAAATTTTGAAAAAAATAGGAAATATAGATCCTTGCACGAACTTTACAAGAAAAATAAGGAGAAACCATTAATATTAATTTTGGGGGGCAAATTGTAGAATTAAATGAAAATTTAAAAATAAAAAAAAATTCATACGCATCAGGTAATATTTCAAATGAAAGGTCCCATTCTGAGGAACACAAATATATTTTTTTCATATTTAAAAAAAATTAATAAGTATATTAACGAAAATATACCAAAATTTACCCATCTCCCCCCGTATCTCCGAAAGTATAAAACGTAAAGTTTTGAAAAATTTGGAGGTATAGGGTCTGACTTGAAGTTTACTGGAAAAATAAAGAAAAACCTCTGCTTTTAATTTTGGGGGGCAAATAACAGAATTAAATGGAAAATATAAAATTTAAAAATTGTTTCTAACCCATCATGTTATATATCAAATGAAAGGGCTTATTATGACGAAAAGAAATGTATGTTTTCCAAATTTTTAATATAAATTAATTAAAAGATATTAACAAAAATATAAAAAAATACCCATTCCCCCCCCTTATCCCTTATCTCCGAAACCATAACCTGTAAAATTGTGAAAAAAAATACAGGTATAGCGCCTCACCTGAACTTTACTGGAAAAATAAGGAGAAACCCCTAATATTCATTTTGGGGGGCAAATTATAGAATTAAATGGAAAATAAAAAAATAATATTGTTTCTAACAGATCAAGTAATATATCAAATCAAAGGGCTCGTTATGACGAATGCTAATATATATATATATATATATATATATATATATATATAATTTTTTTTAAATATATTTTAAAAAATTAAAAACTACCCATTCCCCTTTTTTTCCCCTAACTATAAGTCCTAATTTTTTTGTTTACAGGAACAATACGAAGAAATCCCTAATATTAATATTGGGGGCAAAATTATAGATTTAAACGGAAAATAAAAAAATATTTTTTAACGCATCATGCAATACATCAAATGAAAAGGTTTATTATGAGGAATACAATTACATATTTTTCATATTTTTTAAATTAATTGTTTACAAGATATTTACACAAAGATACAAAGAATTCTCATTTCTCAAATTATTTCCGAAAACATTCTACCTAAAATTTTGAAAATAATTAGGGGTACTGGTGCTCACTTGAAATTTAGTAATTTTAGGAACAAATTATACAATTAGGTGGCAAGTAAAAATTCAATTTTCAAAAGGCGCATTATGTGAATTACAAATATATCATATTTTTAAATCATTTGTTTAAAAGATATTAACATAAATATTAAACATCGACTTAATCCCCACTTTAGAAACTACACTATTAAAATTTTTAAATACATATTTTATTTTTATTTTTAATTAACCTGACCTATTTTGCCCTATATCTTCCAATCTACAGAGCCTCAAAATTGAGACAATAGATTCTAAAGGGCTTCCCTGAAAGTTTGTAAGTAAAATAAAACTCTAATGTTAATTTTTGGGGGCCAAATTAGAAAATTAAATAGATATGTATTCTTATAACAATCAAGAGAATCCTGAAGCAGATAATAAAAAAGTCTATGTGTGGAAAATGAAAGTGTATAATTTTATAAATTTAAAACGCTTCCTTTAAAAGATATTAGGGCAAATATAAGAAAATGCACTCATTCCCTGCTTGTCTGAAACTGGAATATTAGAATCTTGAAGGTGGTACGGAACCCTTAGTATGCGAGTCCAATTCGCACTTGACCAAATTATTTAAATTTAATTTTTCCGATATCCGAAAAAAACAGATAATTGGAGATTATATTTTTATTTTTTATTTGATAACGAAACGAAAAACCAATAACACATTTTCATTGCCACTTTTATTTACTCTATACGATGACCGTTTCAAATTTGCCATCCGAAGTTTAGAATTTTGGCTACAGCATCAACTTTTTTTTATGGACGGTCACATTAGGTATTTCCACAGCAAATAGTCTATTTCATTATAATTTCATAGATATACAATTTGTTATAATTAGCTTTCTTAAAAGCACAAATGTTAAAATAAAATGAAATATCGTGTTACTTAGCCATGTGTCCAGCGAAGAATTTTCTTTTATAATCATGACAATACTTGTCAAATGATATTATAGTACACTGGAATGGAATAAATTCGAGAATAAAGTAGGACGTTTTGGAGAAAACGCTTGTACACATCGTTTTTCAACAAAAAAATTACATAGGGTGTGTCTTATAGCAGTGGCCAATACCAACTTTCTTATTTCAAATTTAAGTTTTTCAGATTTATTGCCAAAATTAACATTAAAAAAGAAGAATATTTTATTTCATAAATTCTATACAATACACTCAATACTTAATTCCCATTTAGCTCTTGATATTGACATTCCTGCGTTACTTTTTACTTATTTGAAAAAAAAATTGTTTATTTTCGTCAAACTTATAGCCTTAACATCTTGTTGTTTGCCTTCAAGACAGTGGTGATCAGTGTCAGTACTATTGTCATTTTTCGTTAACTGTACGCAATAATATCAGAAAAATGGTTCATTTAACAGAAATACACAAAATAACCATTCTACGAATGATTGGTTACGGAGATAACACTCGCTTATTTCACAAAAATTTTCCAAATTTGCCGCCTATATCTCAAGGAATAATTAGCAGAATAGAAAAGCAGTTTCAGGAGCTTGGTCATGTAACACAGATTAAAAAAAGTAGTTGTAAATGCTTTAAGCGATAATACGAAATTGGATATTTATTTATTATATTATGTTTCAAGAAAACCCACAAAATTCTGGTCGAAAAGCAGCCCCACTGTCCAATGTTAGCCACAAATAAATTTTTCGAGTTTTAAAAGAAAGTAAAAGACATCCCTATAAAATAATGCTCATGGAAGACGATTTCAATAGGAGACTGTATTTTTGTGAACAAATGATGGTAAGGTTAGACAACAATTGGAAGATGTTTTGTTGATTATAGTTTCTGTCTTTACTTGGTGAAAATTCCTTTTAAATTGTTGATTAAAAAGATGTTTTGTTCTCTGATGAGAGCACATTTACACTTCACGGTTATGTTAATCGTCAAAATTGCCGCTATTGGTCTAATGAGAATCGCACCGAGAAACATACGCAATATCCTGAAAAAGTTACAGGAATTGTTGGAAATCATATCGTAGCTCCCTTTTTCATTGATGGCAACTTGAATGGAGATAAATATTTAGAACTTCTCCAAAATAATGTCGTGCCAAATTTGACAAACTTATATCCTGATCCAGTAAACCTACAATTTCCTGCCAATATAATATGGTTTCATCAAGATGGAGCACCGGTCCATTACGAAATCAATGTCTGGGATACCTGAACCAAATTTTTCCAAATCGGTGGATTGGGAGATGCGGATTATAGAATGGCCAGCACGATCTTCTGATTTGACGCCATTCGACTTTTTTTTGTGGTGATATGTCAAAAGTACCCTATTCAAAACTAAACCCCTCAACTTAGACGAGCTAAAAAGACGAATCACGCTTGCGATTAGATCAGTCACGCCAGAGATGTTGAGTAACGTTAAATGACATTTCTATACCAGATTAGCATGTTACCAAGACGGTGGAGAGAATTTTAAACTTTTCGTACATGGAGAAGAAATAAATAAATAAGAAATAATCAGGATTACTTATTAGGTTTTTAGTGTAATGTAACGAATTTTTAAAATAAAATAATTCATTTGTAATGTTAATTTTTGTAATGAAACTGAAAACACTTAATATTTCCAAAACAGTTGAAGATAGGTGTAGGACATTGTACATAAATTATGTTTAGAATTTTCTGGAAAAACCAAAAAATAAATAATATACATGGACGGTTATGAAGTCATCTATTTTGTCATGCCTTGTATATTTCAGTCTCTTGTAACAAAACTCTAAAATGAAAACCACAATGGACGTTTTGTTTATTTATAGAGATGGAAACTTAACCACAAAGATGTAATTATTCGGTGACTTAGCATTATTTTAATAATCGTTTTTGCAAAAAAAAACGTACAACGCATAACACATTAACATTTGTTAACACATTTTTATTTCTTGGTTAATTATACGAGGTGTTTAATAAGTTTTAAGTTATCGGTGAAAAATTTGAAAAAACGCACATTTTTTAATGATTCGTAACTATTGTCTAAAAAAATTTAGATCGATAAAACTTGTCAAAAATTTCCACTTGTCTATCGAACATAACTTTTCAAAATTTCAACTTCATGGCTTTGAGGTTTTCGTGAGCTCTTTATTTTTGGTGATTTTTCCATTCTGCATCAAATTACTTTTTTATAAATCTGGAACGTGGTTATAATGAAATCTTTCGTCATATATTAAATTCTTTTGGATTTGTTCTATTGTCTGTAAATTTCACTTTAAATTCTGAATTTGGTATTGGGCAACGCAAAAATATTAGTGGAGGGGGAACATAGGGATAGCATATCATCGAATTTACATGATGCATGAGGTCTAGAATGCTTTTCCCAATCAAATTACATAATATACGAGGGTAAATCAAATATATACGTTAATTTTGCTATTCTGCTTAGAATATAGATGTTTGGTTAATAAGGAGTGGGGAAACGAGCCGGAGCAAGAGGTGCATTCTTCTCTTCTGCAACAGTTTAGCATACATTTTTTCAGCGAAGACGTTAAACCCTCAGTTTGTTCGAGAGCTTATTGAATGTGATCGCCGATTAAAAGAAATTTCCTCAGAATTTGGTGTCAGCTATGGAAGTGTTCTTTCACTTATCACTCATCAACTTAGTTTGAGAAAAGTTAGTGCACGATGGGTTCCGAGTTTGTTGACTGGAAACCAAAAGCTGCTTAGATCGAGGATCACTGAAAGGTTTCTGAATGGATTTCAGTAAGAAGAGAAGGCCTTTTGGTAGCGCTTCTCGTCTCTGGGGTATCAATAGTTTGACAGTTGACATTGTATTTACTTAAGGGAAGAATCAAAGCCTGTAAACATTTCAAAATTTATATAATTGTATATGAATTATTATTATCTATTCCTTATTACCATCATCTCATTAAAAATAATATCTACATAAAACAATAAAAATTAAAACTAACATATATTTCAATGTGAAAAACATTGTGAAATTTATGTCAGTTGAAACGCAGTAGTAATATGAGAACAACCCATTTCTCCCCACCAGTAAATTTTATTTAATTCCGAATACCAAAATGCCGGCTTTCAAACTGAATTTACATAGATTAAAGCAGCACTAAAAGAAAATTAAAAAAGTTGAAATTCTGGGTTTTAAAATTTCAACGTTTTTGAACCAATAACTATGAAAAATTAAAAAATGCGTATTTTTACAGTTTTTTTTTTCAAATAACTCAATAACTGTTTATCCAATCCGCTAACTGAACATATCATTTATTAGCTACTGAAAATACATATAAATTAAACAAGTTACTTTTGACACTATAATTTTTCATTTAGTTGCTGAAAAGTTACAAAACCTGCCAAAACGGTTATTTTTGCAAGTTTAAAGACCCCGTATAATAAATTGAGGAATAAAAATTGTTGACAACAGTTTTTATATGTTATCCTATATACATTTTAACCGGTGCAATTGAAAATACTAACTTCGCTAGAGCTACTTAACGCATGCACTGTCTAATATTACAATTTGAAAGTTAATTTGGTTTAAATAATTTTAATATGAATGTTAGTATATGACAGAAAATTAATTTGAGTTAAATAATTTTAATATGAGTGTGAATATATAACAACCAATATTCGGATATTATTGAAAAATAAAATGAATACTTACCGATAAACTGAAGATTCAACTTACAACAAGCGTATTCTTGCCACAATGAATCCTAAAAAATTACCAAGGCGTTCACAAGCGAACTCTGTTTATCATTCGCTGTTATTCTTTGTGCGATAAAAGAAAATAGGTAAAAAGTTTAAAATAATATACGATAGATCGACAATAATTAAAACGAAAATAAAGTAACAAATAAAAGAATTATACATTCGCATGACAAAATTGTAAAATAATTAACTAAAAACTATCAGAAAAGTCATGCTATTGAATTCCTCGAAAAATTCGGTCAACATATTGAAAATATGTTTAATTATGTTATTTATAAAAGCGAACTACATTACACAATATTCAACTGGGAGAACTATTTCAAAAATGAAACAGGGTATTTCTCGTACATTATCTGTAGACTGGGAATGTCAAATAAATGACACACCATTACTTACTAGGACGCTAAGGATACACAATTTCTGTAAAAAATTATAAAATAATGGAATTATCTTATAACGCATACACTACAATGGGAGTCCAGGAAATGCTAGAATAATTAAGGGAAATCGTAATTAATATAAATACATTTTTAAAAAAACAAAAACCGATTTCAAAAAAATAAATAAAAAGCATGAAATAATTTTTTGCTACAACAATTAAATACTTTTCATGAAGCCAGTGCTAAGCTAAAGTGGAAATATTTTGGGTAGTACATTTATAAGTTGTCCTTCGCAACTTCGCGGTTCAAATTGGCACTGACATCAGAAAAAGTATTTAATGAATGTAACAAAAAAAAAAATTCTTGCTTTTGTTATTTTTTTTGAAGTCGGTTTTTAATTTTTTTTAAAGGTATTTATTTTACAAGTTTTAGTGATGCAATGGCTTAATTGGATTCAGTTTTCAAACCTAATTAACTTTTTCAATATTGCCTAAGATAAGATATGTTACTTTTAAGTATTTTATATCTATATATAAATTGGCGAAGACAAAACCATTTTCTCCTCTGTTTCTCAACCGATTTTCTTCATTTTTGTTTTGTTTAGTAGCTACTGACGACCTTCAGGGCAGAATGCTAATCTTAATTTATAATATTGGTTCATTAAATAAAATATAATAAAAATTCATTATTTACGTCAATAATGTCAATGCCAATAACTGAATGTGCCGCCGCCGCCAGACTCAAAACATTGAGTAATTATATATAAACAGACCAATGCTGTTATATACTTAGAGCATGTACTTCTGGAAGTGGCATGCAAGCTTGTTATTGTTTAGTGGGTAAAGTAATCGTTGTATATTATAATTATACAGGGCGATTCCAGATATTTTAGAAATCATATTTTTCGTGGGTGGCACATAAGCAGTTTCATATATAGGGTGTTTAAAATATAGAGTAGAGTGCATATATAATAAAATAATTATATAGGGAAGCCCATTAGCGGTTGAATTTACAGGGTTCTTAGAATAGAAGGTGCACTAGAATTACAATTATACAGGGTGGTGCAAAAAATTTTATACATAGATGCATATACAGGGTGGCGGAAATGGAAATGCAACATTTCGCAACCCATAAGCAGTTGTATATATAGTTAAGATGAAATATAGGGTGAGAGAAATTATAGATATACAGGATGGTGACCAAAAATGTTAGAAAAGGAAAAGGAAGATTAGACCACGAAGAGTTCCATATATATAATGATTGAAATATAGGTCGGAGTAGAATTGTAGTTACAGAAGATAATTAAAAATTGCATAAACAAAAAGAGTAAATATGGTGGGTAATAGGCAGTGACATATACAGATGATTTACCCGGTCGTTCAAAAATGTTAAAAAATATTATACGTGGTTCATGAGCAGTTGCATATACAGGGTGGTGGAAATATATAATGAGATGGAATTATTATAATGAGGATTTTAATAAATGTTGGAGAATTGAGTGCAATTATAGCTATACAGGGGGGTTAGAAAAAAATAAATATGTAGAGTAGCCCATTAGCGGTTGAATTGTCATATTAAATTAAGAATTACTAATTTGAACACAAATGAACTTCTATTAATTATATCTGAAAAAACCTTGAATGTTGTTACTTATTTGTAGAAGCGAAATGTAAGACCGATATCTAGGATTTTCGAGAAGACTATCACACAGAGGTTCCGAATCTGGATCCGTTCTGTGTAATTGCTGTTCTCCCTAAAGTCCTAGGATAGAATGTCACGATAAATTTTCATGTTACTTAACCTGCCAGAGATATTGACACAATTGATCGAATTTCGACCACTGGGCGACAACTAGTATATATATATATATATATATATATATATATATATATATATATATATGTATTAAGAAAATTTTGTATATGACTCTAACTTATGTGGATCCATTATATTGTAAACGATTTGAGTATCATCATTCTTGAGGTCTATTAATTATACTGACATTCGTTTCCGCGGAATCTTATAATAAATCGTTATACAGTTTTAATTAATATAGCATAAAAGGACGCAGTTTTCAGTACTAATTAACTTTGTCTCATAACAATTTGAGTTATTGTTAAAAGTAAAGGTACTTAACTTAAACAAACCTAGTGTCTATGAGGCATTTCATAATTCTTTTTACCCTTGTTTGATAAGAATTTTATATATTATGAGAAATAAAGGTTTTTTAGTTTCAAGCAAAATTCTTATTTGCAGACAAACCTAGTATACAGTTGAAAATGTGACATGTATATAAATATATTTATAAAGAATCACTTTTTCTCTAAATAATATTCATAAGAACGTTTTCAATTCGAATTCAAGTTAGGAAGACACACTGTATATAGAAACCAACTGAGAACCTCCGTCTTGAAGTGGCTGAACCGACATATATTTCGATTTATTTCCAATCAACTTTTAATTTATTACAATCTTAAATAATACAGCATAATTGAATGCATTTTTCAAGTCCGATAAACTTTGAATACAATTTGAGATGTTATAAAGAAATAAAGGTACCTCACATTTAAACAAAATTGATATATTTTTTGGATCCTAGTATATAGTTGAAAGTTAGATAAACACTTACTATACAATTTTTAGTGCAATGGCATAAGTAGATGCAGTTTTTAATTCTAATTACTTCTTATTATTTTCAATTAACAAAAATAAAGATACTTTAATTTGTAATCAAAATTCCTGTTTCATGGCAAACCTCCTCAAGTAAAAAAGTTACATGAAATGATTACTGTGTACATTTTAGACTATGCAAATCTGTTTATGAAGAATAGCTGTTTCTCTTCAAGTTATTAATAAAAAGAAATATTTTGTTTTATGAATACACACTGTATATACATATTAACTGACATTTATTTTGATTAATTCAATATATTTACAATTTGTCCCAAGTTCCGAATAGTTAATACCATCAACTCTGCCAAAGCTTGCTCTATAAAAATGTTAAAAAAGTTTTTCCCAATTTTCTAAACAACAGTACAAGCTAATTTAGTTTCTTTCCAATGTATCCTATGTTCCGAATAGAAAAAAATCAATATTTTTAATACCGGCTACTCCACAAAAGCATAGTATATAAGGAAATGGTAAAACGGTTTTCCCCCATTTTCTAAGAAAAGGACAAGCTATCTTAATGAAAAAAATATATGAAATCACTTTGAGATATCCCGGAACTAATACAATTTCGGTTCAAATTATCCCACGTTCCGAATGAAATTTTTCAAAATTTTAATAACACTGGCGACTCCACCAAGGCATAGAGTATGTGAGATTAGGTTAAAATAGTTTTTCCCCATTTTTTAAGAAACGGTACAAGCTATATTAATATAAAAAATTATGGGACCACTTCGCTATACCCCTAAACAGGATCCAGTAAAACGGTCGAAATTTCTTGAGCCGTTTCCGAGTAAAAACATAAAAAAAAAACAAAAAAAACATAGATACAGACGAACTGAGAACCTCCTTCTTTTTGAAGGCGGTTAAAAATAGGAACATTTTTTGAAAACATAAGTCAACGGCTTAATATAAGTACTCGTTTAATTTTCATGCTAGAGACGTTTATAAAAAAACATATTAAAGGATTTTTTAAGCACTTTAAAAGGGTATTTATTAAGTTTTCCCGAAAAATGTTTTAACAAATGAAAACAAAATTTCAACAAACTATACTCCGTTTGTATTGGTTCTAGAGAAACAATAAACCCACAATTTTGTTCTGTTTTTTATAGCCTACATTTTTTATCCAAATGATTTTTTTAAATGGTATATTTTTAAAGATATTTATGAAAACATGTTATTTTTTGTTGTAAAATCGATACTTTCACTTGCGATTAACTCGAAAAGAAAAAAATTTTCGCAACAAAAGTCGCTAAAATTATAATATTTATCTCCCCCTAGAAGGGGTAGCAGCATAACTTCTGTCATATTTATTTTAGTAACGTGCACGTGCACTTGATTCTTTTATTAATAAACTGGAATGCGGAAAAAGATCTAAACTATAATACCTACATTTTATTTACAGCTCCCACCATGGGATAAAGATTCAATCATCTTATTCTGTATTTTCAATTTCTTCCGATATAAAATTTTGTAATTTGGTAAAGATATTATTCTGTCTTCCATGTACCTGTATTTACTAGTAGATTGAATTTTATATCTTTTCCCCAATCATTTACGGTCCAGTCGTTAATTTATCTAATTTCTTCTTATTTAACTTGTTTCCATTTACCAAATATACGATCTGTCCTTCATACGATTTATTTATTTCTAGATGTGTGAACAGAGCTTGTAAATACTTTGTTGTTATGGGATTTTTCTAGTTTTAATTTACTTGGTAAAATCCTTATATCTATACCATATAATACATAAGTTTGTGAAAACTAGTAACTGGGTGTTTAGTTTCATTATATTTATTTTCACATTGTTTAGCTATTGTTGTCCAGGCTTTCTTTGTTTGCGTTTCACTTATTTTGCATCTAATTTTGTTTCCTAATTTTTTTGATTTAGTCCCTCGCTTAGGCCATTTCAGAACGGTTCACTTACAGTAGTAACTACAATTTGTATCCGTTTATTATGAAAATATCTACTGATTTCCTATGAATTGATTCGAGGACATTGGTTGGTGAGTAGCATGCTAATTAATGTCTTCGGTTTCTGCTATATTTATAATTAAGTTTATTTCCTAATTTGCATTGTAAGTATTTAATGTTAGAATGAACGCGTACCCAGTAAAGTGCACTACTAACAAATGAAGATGTTTTTTTTATCTTGTACTTCCGAAACCTCCTATTGTGTCGTGAGGCTGCCCCTAGATCCTAGAGGAAACATTGAACCATATTTGTTTTTTCGTCTTGATTTATTTTTATTTAAAGTTCCACATGCTCTACAAACTTCTTTTTGGTCAAATTTTTATCTTACCATCAATCTGCCTCTAGGGTTTTGTATTCTTAATTTTTATTCTGATCTGTTAAGATCTCTCTCAGTTTCACTAAACTAAAAATATAATTAAGAATTTACCAGCCATATCAGATCAAGATTTATTGCATTTCAGAAATTTTCCTTGTCGTAGTCACTCTTTTTACTTAACAGCAGTCACGAACGAAGAAGTTGCAAACCGTGGTTTAAAAAAGTCTGGTTGTCTGGATTCGAATGAAATCAGTAGTATCATTATTAAGAAGACGTTTCATATCATATTAAAACCATTGACCAACTTGATAAACTCTATCTTTATCACTGGGATTTTTCCCGACTCGTTTAAATTTTCAAAAGTCATTCCTTTACATAATTAAGGTGACACTGCTTTGGTAGATAACTACCGGCCAATATCAATTAGATCTACTTTCAGCAAAATAATAGAAAAATTAATCAAGCATCGTTTAGTTTCTTATTTTGAGGAAAATAACTTTCTAGATAATTCCCAGTACGGATTTAGGAAAAATCGTTCAACAACACAAGCAGTTTTGAGTGTTGTGAGTGGAGTGGTTGAGGGCCTTGAGAATGGAACCCATACAGCGATTAAGTTGTGTGACCTTTCCAAAGCCTTTGACTGTGTCTCGCATGAACTTTTACTAACTAAACTTAATTACTACGGAGTTAAAGTATCTTCATTATCCATATTTGAAACTTACTTAACAAATCGCTTTTAAGCCGTCACTTATAATGATTCTACGTCTGAATTTAGATCAATAGAACACGGTGTTCCTCAATGTTCCGTCCTTGGACCCATACTATTTATTATTTACATCAATGATTTGCCTAACTTTATTCGTCCCAATAAATCTGTTATATTTGCAGACGATACGAGTTTTGTGTATTCTGACACCAATTTAGCTAATCTCACCAAATTATCGGACGATATAGAAGCAAAATCTGAAAAATGGTTCAGTACTAATAAACTCAATCTTATCAAGGAAAAAACACAAAGTCTTATGTTTTCAACCACTTTTAATAATGATACAGCTGGCGTAAAATTACTAGGTATTTATTTAGATAACAACTTATCGTGGAATGTTCAGATAGACCACTTAAGAAGTAGATTATCGAGTTCACTCTTTCTACTTCGTCACCTTCAAAATATTACAGACTATAATACCTTAAGAACTGCATATTTCTCACTATTTCACTCACATATCAATTATGGAATTATGATCTGGGGAAATTCGTCAAATGCTCTTCTGATATTCAGGTTACAAAAAAGAGCAGTGAGAATACTGGCTAAAGCTGGAGTTCGTGAGTCGTGTCAAACTTTATTTCAGAGATTCCGCATCTTGCCATTGCCTTCCCTTTATTTGTTTCACGTGCTCCTAGAGATACACAAGAACATTAATGTTTTGACTAAACAGTCTGATGTACATCAAAATCGTACAAGAAAAGCAGGCAATATTCGAACAACCCGTTTTCGATTAAATAAGACAATGAAAAACTCGCTAAACTACCATGCGTACAATATCTTGCCAGAAGAATTAAAAATTTTGAGCTTAAATAAATTTAGAAAGAGTTTGAAGAACTACCTACTAAAGTTTTGTTTTTACTCAGTTGGTGATTACATGAACCACAAAATGTGCTCCCCGAATTTTAGTGTCTAATTTTTAATTGTTTATATCTGTTCTTATTTTTAACATGTATTTCATATTTATATTATTTTAATTGTGATTTGTTTTTCTCTCACTAAAAGTGTATTTTGGACTCGCTACAAACATTCTTTAATATGTACCGTAGTCAAATAAAGAAATGTAAATCTAAATCTAATCTAAATTCACCATTTTTATTTGTTCATTCATATTTTCATCTGATTCCAATACTCTACCTATGCAGTCTGTTTCCAAATTTTGTATTCCTGGAGCATATTTTATATTAACAATAATAATAACAATGATAAGATAAATCTTCATCTATTATGGACTTTACATTCATGTTTTCAAATAGATTGTAATCTATATAGACTGCGAGTGATTCCCTGATCAATAGTTTTGCCAATACCTCAACGAATGTTTAATAGCTAAACATTGTCACTATGTTGATTTTTATTTCTTTTGAGTTACTCTTAGCTTTTTTTGAAAAATAAGCTACTGTTTGTTCTTTTCCATGGACTGGCTCTGTTTCAAAATTGCTAAAAATGATTGTGAGTATAAAATCTTTTGATCATCTCAAATGCTTTTTGACATTCACTAAGCAAGATAATTTTTTGAGTTTTAGTTATAGTACAGCCACGAACGGTAAAAATAGGCTATTATCTATGGGAATAAGCTTGTCTTACCCTCTTCATCAAAAGTTATATATGTACATTGTGTGCTTCCTGCTGTTTAGAGGTGAAAACTACCCCTTCTCATAAAAATTAAGAAATAAAGATTTTATGAGCTAATTATTTTTTTTCTTTGAAGTCTTACATTGCTGCTTGAAAATTTGCAACCTCACAGTATTCAAAAGATTTAAAATTCAAAACGTTCTACAACGACAACAGAAACCACTGCGTATTTATATATGCTAGGTTGGTTCTCAAATGAAAAACACGGCAGTGACTGGATAACGCCCTTTCAAACACGTGTCCAGTGTTTGAAGATGCCTATAGTGCAGTAAAAAATATTTAGTATTGTAAGTTATAGATGGGTATTTATTTCTCGGACAAGTAGTATAACTTTATTGAAAAATAATATTGTTAATAGTTTTTTGTGATTATAATTCTGTTATTACCATAATATTATTTTCACAATACCCCGAAGGTGTTGTGCAAAAAATCATCAATCAGCGGACAACAGAAATCACATTAAAGATTAATGTTTTTAATCGGTTGTGTGTAAAGGACGGAAACTTTTAGGTTACAAAGAAAAATCCGCCGATAATTACATCGAACATGTTGAATAAACTTGTATAATAATCCTACAATAATATACATAAGTAACAAATAATTTCGTGAATTATTTCTACAAATGTAATCCAAATGAAATAATAGAAATAGCAAACGCCTTGGTTACTTTTCTAATTTCGTCTCAACTCTATTTCTTATAGAGACCAAATAATGTCAATAATGTTCAACTGATTTTAATGAATTCAACCCTAGAATTTCGACCAGTGGGCGACGGCTATTAAAACTAAACTGTACAATGTAATATATACTTTATTGGTTAGAAATTCACATAGTTCTTCTGGCCGGTGTAAGGTTTAATTCTTATTGGCAAGCCAGACTTGGACTGTAGCATTACAGTCTTTGAATTAAACTCCACAATTGGTGGCGTCGCCTCTGTTCTCTCTAGTACAAAGTTACTGAGGACATGTATTAAAGCCAACTTCACACTAACTTCTGCAAATCGTTTACCTAAAATACATAAATAAATAAATGTATAAATTTAAATTTGTATATATTGTTATAAAGTCCGTGGGTTCAATTTAAAATTACAAAACTAATATTCACTTTCACTTTTCTAGAACTTCATTTACAAATTATACAGAACAGCTGATTCACAATAACATTACGAATACGCTTGTCGTCTTTTGTAACTAACTGCTGCGAGAATGGGTCCTCCTTTAAAAAAAGCGTCGAATTCTCTAGTATACTCCAGTGTCAATTTTACAGTTGTCGAGTTATGATCGAGATAAGTTTTCCTCCCGTCCGAACCTTCTAGCTTTTTTTATATCCCAGCGATCGTTGTCGTACTGAAATGAAACAGGGTCGGCTTTGGTAAATTTCGTAACACTGTCCCCCCTTTAATTCTGATCGTCCCGATCAGAAACATCCTCTCCATGGTAGGGAGCATGTCGATCTAAATGGACCACCTTCAACTTAGCCTTGGGGTTTCGACCATCCCAGGCGGGTGTAAGCTTTGGGGATTTACCCTTGCTCCGTTGGGGGTGGTACAGCCAGACTTTGTCCCTCTCCTGGAATCCGACTGAATTGGCCTTGAGGTCGTATCGCGTCTTCATTCGGTCACTGGTGGCCAACATCTGCGTTCGGGCTAATTCATGTATTGTCAGCATGTTATTTCGGAGCTGGTCGGCATAATCGTCGATGTCTTGGAAAGGTCCTTCGGGGGAGTCAAATGCCAAATCGCAGGGTAATCGCAGCTCCTTTCCGAATAGGACCCTGGCTGGGGTCAGGCCTGTACTATTATGTAGGGCAGAGCGATATGCAAACAGGAATAGGGGAATATGCTCATCCCAATCACGCTGGTTATTGCTGACGACCTTGGATAGGTGTTGTTCCAAGGTCCTGTTCAATATTTCCACCCTTCCGTCTGACTGTGGGTGTAATGGTGTTGTTCTCGTTTTCCTGATCCTCAACATCGTGCAGACCTTCTGGAATACATTCGATTCGAAGTTACGCCCCTGGTCTGAATGTAATTCCATCGGGACGCCAAACCTGCTGAATAGTTATTCTACTAGCACCGTCGCTACCGTGGTTCCTCTTGGTTGGGTATCGCATATGCCTCAGGCCATTTGCTGATGTAATCCATTGCGACCAGAATGTATTTGTTCCCCCTCTCAGACTCGGGAAACGGACCGGCAATATCGATGGCAATTCTCTCAAATGGGACGCCCACATTGTACTGCTGCATTCTGTCCTTGGTCCGAGTCTCGGGCAAACTAGAAAAGGAAAGAAATATGGTTCGTTCCCACTCGGGAATCAATCTACCTACTGCCAAACCTCAATAGAAAACAGATAAATGAAATTCGGGCTCTAGAGCGAAATCGGGGTCTCAATATATAGTGACAAATCGCTAATGTTGATCTCATATCCAATTTGCAATTGGCAATTGCTCCAAGAAATAATCAAATACCACCCGACTTGGTCTACACAGACATCCCCAAAGCTTTCGCTAACCGAAGGTTGTAATCAGCGATCTGCATAAGCACAGTCTAGATCAGCCATATATGAAAACGTTAGCAAATAAATAAAGGGACGCTAAAACAAAAATTAGAATATCTGAAGGCAGACAAGAAATTCCCAGTGGCATTAGAATTTTTTTTAAGTTAGGTTAGAACAATAAATAAATTTTGTCCTCCTCTTTAGTATTTCCGTCTTATCTTGTGGGGTGCAATTCTAAAAAAAATAACAGAATTGGCGGTCAAACTTTATCCAAGACTTTCTGACCAAGAAAACGAACATAATGAATTAAGAAACCTTAATGAAATCAACCTGCGTTTGAGAAGATAACACTGACTAGAGAAATTGGACCTAGCGTCCCAAGTTGAGTTGTGTCTATATACAGGTGTGGAAATTCGTTCTCTGGGGTCGGGTAGAATCCCATGCGATTTTGAATCAATCAACGCAATACGCACCAGGTGAATGAAGTGGGTGTGACGCCAGTTCGGACGAGTTCCGGTGATAAATACTTTTTTCTTATCACCACATTCCGACGATTCCAATCGCTTAAAAATAAAAGATGCGCGATATGTTGTAAATAATTATAAGGTTAATGATTAATTTCTTATTGACAATTTTTTTAACAGTTACTAATTTATTTTATTTTTAAGAGTATCTATTTTATTTCATTTTTAAAACAGAAAAAATGTTAAGTTTTCGTTCTGGAGTAATAGCGGATAATTAATTTTTCATCGCAAAAATCATGAAAAGGAAAAATGCTCCGAAATCCATATTATTTCTGTAAATAATCATACTCCTTCGTTGATAAAACCTTACTGACGAGGAAAGAGACGGACCACGGACGGTCGCTCTGTGACTGTGACGATCGATGCCCCGCCTTCAATACGATATTCTCGTGCTTTACCTTGAATGCTGTGAAACAGACGTACTTAAAACGGCAATCCTCGTCTCATGCATATAGTAGCAATTCCGTCCTTGTTTAACGTTAGCATTCTCCGACCCTAGTCAAACGTTTTCCATACCTGTATATATGATTATCTGCAAATTATAAATTATGATTTGTGCCATACGCTGAATAAATAAACTATGAACATACACACCTCTCACTACTATTTTCATTTTATACTGTCCCCGCCTGTTATTACCTATCTCTTCCCTGCTTTCTTTCCTATGTCATCGAACTATCGAGTTAAATTGCATCTACTTATTTTTTGTTTCCATGACTTCCACTTTGTTGTTTTTAGGGACCATTGAGATTCACCTATTTGCGCTACGTGTACTGTCCACTTCCATTTTGCTGTCAGAACTGTTTCACCAGCATTTTCCTTTCTTGTTTGTTTGTTTTTTCATTTTATTGGTCGTATATCTTTCAACATGAACCCATCATAGTTGTTTCCTTATTTATTTGAATAACTTGCACGTTTTGCTGTTAATGCCCATGTTCTTGCTAGTCAATCCTTTTTTTATGTTTCTTAATATGCAAATTAATTTACCAAAAGCTTAGAGGTTTTATAGTGTTTTACGCAATCGATAGGTTTTACAATCGATACTACGTCTTCACTTCTTTTCGTTCTCTATCTCTATCTTTTAATTTTTATTTTGTAAGTTTATGTTTATAGCTTATCAGTTTATTTCCCATGACTTGTTTCATTTCATTCATAATCTATTCAGTACGTTTGCTTGGGCTTGTTTATATTTTGTAATTTCGATATTAATGATATTTATTTTATTTTTTTGACAATTTCGTCTTATGATTTATGTCTAGCTTTTTAGTTATGATTTATTTTAGCTTTAGTTTTCCATTTAATCTTATTTTGTATAGCCCTTTTACTCGCATCGTTTTCTATGTTTCTCATAACTCCTACGTCTTGTGGTCTTAGTAGTGTTTCCTGTCTCGTAATTGTCTTTTTGGGGAGAAGACAATTTAGTATTCTTAACTGGATTTGGATACATGCGCCTGTTATTATTTCTCCAGTATTATATTATGTCTTCCCCATATTTTCCTACTACTGGTCAATGCTTTTTGTCTGTCCAGCAGTTAAACTCTCGCAGGATTAAGAATGAAATTCCATTTTTTTATACCTTAATAGATGTACTAATTAGTGTTCGCTAATTTCATCCGTTTACTCGCTAGTGGCTTCCCAAAACTTTATATAGTTTCTTAATTTCCCGTATACTAATAAGGATACTCCCTGCTAAGCTCGGTTTTCCCAAAGAAATCATCGTATTTCCTAGGTTTTCAGGTCCCTATCATTTTCTTGCTGTTTGTTTTATCATCAGTATATCAGATTTTAATGCGTTAAGCTCAGTTATGGCTTCGTTTGTTTTAGTCTAAAAAATCTTTATGCTCCAGTTTCTAAAATTTGTTGTCAGTTTTCGTCATTTTATTCCATCCATTCCGATGCTCATGTGTGGGTATTTTGGCAATCTGAAGATGTCCTGTTGTGACAGAGGCCCTGGCCCTACGCCCTATCCCCTTACTAGGAGGATCAGAATTTCTTGTAGTGGGTTTATTGCTTTGTCAGATCATCTCTAGGATTCTATTTCAAAATACGCAACACTAATGCCCAATGGACGCATTGCGGTGTCTTCCCACCCCGTATTTTCTTGAAAGTTGTAATGCCGGCTAGACTCCTAGCACTTGCAGCCTAATAGAGTCAGGCCCGGAATAGAGGCAGGGTTGACCAAGAAAGTTTAGACATGAAAGATTTAAACAGTGAGTATTATACTGAGTAACAGAGTAGTAAAGAATAAACTCTAGGTTTAAAGAGTCTCACCTGCGCGGAATTTGACAGCCATTACATGGCCATTACAGACCGAGCTCGGCTTATTTATTTAGTAACCAGATGGCGAAAATTAAATTAGGTAGAACATAAACACATTTTATAATATTAATTCTCTTAAACAACAAATTGAAGCTAGGAACACCTCACACTTTGAATCATTATGGCAAAGACACTTTCGACGGTTTGACAGGGTTAATATTTTTGTCTTATCTAACTACACTTATATCTCATTTATTTCTATCATTAGCTATAAGAATATGATTCTATAATGGGTTACATGCCAGGTTTTGGTTTTACAGTTGGAAAATTTAGGAATAATTTTTCCAGTTTATGAACATTCAAATATTTAGATCACTTACCGCTGAAGACTTTCACACACTAAATAATGCACATAAAGTTTTTGTAATTTACAACAGTTTTAACAGACAAAACTATTTTAACATACCTATACAAAATCTAGGACCATATCCGAAAGGCATATGAACAAGTTCTTTTTCGTTAACATTCTGTACAAACCGTTCGGGATTGTACTTTAAAGGCTCTGCATAGTATTTCTCATCTCTTTGTATAGCCATATTTGGTATGTATACTGCTATTCCTTTCTCAATTACCAAATTCGTCCCAGGAACAAGATAATCTTTGTCACATCGCCTATCCAGAAATGTTATTGGTGGATACTTTCTTAGGGATTCTGTAAAAATATAGAAATCTCTTCAATGACGTAGTTTGTTGTGTGGTAATAGTTTTTGAAAACTGGAGTGTCAAGTTATATGTATGTATATACTTGAAATGGAAACTCGCTTTATAGACATTGCACTTGGTTAATATATTAGCTTATAGTTATAGAATTTAAGTATAATCACAACTTTTTAAAGGCAAAACCAACTCCATGTAATTTATTTATTATAAAGATAATATTTCAGCTAAAACACAATGAAAACTTTCCAGGATTGTCACTTCTACATAATGGTACAGCCAATCAGTTAGGTACCATACAAAAATTTAAAAAAAAGTTAACTGTAGAACTTTTACCATTTATATCAGAGACGACTGTAGCTTGTGCTTTTTATCAATTGAAAAAACCTCAACATAGCTGGAATTCGATCCAGGGGTCAGACCTTTGATCAGGCTCCAATTTGTAGACAATTGAAAGAATTAAAGATGTTTCGGTTTAAGGCACCTGATTGTTAAACATGTATAGTGTTAAATGTTTAATTGAACGTGCTCTCGGAATTATTCCCGGCAATAAAAAACTAACAAACAAACTTTTAGCAAAAGTAATATATTTATAATGAGTACGATTGCTGACATAAAAAGAGAGGGACCGAAATTTACAGTCTTATGCCGGGGCCAGACGGTCAACAATTTGGCAACTCCACAGTTGCGCCACTGTGTCACACTTGGGCAAAACCACTCAACAGTTTCATAATTAGTGTGGAGAATTGCAAACAACCTATCTAATTTTTGTGACATTTTTACATGCAACTTACGTGATTTGAAAGACGCTTGTCGTATTACATGTAATTAAAATGACTAGCTGTCGCCCAGTGGTCGAAAGTCGACCAATTGTGTCAATATCTCTGGCAGGTGTAGTACCCCGAAAATTTTATCGTGACCTTCTGTCCTAGGAGTTGAGGGAGAACAGCAATTACACGGAACGGGTCCAGATTCGGAACCTCTGTGTGATAGTTTTCTCGAAAATCCTAGATGTCGGTCTTACATCTCGCTTTTACAAATAAGTAACCAAATTCATGTTCTTTTTCGGATATAATTAATTGGGCTTTTTTGGTTCAAATTCGTAATTCTTAATTTAATATGACAACAATTCAACCGCTAATGGGCTATACTACATAATAGTTTTTTCCAACCACCCTGTATAACTATAATTGCAGTCAATTCTCTAACATTTATATATAATTTATTTATAAATACCCATTATAATAATTCCATCTCATTATATATTTCCACCACCCTTTATGTGTAACTGCTCATGGACCACGCATAATATTTTTTAACTTTTTTGAACAACCCAGTAAACCATTCTGTATATGCGATTGCCTTTAAGTCACCGTATTTACTTTTTTTGTTTATGAAAACTGTCTTCTGTAACTAGAATTCTCTTCCGATCTATATTTCAATCATGATATATATGGAACTCATCGTGGGCTAATAAAACACAGTGTCGGCTACTCAATAAATCATTTCCTTTTCCAACATTTTTTCTAATCATCCTGTATATCTATAATTCCCATATTTCATCTACCCTATATATGCAACTGCTTATTGGTTACGAAATGTTGCATTTCCATTTCCGCCACCCTGTATGTGCATCTCTGTATATTTTTTGCACCACCCTGTATAACTGTAATTCTATTGCGCCCTCTATTTCAAGAACCCTGTAAATTCAACCGCTAATGGGCGTCACTATATAATTATTTTATTGGTTATAATTGCACTCTACTCTATATTTTAAACACCCTATATATGCAACACCCACGAAAAAAATGATTTCTAACATATCTGGAATCGTCCTGTGTAATTATAATATACAATGCCTTATATTTCAGTCAATTTAGAACAAGAGAACACACAACATTTTACCCATCCAAAAATCGCCTAAGCAGCAATTTTTATTTTAAAAAATATTAAATAGCGATAAAATTCTTATAAGATTCTACACATCAATTTGCATTGGAAATTTTTTTCAAGTATGTTACCAAATCATCGTGTATTGAAACTTTCGTAATTTCAAAGCTCAGCTGGCATAATTATTGTCACAATTTCGTTCTTTCTCGGTAATACGATTTTTCCCGAGCAATCAATTTGTAGACGCCAAAACCCCGAAATGAAATTTCGACAGTCATAGTGCAGTTTGCAAGAATTACATATAATAAGATATATGTAAATAAACAAAACATTATATGTATTATATTGTTAGATAAATAAGTAAAAATATATTTGCAGCATATCACATCTCGTTAAAAGAACATTTAACAATTTTTGACTGACTGCTAATATTTTAGACATGTTAAAATTAATTTAAAAGATTACCTTATATCGAATAAAACAGCAATATATTACTAATACTTATTCAATTTTCATTTGCACATGGCACAAAATAATAAAAAAACATATTCAACATGAGTGGATCTGAAATCAAATGTATCAGTAAGCTGTATAATCTCTCAATAGTCAGTTTACTTACGTAAAAGTTTTCATTGGGGGAGTATATGGAAACATTTAAGAAATACAATGCACCACCTGTTAATTTATGTTAAATAATACCTTTATGTGTTGACAATTTTTGTAAGTTCATTGAAATTCATATTTTGAAAATTATACATTGATAATTTTCTGATTGCATTGAGAAGGTACCTTAACATTATTAAGAAATGTCAAATTCAAATTCAATCTACTACAAATGTGGGTGGCCGTGAACTGGTCGAGAAATTATAACCATTGCCATGATGTCAGATCTAACTATTTATCTTCAATTTCACTATTTGCATTTATATCATAGGCTTTGTAATCTTAGTTAAATTGTATGAAACTATTAATTAGCCTTTAAAATAGAAACAATATAAATTAATAGTGTAATGTTAAAATAATAAAATATTATCGGAAAACATTGTTCAGTTGTCACGCAATACAAATTTCTGTTTTTAGTTGACAAACTATATTTAGAAAAACTTGCGAGTACCCAATAAATTGTCATTATCATATAATATAAATTTTTGTGGGTGAGTTCTCAATAGCATGATAATGTAGGATAACTTTCAGGACCAAACAAAATTTGTTAGTTTTTCGTTTAATTTAGTTTGTTTTTCTCATTCGACTCAATCCGTCTTACGATTTTCTCTCCACGCAATCTGGCGACACTGTGGACGTAAATTATGATTTTTTTATTTTACTTTATTTAATGAATAAATCAATATTATAAATATATTTTAGCATTCTGCACTGAAGGTAGTCAATAGCCACTAAACAAAACAAAAATCAAATAAATCGGTTGAGGGACAGGAGAAAATGGTGCCTAATCCTTTTGTCTTTGCCTATTTATATATAGAGATATTTTTAGAAATAAATTTTTCACTAATATTACTTTTTGATTGAAGCAGATATTTCTTAGTATTTTATTGTCATCTTTATTTTACTATTACGAATAACAATATAACTAATATTAGAAATATATTATTATCTACTTTAGTATGTGGATACGTTAATATTAATATTGGTAAATTTTTATTTTGTTTTAATATTTCTATTAATATTTTTACATTCTTGTTTTTTTAATTTCTTTATATTTCTTTAATTTATTTTTATTTGTAAAAATTAAATTATTGGGCAATTAATCAATTAATCCAATTTTAATTTGCATATATATATATATATATATATATATATATATATATATATAATATATATATGTATTAGATGGTTTCCGGGAATTCATCCGCGTAGATGATAACTGATCCCGGATCGATGGTAAAATGACGACGTTTCGGCAGAGTCACATCTGCCCTCTTCAGGTCGGTTCGCATAATTCTCGTAGCCTTCTGCTTTTGCTTCTAGTTACTCGAATACTGGTATTCGAGTAACTAGAAGCGAATTCCCGGAAACCATCTAATACATTTAGTGCCCTCGAAAACTTAAAAACAATATATATATATATATATATATATATATATATATATATATATATATATATGCAGCTCATAAGAGAAACATGACATTGTGATGATGTATATGATTAAATGTATTGTAAAAACCCTAAATATCACAGTGTAGTGAGAAAAATATAAAGCATACTTACAAATGAGGCCTAATTTCCAAAACGAAGATCATTAATTTCCAACATTCAATAGCATCAGGTAAAGCAGGGAAGATCTTGCTTGGCATAGTCAAAACACATCTTCATATCAAATTCATAGTAGCGAAAAATACAAAATCATATTAGAATACAAATTAAACAGGAATTAAAGCTAATTTGAGGAACAGAACTGAAATATCTAAATTTGAAATTAAAATACCATGTTTAAAAAGTCAAGGTTGAAAACAGAAACTCAATAACATAAATGGGGAAAATATATATAAAATTCTGATAGTAGACAACAAATTGAACAGATTAAAAGAGTTATAGTTGAATTGATAAAGATTAAGGGGGTAGAACATCAAAAAGAACATGATAGAGTAAAACGATTATCAATTATAAAAAGTTGTAACAATACAACAGCAAAGATTTAGGTAACTAGTTAGAAATACTTGCAGAGCTTCAAATAGTACAATGTAAACAAGAATGGGTCAAGAACAGTTCAATAAACTTAAATTTAAAAAATAAAGAAAGGGATCCAATATAAAAATTTCATTTAAAGATCAGATTCAAGTAAATCGATTTCAAAAGTGTAAAATTATATAAAAACGTACTGGAAGACTCAAAGAATATATTTCAAAAGAACATATAAAGGAAAATCATTTTTAGAAAGAGATATTCAAGTCAAGAAAATGCCATAACAAGAATTTCAATTGCAAAATACGAGACTAAAACATAATTGTAAGACACCTTTTATATATCAATAAAACCAGAATTTTTCCTAGATTTTAATGATACAACATATAAAGGGTTTAATTAAAATTAGGAATCATTGTCACAGGAGGCAAATGTTTTTGTATTTATTTAAATTACCTGTCAACTTTTGACTATTGTCCAGTCTTTTTCTATCGATACAGCAATGCACATAGACCACAATTTGTTAAAAAAAGTAAACCGTGATAAAAACAAAAGTGCATCGAAATTTATTGGCATAAATCGCCATGTTGAAAAACTAAAGTGAAAGTGACGAATTTCTAAGTCGGAAATCTACAAGGGGAGTTTGAAAAATAATAAAATCAAGACAAGTAAATATTGGAAGTGTATATTAAAAATAAAAGTTTCATCCTTCAAAAAGATGAATATGGAGCAGAGAATGACTACAAATACAAGAAAATTAAAAGTAGCAGGTATAAAAAGATCATACTATAAACGATCTTAAATCTTCGATCTTAAATAAGAAACTGATTTAAAATAAAAACAATGATTAATGTGTTTTTAATTGAATTTTGTAAATGATGTAAAGCGGAATACAGATTTATTGTCTAGTGGCATACCTGGGTGAGAGCAAAACTTTAATTCATATTTGCACTAGCTGGTCCGCTTGTCTTTAGTTTTATTACAAATTCTGTTAAAAAAAGACACCCAAATTTCTCACCAAACTAGACCCAACCGTTTTTTAATACAGCCCAGTAGCATTGATACCAACTACGTTAAATTGTAAATCTAACCCACTCAAACACAGACACAAAGGTTAATCAAGTAGGAGTTGAAGAAAATTTCGACAACCCGATCGCATTGCCACCTACTTAGTTAAATTTTAAATCTAACACACACAAAGTTTCATCAGAATCACCACAATCGTGTGGGAGGTGTTGAAAAAAAAACAACCTACAACCCGGCGGCGGCGGCGTTTTCTACCGGCACGATGTGTGAATCTAAACCCCTTTAAAAACACAAAAATTTCAATAAATCATTTAAAATAATTTGGATATAAATAAAATATGCCCTCTGAAGTACGAAGTCGACAGCTTGGCACTCTTAGCAAACAACTGAGCTAATCTGCTCTCTCATGTATCCGTTGCGGAAAATTGAGAGCTTCCATCCTGAAAACACTAACACTTAGTACAATTGATCTCGTAAAAATGTTACCAAGTAAAATACCCCTATTATACTACCTCATTTACAAATTTTAATTTTAAATGTAGTAAGGCAAAAAAAACAGCTAATAGACATAATTCTATCTTGAATATTGATGGTATATTATAATGCCTTAAACAAAATAATGGGCTTTTATAGAACATTTTGCTAGAATTACTACTGGAATTAGAAAGTAAATGACTTCTGCTGTTGTCGGTTTAGTTGAAAGATATATTTGAAATTTATAATTGGGAAATAAATGCGATAGGCGTTGTTCTGCCCTTGGCCCTGAATACATTCTTGTACCCTAGGCTCGGTAAACGTTGTTGTTCTCTTGTCTCCATAACAGTGTCCATGCAGAGGTGTTCGGTCCACTAGACGTTATCCAGGCAGTGACAAAGCAAATGCTGTTCAGTTCTTATGGATCAGAGCCCAGCTACGAAACATTTTCCCACAAAACAAGTGCAGTGTGTGAATATGACTACAATGGGTCATGTCGTTCAAAAGTAACATAATCACTAATATTCATACAACATATCGGAACCCGGCATATCTTATAACACCATGGCGATGAGAAAACAAATTCACGTGCGAATATAACGTCAATTAGTTGTAATAGTTACATGATAACTAAGAGCCTTACAACACAATCTCTCGGATTCTCGCTGTAAACCATCGCCTCGACAAAACAATTCTATTGTGTAAATAAGGCTTCGATAGCTCAAATTATCACTTACATTCTGATAGATCCATCTATTGGTTCCTAGCTCATATATGAACCATCCGTCGCGATAAAACAAATATGATACGTGAGTATCTATTTAATTGGCAAGTTGTTCACATTTACACATTCGTAATTCATCGACCACAATCGGATATGTTAGATCGCTTTTAACCTTCACTAATAAATTGGATGTAAAATACTTAAAATCTGACTCGTATTTCCAGAGATTAGGGCGCTAACACAACCATAAAAGGCAAATTCTCAACCTGTATTTTATTAGTACGATCTTTGTGGTACACTAGTACGATGAAACATATTGATGACTTATTATTTATTAATTGATTTTGCACTTTTTCTCAGAAAATGTATTAAAAGTCTCTCATGTCTGGAATTAAATAAAGACAAAAAAAAACTGAATGCGTTTTATATATTTTAGGTTTTTGCCTGTATAACATACACCTTACTTGCGTACTTGGTAAGGTTTTTAGAAGAATGGATTTCAACAAAATTTCATAGCTACCTATTTATATGCAGCTTCACTAGCATTTCTACTTCACGATTGCGGTACTTGCCCCGCAAATGATTGTCACAACTAAATATCATGACAAACCTATTTTCAACTCCCTTTACAGGATTGAAATTTCGATTCCGCTCTACTTGAAATATTTAATTATTTTATGCAGTCCTGTAAGGGCCTGTTTTACGTTGAGTTATCAGCTAGAAGGCAAGATTTTTATTGAAACTGAGAACTCAAGAAATATCACGTTGTAATTATCGTAAAAATTATTGTTATTGTTTTCATAAACAAATTTCCTGTAGGCCATGTTTAACCAGGAAAGTTGTTACCAAATGTAATGAAATTCCACTCTATATGGCACGCGAAACTCGGACGGCCTTCTATGCTTGGAAATATATTATGAGTAATAATAATTCACACTGTCATTTCGGAACCTCTTATTCTTAAGAAATATTTTCACATAACTTTTTATTGATCCACAGAAAATTAAATGAGTTACTAGAACCTGAAATATATCTGGGGTTCCATTTGCACAATACAAATTGGTCCATGGTTACACCTTTTAAAACTCATAACAATATCTAGCACAATAAAGGGAGTGTTTTACAAAAGAGGACATTTTGAAATTATTTTCAGAAACATAACGAAATATCACAAAAAAATATGCTTTACATACCCATAACACACATATCCAGATACTTCATTTTCTTAAGGGCGTCATAACTGACGTGTCCAGATATTTCAGTGATAGATAAAATTTCCTCTCTCAATTTCGTTTGGATTTCCGGATTGACAGCCATTTCATACATGGTGAACGCAATAGCGGTGGCTGTGGTTTCGAATCCTGCCTGGAAAAATTGAACTCCTGCTGCTGCTATTCTATTTCGATCTGGAATATAACTATGCAAGCACTAGCTTTCGTTCAATAAATATTTATGTTTACTAACTGTTAAGACTTTATGTTGGTGTTATGAATATGAAGTACTTATAGAATTATGTATTTACATACAGCTATATGTAACAATTTTAATGTTTAAGCACTTTCTGAAAATAACACCACGAGTCACGGTATGTCTGTGTATTTCCAAACATTTCGGAGTCTAGGGCAGACTCCGTTGTCAATGGCAAAGAAACTATGAAAAAAGGTACAATTCTAAAATAAAATTAAAATGTTTGACAATAAGTATTATCATTAATTATTTTTTTAATTTTACATTTTATAATTGTTCCTTTTTTCATAGTTTCTTTTTCATTGCCAACGGAGTCTGACCTAGATACCGAACCGTTTGGAAATATACAGACATTCCGTATTTTGTGATGTTATTTCCCAGAAAGTGCTTAAATATTGAAAAAACTATGCCACAAATATCCTTCAGAAAATCAACTAGAAATCAGCCATGGCACTGCAGTAACCAATTAGATGACAGTTGTAATACTCATAACTGAAATTTGCCCAATATTATGAGTATACATTGTCAGATAAATTAAGAGTACCAAAACAGATTACTAATAAATATAATATCTCCTTATTAATGCAGGTATTATTAAATTAATTTACAGAAGACTGGATTGGTGACTAGTATTATAAATTAAATGAGATTTGAATAAAATATTTCGAAAAGGAATATTTACTATTGATGGACCTTAAGTCGGTTGTGGTTGTAATTTAAACATGACGGTCTGAAAATTGCCTCTTCCTGATTTTCTTAATTGACAACAAAAATGTTCACATGATTCCCGTTTTCACATTTACATTGTAAGATAATGCCTAAAAATCGTGTCAACTACAAAAGAATAAAAAAAAGAAAAAAAGGAATAAAACAATAAAAGAACAACGCATTCTTTAGATTTAAAATAGGAGAAAATGGAAAGATACCGGTTTAAATTAGTTCCAATCAAATTTTGACCTGGCCGTATCAAAAAAATGCACGATTGACTTTGATAAATTAATGTACTGAATGTCCTATTGAATCTAGTAAAGAAAGTTAGGTATCTGGTTTTGATGCTCTGTTTTTCATAGAAATGGTTATCACTGTCGCCTATAGGAGGTCAACTTCAGATTTCATTACAGAATAAACAAACGTGGGGCTTGTTAAAATTTTTTTAAAAAGAATTGATTAAAAATATGTACGAAAAAAATCCATTGCTTTTAATAGAAATGCAACACAACGCGTTTATCAATTCGTTGGATGATGCATAATGCTGGTTTGTACTTGATACTACTGTGGCGGTGTACTCTCAACCAGTTCTTTAACGCTTCAGAACACCCATAACTTCACAAAGCGAGCTCATTAAAAAGAAACTACATGTGACAATTATAAGGTTGAATTGTAGAAATAGATTTTATTAGCGTTAGAAAGGAGTAACTGACTAGGGCCTGCTCGTGTCAGTGAGAATACAAACATCTTCATTTGTGTTGGCAAACCATCTTTCAGCCTTATTGACAAAAGAATGTAAATAATTGAAATGAAAGTTAAAGCTTATATAATGGTTGAGAAAAATGCTGCCGCTTATCTAACGTTATCATGTAGAAAAAACATTCAAATAAAATTATTTGGGTCACCTTGCCGACAAATTCAGTAAAAAAGCTGTAGGTGGAAATATTGTTACTAAAGATCTGTCTGCTAAATATACATCATGCACGTTTACTATATTAATCAACACCAACAGTGTCTGTTAGATTTTGAATCGATAAAGTGCGGAAAGAAATCTTACCAAAGGAAGAATCTTCTTTTCCTATATTGGTGAGTGTACTAATAAAGTCGTTAGATTGAAACTTCATGTCTTCTCTTTCCTTCACTACACGAAGAAAAGTATCGACGAAACTATTTTGAATTGGTCTTTCGAAGAACTCTAAGTGCAAAAGATCGACTAGACTAGTTTTAAATAAGTATATTGTTTGCGATATGGTTTTTCTCAAAACAGGCTCGCTCAACCCTTTGGCAATTTTTCTGAAATAAGTGTCCTCAGCTTCAAATGAGTGAGCGTTTAGTCCAAAAAAACATTTTGCAGTTACATCGATTGAATAACTCAAGGAAATTTCCCTTGCATCATGAATACCTAGATTTGAATTCAGATAATCAATAAAAGATTTGCCGATAGCTGATACAGCCGGAAACATATTTTGAATTTTTCCAGTTGAAAATACTGGACTTAGTTTAGTTCTAGTATTTTTCCATGATGGGCTTTTCTCTACAAATAGCAATTTAGCAAATATATCATCGTGTTTTGGAGCAGCAATACTCCGGTCTTGGAAATGGGTAAAATCTTTAACCAGAATATGCTTGATTAATTCCGGCGAATTTATAAGTATACATGGCTCATCAAAAAGGAAGAAACCTAGAAAATGCTTGTCAGAAGACATATATAAATCACTTAAAAATTCGCCAACTGATAATTTCTGTGTAAAGACCTCTCGTATATTTCCGATGAATGGTAACGGTTGAGGTCCAGAGACATTACGTTTTTTCCAGTAGTTAAAATGTCGTATGCTGTATTTGTAGATAATTCCTACTACAAGAAGCAAAAGCACAAGGACGTAGAGATGTAACATCTGAAAGGAAATAAAATATATTAAGCCACTGAAATATCGCAGTTAAATGAAATATTTTATATTATTTATTCACAACACATAATTTATTTAGTGTATATATATGTTTATTTCAATTATTTCACTGATTTAAAATTTAAATTTAAATTGTAATGCTAATATATGCCACACAAACCTTTCTAGCTACCCATGAAAAAAAAATCTAAATAAATATTGTGTTTTTGTTAAAAAAAATATTTTAAAATTTAAAAAAAATCTAATCTTTCCGAACTAAAATGTGGTATAGATTTGAACAATTTAATATGTTGTTAGTGTTTAGTGAAGAATGCAACAAATACTAGAAATAAGCTTGGTGATATGCTCACAGATTTCGACAAAATATAATTGTTTGCTTTCAATATTTTTCTACATAAAACAGCGTCCATGGCAGGAAGAAAAAAAATTTAGAAAATTTATTATTAAAGAGATGCTGTAATGTATTTGTTAAAAATGGTAGAAGTTGATGAAAGTATTTCGCTGAGAGAAATATCTCAAAATTTGCAAATAAGTCATTAATCTCCTTGAAGCTTTGAAAATAAATATTTCTATCATTGTGTGATTGGTTATCACAAAATGTTGTCGCCAGATAACAATTTAACAACTTTGTATTATCTCCTTTTTATGATTTATTGAGTAACAAATATCTCACTCGCGAATAATAATTTATGTTTAAAAAAGAACCGATTTCAACTGACTCAAAATGAAAACAGTTTAAAACCGTGTGCAATCAATCACTTATTTCCGACATTTCTTGACTTCTAAATTGGAAAAATATTCTTGTGCTATTTACTTTGAAATTTACGGTTTTCCGATTTCATGACAAAGAGTATGATTTACGTTAGAAAAAAATATAGGAATCTCCTCTAAATCCACCTCCATTTATCATTTATTTTCAAAAAATTGTCAGTAACAAACTTCCTTCCGTTATTTTTTGGCTCTAAACGTAATTTAATAGTTATAATTCTATTGATTATTTTAGTTAATTTTTTTCACTCCAAAAAGGGTAACCCTCTCACTAATTTGTATTATTTATATATCAATTTTTACACATATTTGAACCAATTTATATAATTAAATCTCTAATTGTATATTGTAACCACCCTGCATCTAAATCACCCTTTAAACTGTAATTCACTTCGACAGGATATTGAAACTGCCCTGATATTTTTTAAACCGGCCTGCATAAATATAAATTCTCTACACCCTATTGACTATTTCTAATATTGTTTGAATCACTCTGTAATTTTAATTTTACTTTGCCCCATAATTCAAGTATTCCGTTTATGCAACTGCATAATATAAAAAATATTCACATTTTTAAACACCTTGTATTACTATAATTTTACTTCTAACATGTTTTGAACATTTTTTCTATAACCATAATTATACTCCGCCCTATAATTCAAATAACATAACTGCTTATGCTTGTATAACACATTTTTTGATTCACTATTTATAACTATAGTTCTACTCCACTCTTATTTCAACCACCTTATATACTTATGCAAGTACTTATGTCTCACATTATATAAACTTATTGAACCACCGTGTTTAACATAATTCTACTCCACCTTATATTTTAACGATGAAGCTTAGGGAACTGTTTCTAACATTTTTTGAATTGGTCAGTTTAACAGTATTTATACATTTTCTTTACATTCTTTGATTCTTTTTGTTTAACTGTAATATTACTGCACCCTCATTTCAGCTACTTTGTATACGCGACTACTTTTGTGCCACCCAATGAAACATTTTGCACTCTCTTGAGTTATTAAGGTGTAGTCCCGTAATTACAGATTTATCCGCTTTTCATGTAAACCGTAAATCTCACATAATAGAAAATTATATGGAAACTTTTCATAATATTTCTTAATGCATTGCAGTTTAAATCATCAAAATTGCTTAAGCCATTTTTGAATTATCACTAAGCATACATAAAAAAAGATGCCGACGAATTGATAACCTCCTCATTCTTAGAAGTCAGATAAAAAGAAGACTGTATATTACAAGAAAATCCAAATATTTTAAAATCTTAACCTGATTTCAGTGTCAAGGGTATTAAAATATGAGTTCGCATGTTAATGCCATATCTGCAAACGTACATCAGCACTAAAATACACATAAATCAAAGAAACGTCCTTTAAACAATATTGGCAATAAGGTCAAAGTATAAGTCGATAAGAACAATAAACATTTTTTGGGATTTGACGCAGCATTTTTTTACTTTTATCAAACTTAATACTCTGGGAATTTCTACGCATTGGCTAGGTGCTGTATTAAGTGACAGTGAAATTACTATTATAAGAGTCTAAATCACAAGGTGAAAACTGTACATCATATTATTTTTTTTATTGTCAAATATAAATTTAAAAAAAATGAATTAATTATGGTGTATTTTGAACAATTCAAAAATTTTGTACCGTTGGAATAAGAGAATGAACTATGGAAGTGGAAGCTTCTTACGAAATATACTTCGCAATACTCTTTGTCTCCCTATCTCTGTTTCTCTTTCTTTGTGTCATTCTTAGTCAAAGATATAAATTTCAGGGTAATTAAAATAATTGCCACTCTTTTGTTAAGACTCAAGTATTAATCGTAATGTGTAATTTAGTTCTTAATTTAAATATTACAGCAAAGCAACATATGACCTGTAAGTTAATTTTTAATTAAAATATGAAATTAGTTGATTTATATCATTTCAAACATACCTTACCCATTTAATATTTTGGTAAAATATAATGAGGTCACGTTAATGATACCAGCTTAAATTATGGGATCATTATTTAAGTAGATCACAGCATCTCCGGGCTATTTTTAAAATAGCTGTTTTGACATAATTTAATCCAATACATATTAAAAAAAGTGTCCGCCAATATGCATTAAATTAGAGGTGCGCTGATGTAGCAAGAGGGTTGATTTAAAAACAACGACAAAAGTTCTCGTATATATTTTACACCCTTTTTTGAAAAAAGGCAAAACCGGTAATTTAAATTAATATTATTTTATATTTAGCAATTCACATCATACACTCTTTATACCGCAGAGCCTTTATTGTCACTACTGTAACTTGTTACTTAATGCTTTCATCTGGACACTTTTTTTAATTTAAACCCCATTTAAGTTTGCCATCCTTCTCTCTACCAACTAAAAACGTCACCTTTTTGTGAAATTCTAATTTGCCATCCTTGTCTTGTTGCTACCATCTATAAACTTGATGTGTTTTGTGTTGATCTGACGTATATTAAGTCTCTAATTTAAAATATTACAGACGGAGTACTGGAATGTTTATTAGAACGAAAAGCAAATTGTGTGCAGGTTGTGTAATTGGATATTATATTTGGTTGTTTACTACAAGTAATTACTTTTCTATAAACGAAACGGCTCTTATTCTATGACCTGGTTCCTGTTTGGTACACAGCAAAACTAAGAATAGATATTTAAAGATCAATGTAGTGTGGTGTCAGCCTCTAATGTGACATCGGTCGGAACAAATGAATAAATGGTCGAAACAAACAATTTGGGTTTTTGCCCTTCATTTCCATATGCATCTATTTCAGATGAGTAATTGTGATACGCCCTCGGTACGAAAAAATAAAATAGTTTTCCTCGAAAGTAACAAAAGTTCAATATAACAAAAATGTTAGATTGATAATTGTTTCAGTCTTCACTTGATGAAAATTCATTTTTAAGATTACTTAAAATGACTTCCAAAAAAGATAACTTACAATAATGAACCCAAAAGCCCCCCACTTATATTCCTTAATTAAACTACACAAAAATAACCACCCCATCAGGCCCATAGTTTCTTATTTTTCAGCTCCAGCCTCTAAAATTTCCAAGTCTCTTCTTGGTGTTTTAAAACAATACACCAAATTTACCCCCACATACAGTATCAAGAATTCCATTGATCTAGTTTCAAAGATCCAAAAAATCCCTCTTCCTAATAATGCCAAACTCCTTTCATTCGACGTGGTCACTCTTTTTCCCAGCATACCACCTGATGAATGCCTCAATCTAATCATAAACCTAATAGACAAGAACAATATCATTCCCATAATCAAAAATGAAATTCTTTCCCTTCTGCATCTCTGTATCAATCAAAACTACTTCAAATTCAACAACAACATTCACAACAGTACACAAGGCCTAACTATGGGAATCCTTTAAGCCCCCTTCTATCTGAAATATTCATGGACTATTTAGAAACGCTAATTTTCAAACACGATCTCAGTAACAAAATCCTGTATTGGTACCGATACGTCGATGATATTATTGCGTGTTTTACGGGTACACATCGACAATTACAGTTACTACACAACTACTTAAACCAAATACACCCCAACATAAAATTCACACTTGAAACAGAAACAGATAACACACTAAATTTTCTAGACCTAACAATTAAAAGGCAAGACACCAAACACACATTCTCCATATATCATAAACCATCCCACTCTGACCTTACCATCCACAATAGTTCACACCACCCCATACAACATAAACTTGCTGCATATCACTGTATGTTACACAGACTCGTGACAATACCACTTAACAAAACCGACTTTGATACGGAACTTGAAAGAATCAAACTCATGGCAGTCAACAATGGTTACACCACTCCACTCATTGACAACTTATTAAACAGAAAATTAAAGAAAATTGCTATTAAAGAAGTCTATCCCACGTACACCAATTCCATACCTAAATTATACCGTACTCTCACATTCAATGGAACCCCCTCGCAAAAACTCTCCCAATTTTTACAGAACAGGAACGTATATACAGCCTTCACAACAAACAACAATTTATCTAGACAAATAAGAAACAACAAAGACAAGACTGACAAAAATTCTAACTCGGGTGTCTATAGGTTGAACTGTGGTAGTTGCCCCAATTTCTATATTGGTCACACTGGAACATCTTTCAATTCAAGATGGCGTGAACACACTACAGCTTTCGAAAATCAACAACAAAACAAATCCACTTTTGCGGACCACTTATTGAAAGAAAACCATGTACCTCAGAATACACTTGAAATTTTACATTTAGAAAACAAAAGTAAAAAATTATATCTGCTTGAATCACTAGAAATTAATAAAAACAAAAATTCTCCTCATCTATTAAACGACGAAACTGACACCAATTCATCTCCATTACTTAATCTTAAAATCCATCTTTAAATAATATTACTTTATATTATTAACATCTATTGTAAACAATTTCATAAATGTATAATTTAACTGACCTATATCCAGCCCACTTCCCCAGAATTAAAACCTTTTAATCATTTTATTACCTTACCTGTAGTTCCTTTGTATGAAATATAAATTTAGCATTCATTGTATCTCCAATTTCTGATGAAGCCAGACTTGGCGAAACATATGTCAAATTTAAATAAATAAAAAGTGAAAATTTAAACAAGTGGAAATTTAAACAAGTGTTTGTTGTTTTTAAGTAATCTTAAAAACGTTAGATATTCTAAAAACAAAACACAATATTTCTTCTGACATCATCAAATTTGTACAACCCTGTTTTTCTAAAACTTATTTATCATTTCCAGACACAACAACAACAAATCGAATCCCAGCCCATAAACTCTTCTGATTTAAAACATTCCTGTTCGCTTAAATATGTCGATGATACTTTTGTCATTTGGCCTCATGGCAGAGATTCATAGACTTCTTTCTACAACACCTCAATGGTATTCATTCTAAAATTTACTTTGAAATAGAAATCGTGTCCAATTCATCTCTCCCGTTTCTTGATATCTTCATAACAAAAACTAACAGTGGCAGATTCTCACACACCGTCTTTAGGAAACCAACCCATACTATCCCCTGTCCAATTAAGTTTTGTAATGCAATCTTTGGCTCTAAAATCTATTCGCTCAACATATATTGACAATACACAAAACAGACTTAATAATCTTCTACAAATCCTTCGACAAAACGGTTATCATCCGGACCAAATTGATTACATAATTTGTCAATCTCAACACCCAAATACACCAACCCAGTCAGAAACACACCAAGAACACCGCCAAGCCTTCCTTACGTACATTCGAGGAGTAACTGACAAAATAGCACGGATTCTATACCTTCATCAAATCAAGACAGTAAAAGAGATCCGATTTCAGCTCTCGAGATGTAGGAGTTGTTAGAAGTAACCAGAAAGTAACAGGCTCGCTAAAATACAAGGGTTTTATCAGCCTCAGATTATAGCATTTTGAGTAAGCCTAGGTCTACGCTATAGGTGAGGCTAATGCGTTGTAGTTCCTCACGTCTCATTCTGATAGCCGCATTAAGAAAAATCTTAACGTGGATATCGAGCCCCTCGTATAAGAGTAAATCATTTCCTTTTCTTTATAGAGCCATTATTCTTTTCTCAATGTTCTTTAACTACTTATCCCCACTTTAATAGTTTACAAGCTCTATTTACAAATGAGGATTTTAATATACGTAGACTATTCTCTTATGAAAAACTATGTAGATAGAAAAATGCTCTCATGGAATAACAATGTAGATAGAAAATATTTGAGGGTCTAGAATAATCGTGACATTTCTGGAAATTGTCATGGAAGAGTTTACTTAAAAAATCGATAATGGCAAAATCAATTAAAAAGAAGTTGTTTGACAAATATAGTTTGTTTGCCACTTCACGACAGATCAAAACATTACATTTTCGTTAATTGCGTTTTCATGTAATTGGTTAATTTGTAATCCTCGTTGTAAAAGTTTTCATATTGTGTCTGATTCGGATATATATATCCCTAGATAACGAACAAAATATTATAAAGATGAAATAATCGACAAACAAAGTTTAGTCCCAAGTTAGAAGTACACGTTTGTGCCATACTAGAAGTAGACGAAAATATAAGTCAACAAGTATACCAAAATTAATAGATGAATGAGAATGAAGCGGAAAATAACAAATGAATGAGAAAAGCAAAAAAAAATCTCATGGTGACTGGCTGTAAAAGACAATTTGATACAATTATAAGACGATAAAATCTCAAAGAATAAGAACTTTTAATGAAGTTTCAACAACTATAGTTTTTTCAAATAATGTAACTGATAAAACATTCAAATGAAAACGCATAGTGTAAAAGAGGTTAGGGACAATATAAGAAAACCTATTCATTCCTGCTTGTCTGAAACTGAAAAAATATAAAAATATTTATTATAAATTACATACATACATTATAATAAATCTTAAGGGTGGTACGGAAGACTCAGGATGTAAAAAATATGATTAGTTATGTTATTGATAAAATGAACCTCATGACACCATAAGCAACTGTGAGAACAAGATAAAAAATGAAAAACATAATTTTTATACATAAACGCTAGACTGAGAAAGATCGATACCAAATAAATGGCAAACTTCTAGGTACCTAGGACAGTATAGAAGATACAAAATTTCAGCCAACGTAATAAAATGAAATCTAAGAAATGCACAAAAGAATATTGAACGCTAATCTCAATATCACATACATAATATTATACACGCCAACAGATCACCTTTAGTTTTCACAATCAACACCTTGTCGATAACTGTGTTTTCAGCTTATTAGACTAAATAAAAAAAAATCTTCACACCATTCTCGCTAAATTTATCATCTTAAGTCGTTCATAAAGGTAAAACCTCACATAGGTTACTGTAATCTAAATAATGAGGATATCATTAATGTAAAAATATGGATAATTTGATTGAATTAACTAATGTCGTTTGAAACTTAAATTGAAATCTACTAGTCAAAATTTGTACTTACATTCTAGCTGCTGTTAAACTGCTTTGGTTTACTAAACTTTGAGAATGGCAGCACATCAGCGCGTTTATTTCCACCAAATTTAACATTTTTTAAGTGAAACTCTGCCCCACTTTATTCTTCAACTATCTTATCTATTCCACTGCTTATGGACTTCGCTATATAACTATGCTTTTGATATTTTTTTCACCACTCTGGAAAGCTGATCCAAGGGGGGGCGATGGGGGCAAATTGTCACCTCCGAAAGTATCAAAGTTAATGTATTTAATATTAAAAGGAAGTAATTTTAGTTCCAAGAGCCTAGAAGAAGCCTAGAGTCACTTTTACGGGTTTAGACCTCACAACGACTATTTTTAATGAAGCAGTCCAAGAAATCTGTGTTTAAAATTTGGTACAGGATCGAAAGTATAAAATCGCCTGGATCCACACTTTCTGGAAAGTATAATATTTCAACCATCCTTTATGTGAAAATTTTTTTAATCACACTGTTAACTATAATTTTACTTCGTCTCATGTTTCACATACTGCATATATTCAACAGCTCATGTACTATCCTACAAAATTTTTTGGAATATTTTTGTACCACCCTGTATAAGCGCAAATCAATGAATTCTTAATATATTTCATCAAAACTACAATTGCTTTTGACTAACAATTTTGTTCAATATTTTTTTGAATCACCATATAAGTTTATGTCTACTTCAACCTGTATTACAACCACTCTGTGGATGAAACTGTTTATTGGTCACCCAATATAACAAATTTGAAAATACTTAACAACAACTCTACTGCACCTTATATTTTAACCATCCTATCTGTGCAACTGATTAAAAAAAAAGTTGCACTAATGCAAGCCCAATAAGGTGATGTTGCAAATTTAAAATATTTGCAGGGGTTTTCGAAATATCGAAAAAATACAAAAATTGCGATATATTTGCCATTTTGTATACAAATTCCATATAACTTGGTAGTTTGTGATAGCGACTGCGGCCAATGGATTGTCGTCAACGAATTTTATCGAGGCCTTCTAGGTGTTTTGCAACCATATTTAACTTTGTTATTTCTTATGACCTCCATATTGGATTATATGTCTTTGAATACCACATTAAAAGATCATTTCAGCAATATATAACAGTCCTATATTTGGATGACAGAAAATGTAAATTATTATAGAAACAATTGGATGTGAAACAAAATGTCGTACTTGTGTTTTCTTAAATTTCCCTAAAAAATAAACAAATTAGAGTATTCTTTAATTTTTCATACAAAAGTATACAACTAAAACATTACATATTTCTCATTTAACTCAAAACAAAAAAAAAACTAAAAACCAATGACAAAACTTTGAATAAAATGGAATTAAATTAAATGTCCCAAAATTCCACCATTATTATTAATGCACGTCCTGCATGGATGAATTAGAGATATACATGCATCTATAAACAATTGTCTAGGTATTTCTTCAATGACTTCAACAACTGCTCCCTCAAGTTCCTCAACTGTATTATAAGTAATACTATAAACTCTATTCTTTAAGCATCCTCAAATGCAAAAATCAGGAGGCCTAAGATCCGGCGAGCGAGCAGGCTAGGCAACTGGAGTTTGATGTTCGATACAGTTTGCTGATTCAGTTATAATTCTTGCATTATGTGGAGGTGTTCCATCTTACTGGAGTCACATGTTCTCTACATCTTCAAGAGAAACATTTTCTTAAGTTTAAATAGTTTCTAAACTCACATGAACATCCAAAATTTCTAAAGTTTAGTCTATACAAGTAGAACATGTCCGTCTACAATACGTGGCCATACATTATACCTTGCTTGATGACGCACCTCACGATATAAGAACTAACGGATTTTGTTCGACCCAATAATCTGTGGTATTAAATACGCCGCAGTTTGTAAATCTGCTTTCATTAGATGACAGACCATTAAGCGGAAATTGAGGATTTCCTTGGGTTTCTTACGTAACAATTGCAAAACAATTTTCTCCTTTCAATTCACCAACTTGAAGTCCTTGTCTAATATGTTCAACATAAGGACAATTCTTGTACTTTTTAAGAATTCTCTGAGCAGTTGATTTAGGCATTTCAGTATTATTTTCCATTTGACGAAGGGAGGTACTTTGTAAAACAAGACTTTCAATATTTTTAATACACATTCCATTTCGATTAGTTTTTTTAGAGGAACCAAGTAAATTAGTTTCAAGCATTCTAAAGATCTACAAACCTGGTGGCGGTCCTTTGTAATATCAGTTCAGTTCAGCTTTTCTGTGGTACAAAATAAAACAATGTACCTATCCATTTTTTTCCAATTTAAATAACTCTCCATATATAATTTAATTGAAAATGCTCTAATAACTAGCTTACTTAAAAAATATCAAATTTATCTTGACAAATTTTCAGCTCGTAATATACAATACTACACAAATAAATCAAATTTTCATTTTGCAATCTATATCAATAAATATAAAGCCATTGACAACGAAGTCAGAATAGACTCTGAAACGTTTGGTATTCCTGCAATATACATCGTTTTATTTCTATTGTGGTGTTATTGCCCAAAAAACATAAAAGTAATCAAGAATATGCCATAAACAACGTTTAGAAGACAACAAATAATAAAGTTTTTACAGAGAGATACATTACTGTGACAAACATGGCAGTTTGATTTATAGGCAACTAAGTGAATAACAGTTTTAAATAATTTACATCGATGTATAGATCAAATATGGCGCGCATCAAAAATAATAATGTTGCCTATGGTTGCAAAAAATTTATTAACGTCAGTCGACTGGTCGTAGTCGCTAACACAACACTAGCAAATTTTATCAAATTTGTTGACAACATGGCGAATATATATTGCTTTCTCTTGGAAACCACAATTGTTTGTTATTTGAAAACTGCTGTAGATATTTCGATACAGCACCTTATTGAGCTTGGAATAGCGCAATTTGTTTCTCATTTAAGTCACCCTGTAACTCTTATCGTTTCGGAAATCCCCATGTAATAGCTTTTATCTGGGAAACATTGTATAGTTGTCTTGTAACAAAATGAAGTATTCAAAGAACTTCAATAGAATATTTAGTTATCTATTTATCTGGTAGAGTTAATAATGATGTGAGCTGAAGTCCTTAGTGGGAGAAATATCTAATTGACACAAAAAATGGGAACTTAAATAATAGATTCAGTTCCTGCAGGGATTTCAACCAAGTAATCCTGCCCCATATCTTTATATAATCAAAAAGTACTTTGTTAAATCTACTGCTAAATGTAATTACAGGTTACTACTTTTAACCACTCTATATCTTTGAAGAAGAAGAAACATTACGTTCTGGTTAGATTAGAGGTGCATATTTTGTTAGTTGGACATCTCCTTCCACTTTATTGACCTTGGTATTTTAGTTTCTCAAAGCATTTAAAGAAAATTATGTATATAGCTCACACTTAGTCAACAGAAGAATTACATTTACATTAATTCTTCTGTAAAAGTACCGAGTGCGTTTTCACTTTCTTAGATGTAAGTTTCTTATTGTTTATTAAATGTTTTTGAAATACTAGTCCATTAACTAGTATTTAACAATATTCTTGTTGTTTTTGGTTGACAATTCCACTGTCGAGTGTTTGCAACGTCTTCTAAAACACCATAGGTACGACGTTTCGGTAAAAAAGACTTTTTGTAAAACTTCTAGGATAACCTCGTTCTGATTTTTTGATAATATGACTTTACTTTTAGCCAGCTTACTAATAGCCAATATAAAAGTGTACAAGTAAAAACATTGTTGGGGTGAAAACTGACGTTTCAGAAATTCTGTGTATATTAGCAATAATATGATAAAATTATTAATGTCTTATTGACTTTGATGAATAAAAATCCAGTTATCATTTTATGGCGTAATTCTTCCTTTGTAATTAAGCATTGCTATTTGCTGTGAAGCAATAATTACGTTATACATAAGAATATTGCTCAATCAAATACATTAATTATTTTAATTCCTGCCAAGTAATATTTTAACTGCAAATGTGCTTAAAGAAAGTGAGATTTTTTTTGCTTATTCTGCCGAAATATTTATTAGACGAGTGCCGAAACACTATTGTAACGGTGGGAATAAATCATGTATATAGAAAATTCAATTGAACACCCACATATATTCAGCTGGAGGCTGGGGTCTGGAAATTTCTGTTATACAGTTTTTACGAATTCCTGAATTAGTAGACTTCTTATCAAAAAAGTCAAATATAATAGTTGTAAATAATTAAAAGATCTGCAACCTTTGTTTCAACCTTTTTTTAGAGTTCAGGATATCCACTATACGGTGATCTTTATAAAATCAATCGTGATTTTCCTTTCTATCACGAATTTGGAATGTGTGTATAGTTGAGTGACCCGATTAGAAACACATGTTGAATTGAACGTAATTGAAGAAATTCTTTCCGGGGGAAAATTTACAAGAATTTACCATTCCCCCTTCCATTTGTTTCATATTTTATAAATAATTGGATTAAAGATATTTAAAAAATTACTAATTCTACTAAAATTTGAAAAAAAATCAAGATAACGGCCTTACTTAAACTTTTCACGAAAAATAAGGAGAAACTCCTAATGATACTTTTTTGGGGGGGGGGGGGCAACTTATAGAATTAAATGAGAAATTAAAAATTAAAATATTTCAAAGGCAGCAAGTAATACGTCAACGGAAAGAGCTTATTCTGAGGAACGCAATATATATTTCATATTTTAAAAATAATTAGGTTAAAATATATTAACAAAAGTATAAGAAATACATTTATCCATTCCTCCACCTTTATCTCCGAAACTATAATACACAAAATGTTTAACAAAATTCGCGATATAGGGCCTCAACTGAGTTGCACAGAAAAAAATAAAGCGAACCCTCTAATTTAAATTTTGGCGGTCAAAATACAGTATTAAACGGAAAATATAAAAATGTATTTTTTTTCATATTTTTAAAATAATTTTTTTTAAATATATTAACAAAAGTATAAAATAGTTTAAGCATTCCGCCTCTACTATTTCCGAAACTGTTCGACCTAAACTCATATGCTATAATAAAATTAATATCAATTTTCGACGGGCAAATGATAAGTATAACAACAAAAATATAAAAAAATCGGCTTATCCCTAAAACTGCATGACTTTAAATAGAAATATGAGAGCTCATTTGAACTTTTCACGAAAATTAAGAAGCAAACCGTTATATTTAATTTGCGGGTCAAATGACAGAATTAAATGAAAAATAAAACATTTTTTTTCTAAATTCAAGTATATTTTTTCAAATTATTAAAATTATTTGTTAAAAAGTTAGTACAAAATTCGACCTATTGCCTCCTACATCTGCGAAACACCGAGCCTAAAATTTGGAATAAATGTCTTGTAAATAAGAGACAAATTCTAACATTAACTTATAAACTTAGATGGAGAATGAAAGTTTGTTGTTTTAAAATGCACTCGTACGTATGTATGTCTTAAAAGGAATTGTCATAAAAATGCAAATATATTTTAGATTTTAAAAGAATTTTTTTAAGAGATTTAATTTTTAATTATTTTAATATTCTGACAAAATATTTTACAGGGTTTTGCTGAAAGTTTAATGATGAAATAATAGCGAAAATTCTAATTCTGTGGGTAAATATTAGAAAGATAAATAACTATTTTCACAAAAATCATTTGCATAGCATATAAAATAAAAAGACTCGTTGTGAGAAATAAATGTGTATGTTTAAAAAATGTATAACGCGTCGTTTGAAACTTGATAAGGAAAATTTTAGAAGAACCACTCATTTCGTGCTAATTCTGAAACTGAAATATTAGAAAAATATATACCTTGATAACCTACATTGTATCAAATCTGAAAGGTGGTACTGAATCGTAAATTCCAAGTATTAGTTGTTTGTTTTTATCTCTCACAAGGTTTTGATGATATTCGGGAAAAATGTACATGTACAGACATTCTGAGAAAAGAGAATCTCTACAAGATGAACATCTAGTCTTCTTCTGTATACGTATGTCGATTAGGTACGTGTGTATAAGAAAATATTTTAACTACAAGTCCCGACTCCTTGTTCTGCGTTATATATTGGATATTCAAATATCTCTAAAAGAAATAAATAATATTATAATATGCAGGGGGGGGGGGTATTTCAGCTGCTTCATCTTATGCGGTACCAAAAAAAAATGAAAGTTGTCGACGTTTCCAAGAGGCACATTTTAAAAATAATTTCAAAAATATAGGGTATTCCAAAAATCAGTAACAAACAACTCATTAATTCCTTTATAAAACATCCTGTAAACTATTCTATTTCCGTTTCCCCAGTTTTTCACACAAAACCTATTTAATTCAATTTCCGTTGAAATCGACCAAAAGAGCATAGTTCTTCTTCGATTAAAATTTACGATATATTGTACTCGTAATTGACAACAAGTTTTATACAAGGGTAGTCAAAACTCATATTCTCATATATATAATTATTTTTAAATGTCATATTATATTACTAGCAAGCCGTCCGAGCTTCGCACGGGTTTTTACAAATAATATAAAATACCCTATTTTACTTCGAATAGATGCAGCTTTCGGTAAAATTGGTTGAGTAGTTTTTGAGCGAAATCGTAACAAACAAAAAATCAATCATCTTTCCTCGTTATACATAATATTAATTTAGATTATTTTTTGAGTGGCAATTATTTATGAGGCAAGAAAAAACAGAAAACATTTATATTAGTTTCTAAGTATACTTTGTATTCGACATTAATAAACTGATCATGTATAAAATGAACCAATTTTGTTTCTAAGTAACACCTGATAGGGCAACATACAATTGCCTGTTTGAAAAGCACTCTGTGCTTAAGTCTACTCCCGCCAAACCCGTAGCCAGAGGGGGTCCAAACACCACCCGAAATTTTGGAATTTTTTGTTTGGAGATTAAATTTTAACCCGTTAATAATCTTTTTCATAAAAATAAATTTTCTTTATACAATTTTATAAATCATTGAAATTCGTGAACACTTAATCATCACCAATCAAAAAAATTATCCAACTCCCCGGAAAAAAATATTCAACCCAACTGGAAAAGCTTTTAATGTTTAACCGTACGCTTTATTAATTGTCATTTTACGGGAAATTGTATCCGTTTAAGGAAAGGCAATTCTGAGGGTCTCGTGGGAATTATTGGTATAAAAACAGTTTCACTAATTGCGTAGCCAGTTAATATGATACATTCGATCAAAACTAAATAAATAAATAAAAATAAATTGACAACTTTGAATCTTGTACCGTTGCACAGTTTCAATGAACTCAAATTTCTGAGTAATATAATAGGAGCACCTACTTTTAATATTAATTTGAAACCAATTTAGTGTCTTAGTGAATATGTTACTAATATCGGGATAAAGTTGTTCAATAACTTCTTCCACATTTTGTACCAAAACACAAATTTTGTTAAAATTTATATGGACATTTCCTCTTTGTTATTCACGGTTTCCTATTCGGAACAAGTTGTTACAAAATTGCCAATTATCTTCGCTAAACGAAAAAATCCCCATATTGGTTTTTAAGTCCACATTTCGTTATAGGTGAGAAAGATGCGATCTTTTGAGCGATGCATGACTTCATCTGCTCACGTTCCCCTCGTTATAACTGGCAAAATCCCATGGAAATCTCTAGAGAATAAAACAGTACAACCACCCATTGGGAGTTACTGTTGCACAGATCTCGCATTGTCCTGTCTAGTGCCTCAACTGAAACTTTATGAAACATAGAAGCCTCATTCCAAATAATCACACTGAAATCCTGCATTAGTTTTCCAGCACTACTCTGTTTATAAACATTGCAAATGCTAGTGATGTCATCACTACATATTTTTAATGTCCGTTTGAATGTGGAATGGGCGGTTCGCCCACTTTCCAAAAGTTTAGCTGGTTTGCCGAACGATGCCATAGTTAGGGCATTTTTTCTATCGGATGGTACTTTTGCTAATAATAAATTTATTAAAAATGTTTTACCTGTGCCTCCAGGGGTATCTAAAAAAACATTTTACCTTCATAACTATTATTATTTGAGGACAATATTGGATCATATTTTTTTGATCAGCATTCAAGTGACATTTATCTTAAAGTCTCAAATGGTTATAGTTAGTTTCTACTAAATACTGTGTACTGATTATTGCAATCAAATTGAAATGTAATGGCAAACTGAATCAAAAACTTGTATAGATTTTCCTGAAAAAGATTCCAGTTGTTTATTCAATTCAAATAAAGCTTAATAAAATAGTTCAGTGATAATTATTTAATGACAATTCTTGACGTCTGTGATGCATACACACAGAAATCTTCAGCAACGCTTCGACGATCATTTTGCCAAAGAAGATGTGGGTCGGTAACTTGACTAAAGGATATCATGATGGTAAGTAAATGTCTAATTGATTTAGCTGAACAGCATAAAGCATCTTCAGAAAGCATACTTTCCCAATGAGAGTCATCTTCTAACAGACCCCTTGCGTTACAAAGTTATTGAAATGTTTCAGTTATAACTTGAAAAGTACGTAGACTACTGAAATAACCAGATCTTTATTTTCAGGGTTAAAATTTTAGAAAATTTTCTTCCTCCTACCCTCTAATACAAAGACTTCTGAAAGAAGTAGGGCCTTTTAAATTGTGGAGCCCGCCCGGCCCCGTCGAATCACGGCGACACGAAATTAATTTCGTTGCGTGTTACATATTTTGATTTTGCTATATATCCTAAGTTATTCATTTAATTTGCATACTGTAAAGGGAAAAATATTCTTCTAGAAATGCTGAAGCCAACTAACGTATTTAAAATCATTAGACTGTACTGTATTTATCTAAATAGCGTTCCTATTACCGACATCTCCAACAAATATCGTTATATTTTAGTCCATTTATATAAAAACTTAACAAAGTACATACTGAAATTTCCCTCGAAAACCACTCAATCCGCTGGTGAAACAGCCTGAAAAGCAGTGCGGTGGTTTCTGAGTTTATCGCGAACATACAGACAGACAGGCAGACAGACGCGGCGGAGGGTTTCGTTTTATAATATGTAGTGAAGTCATATCTAAGTACGCAATATAATATTGTTTCAGTCACACTAAATATTCCCTATACCTAACTCTACTATATTTATGAGATGTCTCTAACAAAAGATAGGCACTAACAATTTACAAGTCCTGAAATTATTATTTAATGTTTGAAACTATTACTCAAATTTGACAATCCTTCGATTATTTTAAATTGCCAGCAAATAGAATACATTTATAAAGATCGGTTACAGTATATATTAACAAAGTCATAATAGAACGTATGTTTATATAATATTGAATTTAAAGCCGCCCATTTTTTATGCTCCCTTAAAAAAATGCCTTGCCAATTATTTTACATTATAATCTGAAATACGAATAAAAGTAAACAGCATGGAACAATGTACTAAAGGTAATTTATTGGCGGAGGTAATTTCAAAAGGGACTATAACACGATAGAAGGACTTAGAAAAAATCATTACACAATTCAGATAAATTAAAAAAAAGAGATATTATTAGGGCTCTTACCAATTTAAATCGATGAGCCCGTTTAGGTGTCAATTTGGATAATTTTTATAATATTTTTTATACATATTTTATTATAAATATTGTTCTTAATGTTCGGCCAAAATTTACAATACTGTTTTATACGGCTATCATCTTTGCGAATATAAATCAAAACACATTTCAGCTATTTTCGTCCTGTTTGTATCAAGTTGGTAATAAGCTTCTACCATATCTTGTGTCTGTCATTTCCGATACTCATTGTGTTTGAAAATAAGTGTACTATAATTTCGTTTCACAAGTACTTGCCTGGAGTCAAGCCCAACTAAGGGGATATATATATATATATATATATATATATATATATATATATATATATATATATATATACATTAATATTTGCCCGTTTAAAAGCTTCATATCTTAATAAAGCAAAATATAACAAGTTTAATATCAACGAAATCAGAATCCAATGCTCTATTTTTTGTGAATTATCTTATTTGGCGTCCATAAGAGAAAAGAAATAATAATGTTAGCCGAAAAATCATACGGCCGATGTCAAATCTGAAAAAATCATCATATAGCTGAAGAAAGTGGCAACGAAAATGTGTTTTTGGTTTTGCGTTTCCTCGTTAAAGAACGAGACAAAAAATTAAAATAGAAATCTCTAATATTCTATATTATTCGATCAATTTAAATTTAAAAAATGGTTATTTCTTTAAGCACTAAATTTCGCATTTCCCCCCACCAGCCTTTTACCTTGTTCGAATTTCCTGTCGTTTCGACATCCCAATCATAATAAGCCATACAACCTTGGACGTAGTGGACGAATATACATACTATGTCATTTAATACATATATCAAATTTGCTACAGCCGGAAATAAACAGGAGAATCAAACTTACAGGTCTGGCATTCGGACAGAGCACATTACTTTTCAAGTTTAGAATGGCAGTCCACCTCAATAAAAAAGTGTTTTATAAATGTTTACTACCAGCACAGATTCATTTTTGTAAAAGCTAGATTTTAAAAACCGAAGTTATACGAGATGTTTTTTTTTTTGTTTGCCGACGATTTTCGGTGCAGGTTAAAATTTATTTATAATATCGGTTCACTCAATAAGTAAAACAAAAAAATCATTATTTATGTCCATACTGTCAATGTTGCCAAATTCTTTGCAGTGACAATTCACTCGGATTGACTCGAATGTGAATGACAAACTAAATTAAACGTAAAACTAATAAATTCTTACCCTTCCCTAAAGTTATTGTACATAGTTAAGTTATTGAAATAGAACCCTATTCAAATTATGTCACGTAATAATCACTATGTTTTGAGTTGCAGTAAGTTTGAAACTTTCATTGCGTTGTGAATATGGATAATTTTGATATAATTTGATGAAGATTGCAAATAGCCTGAAATTTTGCACTGATCTTGAGATTCGAGATAAATAGTTAGATCTGGCAGCCGTGCTGTTTATAGTTAACTTCGTTAGTTTGGCATTGCAAAACATTGTTACTGGTTCCTTTAAGGCACGGTGTTTAAAGTATTTTCAAGATTTTTGTTTCCATTCGCGGATAAAACGTGCATTCTTTTATATGTTTCACACAAAATAAAAATAGTCATTGCTTTCTATTTCATTTAATATAATGAACGTATATAGAATCTTGGGATATGTGGTGTAGGATTTAACTGAAACTTATTTACATTCATTAGAACACTGGAATTAGAAGAAGCCGTACATTATTTAATTGACAAGGAACCCGGTACCTACACTACGAAAATTGCTTTACAGCTACAAGTTGATCATATGACGCTATTTTCAATCTTAAATTAATATATGTTATATCCATATCATTTACGAGTCCAGTCACTGTTAGGCTGTGTTCCACGTAAAGGCGATTGGTGCGTTGCGTCAAAGTGACAGCCACAAACAATCAAACACATAATATGTATTCATTTTGTCCTTACTGGAAAATAAATTCGTGCTATTGTAGCGATTTTGTGTTGTCGCATCGCACGTTGACGTTTCGCACCGCTCGCACCGCGCATATCGTGTTTACGTCGGACACAGCCTTACATCGTGATTTTCCTAACCGTCTCGCATTTTCGTTATGAATGCTAGATAAGATGAGACAACACCCAGAATTTCTTGAGCATATCTTATTCACGGACGAAGCAAGTTTTTCAAGGGAAGCCATTATAAATAACCACTTCAACTACATATGGGCGAAAGAAAAACCTCATGCAATCGTTGAAGCTCACCACCAGAAATGATTTTCTTTAAATGTGTGGATTGTAACTATTGGAGATCACCTTATTGGCCCACATTTCCTTCCACCTACATTAAATAAAGATACATACACTCAGTTTTTAAGTGAAGAGCTGAGAAGTCTACTTGATCAGGTTCATGATGGCGAACCTGACCAATTTAGTTTGACTGTACGTCAATATTTGAACGAAACAGATTCAGATCGCTGGACAGGTCGAGGTCGACCTCAATTTTGGCCAGCTCGTTCACCTGATTTAATTCCGGTAGGCTTTTCAACTTAGGGGACATTTAAAACTTTCATTTATGGTAGAACTCTGTTCAAGAGTATAGAGGACTTAAGAAATCACATTTTCTTGTAGAGTTATTCAAGATTCTCCTGGTGTTTTCAATCGAACACGAAGATCTATGTGCCGACGTCTAGAGCACTTAATTTTGTCTCTTCTTTTCAAAGTTAGGTTAAGCTTGTTTCTTTGTTGATTTTTAAATAATAATGGCATATTGCATCACAGCAGGATTGTTTGTTTTACGGTACACATGAAATGATCATTTCTGTACACAACACAGTGGCAGATATAAAAAAAAAACGCAAGGAATAAAAAGATTGCAAATTGATAAGAGATTCATATGCACTTTTTGTCAATTGCCAGGGGTGTACTCAAACAAAGTTCCAGGGGCAGAAAGAACACGTGAACCCAGAGAAGTTTCTGCGATCTTAATATGAAGACTTCATAGAGGCAATAATGCTCCAACATCTAACTAAATATCTTGAAAACTTTAGTAGTCAAGAAAAAAAGACAAAAATCTGAAGATTTCAACACCTTGTACATCGGTAACGATGCATTTCCGGGCATATTGTTTCGAAATTTACTCAAAGCCGACCCTGTGTCAATTCAGCACGACAACAAACGCTTTAAGATAAAAAAATACGATTCTCGAAAAGGCTCGGCAGCGGAAGGAGCGATGATGATTTCTACTGGAAAATTCTACACTGGTGATATAAAAGAAGCACGCCCCGATTGCCAGGGTGATACCGCGACGACTAGCGTATATGGGATTGTTATTGTATTTAAATCAGCTGTTTGAATGTAAATAAAGTTCTATAAAAGTGAAAGTGCATATTAGTTTAATAATTCTAAATTGAACCCACGGACTATATTGCAATTTGGTGATCAGAAGTAAAGGATTAAGTGCAGTGAAAATTGATTTATGGAAACTCGTAGTATGGAAAAGTTAGACAGATTCTAGAAAAACGTGACAAGAAGGAGAAACAACATCAAGAAGAAATTCAACAAAGGTTAGTGAAATCTTTTGATGATAAACTTAAAGTTGAATTAGAAAATCTTGTCACTACGATGAAAAGCGAACAACAAAATCTTGTTTCCACGATGGAAGAAAAACAACAAAATCTTGTTTCCACGATGGAAGAAAAACAACAAAATTTAATGGAAGGATTATTCTCGAAATTTGTAGAAAAACAAGATCAAGCTGAATTAAAACGACAAAATGAATTTAAAATAACTGAAGAAAAAAGACAAATGCAATTTGAACAACTAATGCAAATAGTTAGACAAGTTAATGAAACAGTTAATGAAAGAATGCAAATAGTTGAGTCTGATATAAAAGAGATAAATGATGACATTAAGACCATAAAAAATACCGTGGACACTCTTGAAACAAAAGTATATGACCTCGATTCCATCCAAAGCCAGGTAAAAGTTGAAATCAGTTCAATTCAAAACACAGTTCAAGACCAAATCAGTGCCATCCAAGACAAGGTAGAAACGGAAATTAAAAAAATGCAACAGGACTTACAGCGAAGAAAATACCAGAACACCGTGAGTACCAGAGGTGCCATTAGTAAACCACCCACATTTGATGGCAGTTCATCTTGGCCTATGTATAAACGGCAATTTGAGGCTGTGGCTACAGCTAATGGATGGGATAATCAAGAAAAATCTACTTCTCTGGTAATTTCGTTAAGAGGTCCGGCCCTAGAACTCCTCCAAAGCATTCCAGTCGATGAACAAGGTAATTTCGGCAAGATCATCGCCATCCTAGACAAACGCTACGACAATCAATCCTTGAGCCAGGTATACCAAGTCCAACTCAGTGGAAAAACGCAAAGATCCTGTGAAAGCCTTCAAGAATTTGAAGCAGAGATTAGACGGTTAGTACACTTGTCCTACCCAGACCTGCCAGAGGAAACGAAAGACCAGTTGGCCACACAGAGTTTCATAAACGGCATCAGAGATGTGGAAGTACAAAGAAATTTAAGACTGAGTGGCGTCAAGAAAAGTAGTGAAGCTCTACTTCGGGCTTTGGAAGTAGAGGCCGTGATGAACATGTCCAAGCCGAGGGTCCGAGCCGTTTCCTTCAACCAGGAAGAGTCAGGGTCACAATTTCAAGCGCTGCTGGCTGGTCTGAACAAAATATTAGACCGGTCACAAAGAACTGGCACCAGAGGGGCATGTTACCGCTGCGGACGGACAGGGCACTTCCAACGTGACTGTCGAGTGAGGCCACCTGAACGATCCCCGACCAGGGGTAACCAACAAAACAGCCACATGTCCAGGGACCGTCAGTCAGTCAGCATAGGGGGGCGAATGCTGACTGTCCCTCCACCAGCCCCCAAAACGTTATCCATCCGGGGGTTTTGCCGAGATAGCGGCAGCCTAGTCATCAGAGGCACCATCAATGGGCGAGCAGTTACCATCACAATCGATACCGGCGTCGCTGTGTCCATTGCCAAGTCCAGGGTCTTGAGAGCATCAGAAATTCGGCCAGTTAGCGATAACATCCAGCTCAGAACAGTCTCCGGCGAGTCCATGTCAATACAGGGTGAGGTAGATGTCGTGCTACAGATAGGGGACAACATGATCCGGCATAGGGTCCTGGTAGCGAATATTGAGGACGATTTTATAATGGGAATGGACCTAATTAGCCAGCATGGATTTATGTTCGACCCGAGATATGATGTTCTTCGGTTCCTAAATGAGGAATTTGTATTGACACGGCCCGTCAACACATCAGTCACCGCCATAAAAATTGTGGCAAAGTCTTCAGCTAGAATTCCCGGTCGAACGGAACAGATTATTCATGGGCAGACAGCAATCCTGGGAGCTGCGTTGGAATGGTGGAGCCCGTACACTCAGCTCATGACTACTTAGTTGGACGGGCTATAGTTAAAACCGGACGAGATATACCAATCAGAGTCCTGAATTTGTCCAACAACAACATCAGAATTACCAATGATCAAGAGATAGCTTGTTTCGAGCCAGTAGACACCATCATCAATTGCGAAGAAGAGTACCAGAAGTCGGTGAAGGAGACAGGGCCCGATAAAGAGTTCCTACAACAGTTTGCTGACCACTTGACACACTTGACACCAGAGAACCAGAAGAAAGCTAAGCAATTTATCACAAAACACTGTCAAATTTTTAACTTTAAAATTGGAACCACCGGTCGCACCAACATCATCCAGCATCGAATAGATACCGAAAAAACTCAACCCATCAGAATACCACCTAGACGACTACCATTGGGGCAACAACAGGCAGTCGAGGAAAACATCGAGTCCATGTTACAAAATTGAGTTATTGAGCCATCCATCACTCCATGGTCTGCTCCCGTCGTGCTAGTTAAAAAGAAAGATGGAACCACCCGATTTTGCGTGGATTACAGAAAGCTGAATGATATCACGAAAAAAGACAGCTATCCACTACCCCGAATCGATGACACTTTGACCACACTAGCAGGCTCCCGTTGGTTCTCCACACTAGACCTAAAAAGTGGATATTGGCAGGTTGGTCTGCACGCAAACGACAGAGAGAAGACAGCGTTCTCCACCAGTAAAGGGCTGTTTCAGTTCACGGTCATGCCCTTTGGGTTATGTAATGCACCCGCTACATTTTAGAGGCTAATGGAGTATGTACTGAGCGGGTTAACATGGAGGACGTGCTTAGTATACCTCGACGACATTCTAGTCATTGGTCAGACATTCGACGACCATCTGAAGAACCTGGACGAAGTATTCTTCAGAATTAATAATGCCAACTTGAGACTCAATCCGAAGAAGTGTTCCTTGTTCCAAAAAGAAGTAGAGTTTTTGGGTCACGTAGTGTCCGAGTCAGGAATCCGCACCAACGAAGACAAGATAGGAGCGATCCGTGATTGGCCAGTCCCGAGGGACAAGCATGAACTCCGAAACTTCTTGGGCCTCTGTTCATACTACCGCCGTTTTGTTGAGGGATTTGCCACCATTGCCGCCCCTCTACATCGGCAGACCACAGAGAAGGAGACCTTTCGTTGGAATCAGGATTGCGAAACATCATTCAGGCGACTGAAGGCAGCACTATGTTCCAGCCCAATCCTAGCCTTTCCTACACAGTCCGGCAAGTTCATCTTAGACACCGACGCCAGCAACACAGGTTTGGGGGCCGTCCTATCCCAGGTGCAATATGGTGAAGAGAGGGTTATCGAGTACTACAGCCGTGGATTCTCGAAGCCAGAAAGAAATTATTGCGTCACCAGAAAAGAACTTCTTGCAATAATAAGGGCTGTAGACCATTTACACAAATACCTCTATGGTCGTCATTTCTTAATCCGAACAGATCATGCCGCACTCAAATGGCTGCTGGACATGAAGACAGCGGACGGACAACTGGCCAGTTGGATGGAGAAATTACTGCAATACGACTTCAAGGTGGAACACCGTGCCGGCCGGTTGCACAATAATGCCGATGCCCTATCCAGAAGACCCTGTAGAGCGGAATGCAAGCATTGTCTGAAGACGGAACAGCGAGAGGGTATCTCCAGCAGGCAGATCCTAGTGCAGGCCAATGAAGACTGGACAACGGAACAGTGCATCCAGGACCAAATGGCTGATCCAGACATCGAACCAATCTTGTCACTCAAAATGAGAGGGGCACCCAAGCCACGATGGGACGTGGTAGCTAGATACTCCGGCATGCTGAAATCGTTATGGGCTCAGTGGGACTCTCTAAGAGTAGATAATGGAATGCTCAAGCGAGTTTGGGAAAGCGCTGATGGACGAGAAACCAAGTCCCAACTGGTAGTTCCGAAGAAAAAGGTAATAGCCATCCTGACCGAAGTGCATGATGGAATTACCGGAGGCCACCTGGGCATGAATAAAACCCTAGACAAAGTTCGCCAGCGGTACTACTGGGTGAATTACTTCGAAGACGTCAGAGCCTGGTGCCGCAAATGTGCCACATGTGCCGCCAGTAAGGGCCCGAAGACCCGGACCAAGGGCAGAATGCAGCAGTATAATGTGGGCGTCTCATTTGAGAGAATCGCCATCGATGTCGCCGGTCCGTTTCCCGAGTCTGAGAGGGGGAACAAATACATTCTGGTCGCAATGGATTACTTCAGCAAATGGCCTGACGCATATGCGATACCCAACCAAGAGGCAACCACGGTAGCGACGGTGCTAGTAGAACAACTATTCAGCAGGTTTGGCGTCCCGATGGAATTACATTCAGACCAGGGGCATAACTTCGAATCGAATGTATTCCAGAAGGTCTGCACGATGTTGGGGATCAGAAAAACGAGAACAACACCATTACACCCACAGTCAGACGGAATGGTGGAAAGATTCAACAGGACCTTGGAACAACACCTATCCAAGGTCGTCAGCAATAACCAGCGTGATTGGGATGAGCATATTCCCCTATTCCTGTTGTCATATCGCTCTGCTGTACATAATAGTACAGGCCTGACCCCAGACAGGGTCCTATTCGGAAAAGAGCTGCGATTACCATGCGACTTGGCATTTGGCTCCCCCGAAGAACCTCCCCAAGACATCGACGATTATGCCGACCAGCTCCGACATAACATGCTGGCAATACACGAATTAGCCCGAACACATATGTTGGCCACCAGTGACCGGATGAAGACGCGATACGACCTCAAGGCCAATTCAGTCGGGTTCCAGGAGAGGGGCAAAGTCTGGTTGTACAACCCCCAACGGAGCAAGGGTAAATCCCCAAAGCTTACACCCGCCTGGGATGGTCCATACGAGGTGGTCAAGAGGCTTAATGACGTCGTCTACCGGATCCGTCGAAACCCCAAGGCTAAATTGAAGGTGGTTCATTTAGATCGACTCGCTCCGTACAATGGAGGGGATGTTTCTGATCGGGACGATCAGAATTAAAGGGGGGGCAGTGTTACGAAATTTACCCAAAGCCGACCCTGTGTCATTTCAGCACAACAAACGCTTTAAGATAAACAATACGATTCTCGAAAAGACTCGGCAGCGGAAGAAGCGATGATGATTTCTACTGGAAAATTTTACGCTGGTAATATAAAAGAAGCACGCCACGATCGCCAGAATGATACCGCGACGACTAGCGTATATGGGATTGTTATTGTATTTAAATCAGCTGTTTGAATGTAAATAAAGTTCTAGAAAAGTGAGTGCATATTAGTTTAATAATTCAAAACCTTGTACATCGGTAACGATGCATTTCCGGGCATATGTTGATAGAAACTTATCGTCATAAAATGACTCCATGGGGCACATCTTGAAATCTTTCGCACTTATTCAGCCAGTTACTGTTTTCTGTCCATGTATTTTATCTTATAGATCATTTATTTTAGATTAGCTACATAGCCCTAGTTTTCAAATAGCACACAATAGACAATATATTGACGATTGGAGTTTTCATACTGTTGTTAGTCATCTCTTTTTTAAATATTTTTGTACTCCGTTGGAACGCCAAATTTCAGAAACATTTAGGTTACAATGAACAATCAACAGGGGGCACACATATTTCAAAATTGTTCTCTATATCTATGTTTGATTATATTCTTATAGTTATTTTATTTCAAGGGATTTGTGGATATTATATGGTCATGAAATTAAATGTTTCAACTGTTTTTATGAATTCAGAACAGTGGAGGCCACGCCTACTTTTCCGATTTCGGCTCATCTCTATTTCTTATGGAGATATACTTACTTTTAGCAAATGAATCTCGATAATGTAGTAGTTTTAATTTATGTTGTTGTATTCTAGCTAATTGCATTGTGATATATACCAGCCACCCTATGCCAATATACTATATGTTGCAATAATATTAAATCAGCCTTAATAGGTATTTAACGGCTGCTTGTTTGAGAGTATTTGTTTCAATCTAAGGAATATTTATAAAGCAGTTAGTTCTTATGACAATGTTTTGTATGAGATGATCCCATCTATAATTATGATCAAAAATTATCACAATATTTATATGATATATTCTTATTAAATATTTTTACATATTGACATACAATGCAATATATTTCAGACAATATCAATGTAAATGTTAGAATAACAAATTATATGATGTCATTTTGTACCCTTTTTCTTATGAGACAAGTAAGCTAACATTCCAGTTGGATGATAAACAAAGAAAATGGCACAAAGCCGTTTCAGTCGTAGTGGAAGCGAGTTTTGGCTTTCGCATTTTTATTGTCCTCCGATGATTAATCGTCCAGTTGTCTGGTTAATCGCCATTGGTTCGTGCAACTGTTTAACACTAGCTGTGCTGACATCTCGAGTGCTTTCAAAAGTGTTGGTAGTTTTTTTTTGTTAAAGAATGCTGCAAAGTTAGAGTGGTAACAATATCTAAACAGCTGGCCATGATATCGGTTCGTATTTATCGTCACTTTTAAACAGTATCTTAGTTGTGTTGGAAATATTGAAATCATGTTATCTTTTAAGTTTTTTGGGCACTACTGCTTATTATATTAGCTAAATAATACTAACGGTAAATTTTCATTTTCATTAATTGAACAACACTCAAATTGTTTCTACTATGTGTATTTTATTTATTTAGTAAACCAGTATTTAATATGAAATTATAGTATATATATCACTGCAAGTCCACTAATCACTAACTTAAAAAAAAAATAGAAAAACCCGTGATTAATTCATATTTTATTTGCTTATTTGTTTCACCTCTTTAATTTTGTATTATCCAATAATAGAGAACCTAGCAGAAGAATCATGAGTAACCTCTCTGTAGAAAATGTAGAGAAATTTTTAATTTAATTTTAATACTTTTTACTTGTACTTGTTGTGTTCAGTGAGTTTTCAACAACTCTAAAACATTCTTTGCCTATTTGAGAACAACGCTGGTATCGATACAATTAACTTTACCAAAAGTTTATTTGCGTGACCGAATAATCCTGATTTTTACATACACAGGGTGTCTCAAAAATATGGAAACTCCTTTCTTTAGGAATGTAATTTCTTAGAAAATGTTGAACATAAATGTTTCAGAATTTTTCGCTACCCATTCAAAGGGTACCTTGGATTTGACCTTGACGGTTAGGCTTATTTCTAGGTCACAGGTGTTTTTTGATTGCGGATTTAGAAAAAGTATGATATTCTAGGTTCAAGTATGACCTTGACCATATCGGACCACTACCTTTAAGGTCCTTCCAAGTCCAAAGTTGTTTTTTCAAATGGGATAGCCAGATGTAGTAAACAGACGTTTTTTGTAAATTTGTAATCCAAGAGGTCGGATAGAAGATGGTGGACAAGATATTAAAAACTTAACCAATTTACGGCTAATATTATAGATTACAGATCTCTAATCAGTTTTTGAAAATTCGTAATATTCGTTATGATTAGGTATACGATTTAAAATTTTCATGCCCGTCTAAGAATCTGCCATAGTGTTGACAACATTTCGAACGCAGATTGGCTTGACTGGCTGGGCTATCTCTGAAATCGGATTTCGTTTGAACACATTTTTGCCCTTGGAAAGACCTTCATGGTCAAGGACATGGTCAAGATTACGTTAGATCGCAAAATTTCTGGCTCATTGCAAATCCAGAATAAAAATAGGCATTCCCCATTGAACAAAAGAAAACTGAGCTTCAAATCACTTTGAAGGTCCAAGGTCCACATTGATTAGCTATAAAAATACTGAAAGAAATTAAAGTTTTATATATTTTTCAAAAAAATGCATTCCCGACGAGTTTCTCAGGTGTTTCTATACTTTTGGGACACCACTATTTGAAATTAATTATATGACTGAGAATATCTGACATTTTAGAGTCGAAATGCTGTGTTAGAACATATCTAAAAATGTTGAAATCCAAATAACGAATTGTCAAAATATTCTAACGTTTCTAGTCCGATCTTTGATGCTATAACAGATGGTGTTTGCCTTTAATCCTTGTTTGAACTCGAATTTTGACCTGTATTCTGACAAGGCTCTGACATAAAATAATTTACCCAGGAATATTGTTAATGAATTTTATCTCTAATCTTACTCATACATAGACCAGCATCCAGTGAAAGGACTGGTTCAATATCACGTCGGTTATTTGATCCTAAGTACCTTGTTCTGTTCTCCAGTCCTCATTAACTTGTACACGAATCTTTCTCTGACCTCTATTATACTGACTGACTGATTTTAGAGTTGCGTTGGCTAACTCTGATTAATGATCTGTCTGATAACCTCATTCTATAGTCACGTTAAAAAAATGCTACTGGTTGTCCGTTCCTAGTTTAGCTAATTTTTTTTATTCTTATTCTGGATAGCATATGCTGAAGGGGCGAATCTGATTCTTCCTGACTAACAGTACCTATGGTTCGAACACATTTATAATAGCCTCTACTTTTAAAGCACGTTTCAGAGCTTCATTATTGTTGTTTAAACTACCAAGTCTATTTTCTATTTTCAAATCTTATACTAGAGTTAATATTGGTTTTCACTTCTTTTATCTGTACTGCTATTTTCTTGTCGACGATACCTATAAAATAAATTATGAGGAATTGCAACTTTCCGTGGCTTTCCATTTCCATTCACTAGCTGTCGCCTTTTCCAATTGCGTTTGAACATACACCAAAATGAACTACCATCAAAGGTGGGTGGTTTGATAAAGTAACCTTTTTACTTCCGGTGCTGTTGAGTATCATAATTTTGTAATTTATTTCCTTTCTACTGTTTCATCATGATTGTTGCTTGGCTATGACTTCAAAAATTTACTAGATAGTTAGGTAATTAGTATGTACAGAATGAGTGTTTAGACAAACAAAATTGAATGTTTTATTTATTGTCTAGAGTTGTATTTTGTTATAATTGTTTTCAACTTTTTAGTTTTACTTGGAAGTCTGTTAATATATATTTTTAAATATTTGATATGAATTAGAAACAAATAGTTATTATATGGTTTCACCACTAAATTGGCAAGCCCTTGAATAAAGATTATGTCATTCCATTATCATAGCTGAACATTTTAAATTCATCATGCAGGGCATGTCTATCATATCATTTATGGCCACCCGAAGATTTATGGATTAACTGTCAATATGCTTTGTCATTTTCATTCATCTGATAAATTATGAATCGTTACACGTATTTAATTATAAAAAATTCCCATTACTCATCACAAATGACTTCCAATTTGCCAAAAATTCGAAGGTAGAATATATGTAGCATATATACGGGAAAAGATATTACAATAAGCTCGAACTGAATAATAATCAACAGAACTTTAATCTTTAAGAACTTTTTGGGAAACAAGATCAAAATTCTCCAAATTACTGTATATTTCCAAACGTTTAGGGGCCTAAGTCAGAACCCATTCTTAATGGCAAAGAAACTATGCGAAAAAGCACAAGTCTAAAATCTAAAATTAAAATGTTTGACAATCTATATTACATATGACATATCTAAGAGAATTTATTTTATAATCAAAGTAGTACAGAAGCTGCTGCTACAATGTTGCCACTCTTTTTATAATAGCAAACACTTTGAGCCACTTATTGACCTAATCATGATCTAATCAACACCAACAAGGAGATATCTGTTAACCCTACTGGTATCTATTCACCATTTTTAATTGTTCATTCATATTTTCATCTGATTCCAATACTCTACCTATGCAGTCTGTTTCCAAATTTTGTATTCCTGGAGCATGTTTTATATTAACAATAATAATAACAATGATAAGATAAATCTTCATCTATTATGGACTTTACATTCATGTTTTCAAATAGATTGTAATCTATATAGACTGCGAGTGATTCCCTGATCAATAGTTTTGCCAATACCTCAACGAATGTTTAATAGCTAAATATTGTCACTATGTTGATTTTTATTTCTTTTGAGTTACTCTTAGCTTTTTTTGAAAAATAAGCTACTGTTTGTTCTTTTCCATGGACTGGCTCTGTTTCAAAATTGCTAAAAATGATTGTGAGTATAAAATCTTTTGATCATCTCAAATGCTTTTTGACATTCACTAGGCAAGATAATTTTTTGAGTTTTATTTATAGTACAGCCACCAACGGTAAAAATAGGCTATTATCTATGAGAATAAGCTTGTCTTACCCTCTTCATCAAAAGTTATATATGTACATTGTGTGCTTCCTGCTGTTTAGGGGTGAAAACTACCCCTTCTCATAAAAATTAAGAAATAAAGATTTTATGAGCTAATTATTTTTTTTCTTTGAAGTCTTACATTGCTGGCTTGAAAATTTGCAACCTCACAGTATTCAAAAAATTTAAAATTCAAAACGTTCTACAACGACAACAGAAACCACTGCGTATTTATATATGCTAGGTTGGTTCTCAAATGAAAAACACGGCAGTGACTGGATAACGCCATTTCAAACACGTGTCCAGTGTTTGGAGTTGCCTATAGTTCAGTAAAAAATATTTAGTATTGTAAGTTATAGATGGGTATTTATTTCTCGGACAAGTAGTATAACTTTAATGAAAAATAATATTGTTAATAGTTTTTTGTGATTATAATTCTGTTATTACCATAATATTATTTTCACAGTAGCCCGAAGGTGTTGTGCAAAAAATCATCAATCAGCGGACAACAGAAATCACATTAAAGATTAATGTTTTTAATCGGTTGTGTGTAAAGGACGGAAACTTTTAGGTTACAAAGAAAAATCCGCCGATAATTACATCGAACATGTTGAATAAACTTGTATAATAATCCTACAATAATATACATAAATAACACATAATTTCTTGAATTATTTCTACAAATGTAATCCAAATGAAATAATAGAAATAGCAAAGGCCTTGGTTACTTTTCTAATTTCGTCTCAACTCTATTTCTTATAGAGACCAAATAATGTCAATAATGTTCAACTGATTTTAATGAATTCAACCCTAGAATTTCGACCACTGGGCGACGGCTATTAAAACTAAACTGTACAATGTAATATATACTTTATTGGTTAGAAATTCACATAGTTCTTCTGGCCGGTGTAAGGTTTAATTCTTATTGGCAAGCCAGACTTGGACTGTAGCATTACAGTCTTTGAATTAAACTCCACAATTGGTGGCGTCGCCTCTGTTCTCTCTAGTACAAAGTTACTGAGGACATGTATTAAAGCCAACTTCACACTAACTTCTGCAAATCGTTTACCTAAAATACATAAATAAATAAATGTATAAATTTAAATTTGTATATATTGTTATAAAGTCCGTGGGTTCAATTTAAAATTACAAAACTAATATTCACTTTCACTTTTCTAGAACTTTATTTACAAATTATACAGAACAGCTGACTCACAATAACATTACGAATACGCTTGTCGTCTTTTGTAACTAACTGCTGCGAGAATGGGTCCTCCTTTAAAAAAAGCGTCGAATTCTCTAGTATAATCCAGTGTCAATTTTACAGTTGTCGAGTTATGATCGAGATAAGTTTTCCTCCCGTCCGAACCTTCTAGCTTTTTTTTATATCCCAGCGATCGTTGTCGTACTGAGATGAAACAGGGTCGGCTTTGGTAAATTTCGTAACACTGTCCCCCCTTTAATTCTGATCGTCCCGATCAGAAACATCCTCTCCATGGTAGGGAGCATGTCGATCTAAATGGACCACCTTCAACTTAGCCTTGGGGTTTCGACCATCCCAGGCGGGTGTAAGCTTTGGGGATTTACCCTTGCTCCGTTGGGGGTTGTACAGCCAGACTTGTCCCTCTCCTGGAACCCGACTGAATTGGCCTTGAGGTCGTATCGCGTCTTCATTCGGTCACTGGTGGCCAACATCTGCGTTCGGGCTAATTCATGTATTGTCAGCATGTTATTTCGGAGCTGGTCGGCATAATCGTCGATGTCTTGGAAAGGTCCTTCGGGGGAGTCAAATGCCAAATCGCAGGGTAATCGCAGTTCCTTTCCGAATAGGACCCTGGCTGGGGTCAGGCCTGTACTATTATGTAGGGCAGAGCGATATGCAAACAGGAATAGGGGAATATGCTCATCCCAATCACGCTGGTTATTGCTGACGACCTTGGATAGGTGTTGTTCCAAGGTCCTGTTCAATATTTCCACCCTTCCGTCTGACTGTGGGTGTAATGGTGTTATTCTCGTTTTCCTGATCCTCAACATCGTGCAGACCTTCTGGAATACATTCGATTCGAAGTTACGCCCCTGGTCTGAATGTAATTCCATCGGGACGCCAAACCTGCTGAATAGTTGTTCTACTAGCACCGTCGCTACCGTGGTTCCTCTTGGTTGGGTATCGCATATGCCTCAGACCATTTGCTGAAGTAATCCATTGCGACCAGAATCTATTTGTTCCCCCTCTCAGACTCGGGAAACGGACCGGCAATATCGATGGCAATTCTCTCAAATGGGACGCCCACATTGTACTGCTGCATTCTGTCCTTGGTCCGAGTCTTCGGGCAAATTAGAAAAGGAAAGAAATGTGGTTCGTTCGCACTCGGGAATCAATCTACCTACTGCCAAACCTCAATAGAAAACAGATAAATGAAATTCGGGCTCTAGAGCGAAATCGGGGTCTCAATATATAGTGACAAATCGCTAATGTTGATCTCATATCCAATTTGCAATTGGCAATTGCTCCAAGAAATAACCAAATACCACCCGACTTGGTCTACACAGACATCCCCAAAGCTTTCGCTAACCGAAGGTTGTAATCAGCGATCTGCATAAGCACAGTCTAGATCAGCCATATATGAAACCTTAGCAAATAAATAAAGGGACGCTAAAACAAAAATTAGAATATCTGAAGGCAGACAAGAAATTCCCAGTGGCATTAGAATTTTTTTTAAGTTAGGTTAGAACAATAAATAAATTTTGTCCTCCTCTTTAGTATTTCCGTCTTATCTTGTGGGGTGCAATTCTAAAAAAACTAACAGAATTGGCGGTCAAACTTTATCCAAAACTTTCTGACCAAGAAAACGAACATAATGAATTAAGAAACGTTAATGAAATCAACCTGCGTTTGAGAAGATAACACTGACCAGAGAAATTGGACCTAGCGTCCCAAGTTGAGTTGTGTCTATATACAGGTGTGGAAATTCGTTCTCTGGGGTCGGGTAGAATCCCATGCGATTTTGAATCAATCAACGCAATACGCACCAGGTGAATGAAGTGGGTGTGACGCCAGTTCGGACGAGTTCGGGTGATAAATACTTTTTTCTTATCACCACATTCCGACGATTCCAATCGCTTAAAAATAAAAGATGCGCGATATGTTGTAAATAATTGTAAGGTTAATGATTAATTTCTTATTGACAATTTTTTTAACAGTTACTAATTTATTTTATTTCATTTTTAAAACAGAAAAAATGTTAAGTTTTCGTTCTGGCGTAATAGCGGATAATTAATTTTTCATCGCAAAAATCATGAAAAGGAAAAATGCTCCGAAATCCGTATTATTTCTGTAAATAATCATACTCCTTCGTTGATAAAACCTTACTGTCGAGGAAAGAGACGGACGACGGACGGTCGCTCTGTGACTGTGACGATCGATGCCCCGCCTTCAATACGATATTCTCGTGCTTTACCTTGAATGCTGTGAAACAGACGTACTTAAAACGGCAATCCTCGTCTCATGCATATAGTAGCAATTCCGTCCTTGTTTAACGTTAGCAATTTCCGACCCTAGTCAAACGTTTTCCATACCTGTATATATGATTATCTGCAAATTATAAATTATGATTTGTGCCATACGCTGAATAAATAAATCCAATTATGAACATACACCTCTCACTACTATTTTCATTTTATACTGTCCCCGCCTGTTATTACCTATCTCTTCCCTGCTTTCTTTCCTATGTCATCGAACTATCGAGTTAAATTGCATCTACTTATTTTTTATTTCCATGACTTCCACTTTGTTGTTTTTAGGGACCATTGAGATTCACCTATTTGCGCTACGTGTACTGTCCACTTCCATTTTGCTGTCAGAACTGTTTGACCAGCATTTTCCTTTCTTGTTTGTTTTTTCATTTTATTGGTCGTATATCTTTCAACATGAACCCATCATAGTTGTTTCCTTATTTATTTGAATAACTTGCACGTTTTGCTGTTAATGCCCATGTTCTTGCTAGTCTATCCTTTTTTTATGTTTCTTAATATGCAAATTATTTTACCAAAAGCTTAGAGGTTTTATAGTGTTTTACGCAATCGATAGGTTTTACAATCGATACTACGTCTTCACTTCTTTTCGTTCTCTATCTCTATCTTTTAGTTTTTATGTGCTAAGTTTGTGTTTATAGCTTATCAGTTTATTTCCCATGACTTGTTTCATTTCATTCATAATCTATTCTTTGCTTGGGCTTATATTTTGTTTATATTTTGTAATTTCGATATTAATGATATTTATTTTATTTTTTTGGCAATTTCGTCTTATGATTTATGTCTAGCTTTTTAGTTATGATTTATTTTAGCTTTAGTTTTCCATTTCATCTTATTTGGTATAACCCTTTTACTCGCATCGTTTTCTATGTTTCTCATAACTCCTACGTCTTGTGGTCTTAGTAGTGTTTCCTGTCTCGTAATTGTCTTTTTGGGGAGAAGACAATTTAGTATTCTTAACTGGATTTGGATACATGCGCCTGTTATTATTTCTCCAGTATTATATTATGTCTTCCCCATATTTTCCTACTACTGGTCAATGCTTTTTGTCTGATCAGCAGTTAAACTCTCGCAGGATTAAGAATGAAATTCCATTTTTTTATACCTTAATAGATGTACTAATTAGTGTTCGCTAATTTCATCGTTTACTTGCTAGTGGCTTTCCAAAACTTTATATAGTTTCTTAATTTCCCGTATATTATTAAGGATACTCCCTGCTAAGCTCGGTTTTCCCAAAGAAATCATCGTATTTCCTAGGTTTTCAGGTCCATATCATTTTCTTGCTGTTTGTTTTATCATCAGTATATCAGATTTTAATGCGTTAAGCTCACTTATGGCTTCGCTTGTTTTAGTCTAAAAAATCTTCCAGTTTCTAAAATTTGTTGTCGGTTTTCGTCATTTTATTCCATCCATTCCGATGCTCATGTGTGGGTATTTTGGCAATCTGAAGATGTCCTGTTGTGACAGAGGCCCTGGCCCTACGCCCTATCCCCTTACTAGGAGGATCAGAATTTTTTGTAGTGGGTTTATTGCTTTGCCAGATCATCTCTAGGATTCTATTTCAAAATACGCAACACTAATGCCCAATGGACGCATTGCGGTGTCTTCCCACCCCGTATTTTCTTGAAAGTTGTAAAGCCGGCTAGACTCCTAGCACTTGCAGCCTAATAGAGTCAGGCCCGGAATAGAGGCAGGGTTGACCAAGAAAGTTTAGACATGAAAGATTTAAACAGTGAGTATTATACTGAGTAACAGAGTAGTAAAGAATAAACTCTAGGTTTAAAGAGTCTCACCTGCGCGGAATTTGACAGCCATTACATGGCCATTACAGACCGAGCTCGGCTTATTTATTTAGTAACCAGATGGCGAAAGAAAAAAATTTCAAACAGTTTTTGTAGATGAAATTAAAAAACATACATTGCTATAAAATTGTAAATTACCAGGACATGCAAGAACACAGTAATTGGTACGGAAGCGCTGCTCTGTTCTTGGTGTAATAAAATAAATAGCTAAATAGTTTCGTCGTGTGGTGTCAGGCGAAATAGGATTGACATAAATGACATCTCATTCGAAGTCGAGGAGCTGATTTTGTGAACCTGCTGTTTCTGTTGCAAATTAAATTAGGTAGAACATAAACACATTTTATAATATTAATTGTCTTAAACAACAAATTGAAGCTAGGAACACCTCACACTTTGAATCATTATTGCAAAGACACTTTCGGTGGTTTGACAGGTTTAATATTTTTGTCTTATCTAACTACACTTATATCTCATTTATTTCTATCATTAGCTATAAGAATATGATTCTATAATGGGTTACATGCCAGGTTTTGGTTTTACAATTGGAAAATTTAGGAATAATTTTTCCAGTTTATGAACATTCAAATATTTAGATCACTTACCGCTGAAGACACACACACTAAATAATACACATAAAATTTTTGTATTTTACAACAGTTTTAACAGACAAAACTATTTTAACATACCTATACAAAATCTAGGACCATATCCGAAAGGCATATGAACAAGTTCTTTTTCGTTAACATTCTGTACAAACCGTTCGGGATTGTACTTTAAAGGCTCTGCATAGTATTTCTCATCCCTTTGTATAGCCATATTTGGTATGTATACTGCTATTCCTTTCTCAATTACCAAATTCGTCCCAGGAACAAGATAATCTTTGTCACATCGCCTATCCAGAAATGTTATTGGTGGATACATTCTTAGGGATTCTGTAAAAATATAGAAATCTCTTCAATGACGTAGTTTGTTGTGTGGTAATAGTTTTTGAAAACTGGAGTCTCAATTTATATGTATGTATATACTTGAAATGGAAACTCGTTTTATAGACGTTGCACTTGGTTAATATATTAGCTTCGGTTTCTGCCATTGTAGCTATGTAGTTATAGAATTTAAGTATAATCACAACTTTTTAAAGGCAAAACCAACTCCATGTAATTTATTTATTATAAAGATAATATTTCAGCTAAAACACAATGAAAACTTTCCAGGATTGTCACTTCTACATAATGGTACAGCCAATCAGTTAGGTACCATACAAAAATTTAAAAAAAGTTAACTGTAGAACTTTTACCATTTATATCAGAGACGACTGTAGCTTGTGCTTTTTATCAATTGAAAAAACCTCAACATAGCTGGGATTCGATCCAGGGGTCAGACCTTTGATCAGGCTCCAATTTGTAGACAATTGAAAGAATTAAAGATCTTTCGGTTTAAGGCACCTGATTGTTAAACATGTATAGTGTTAAATGTTTAATTGAACGTGCTCTCGGAATTATTCCCGGCAATAAAAAACTAACAAACAAACTTTTAGCAAAAGTAATATATTTATAATGAGTACGATTGCTGACATAAAACGAGAGGGACCGAAATTTACACTCTTATGCCGGGGCCAGACGGTCAACAATTTGGCAACTCCACAGTTGCGCCACTGTGTCACACTTGGGCAAAACCACTCAACAGTTTCATAATTAGTGTGGAGAATTGCAAACAACCTATCTAATTTTTGTGACATTTTTACATGCAACTTACGTGATTTGAAAGACGCTTGTCGTATTACATGTAATTAAAATGACTAGCTGTCGCCCATTGGTCGAAATTCGACCAATTGTGTCAATATCTCTGGCAGGTGTAGTACCCCGAAAATTTTATCGTGACATTCTGTCCTAGGAGTTGAGGGAGAACAGCAATTACACGGAACGGGTCCAGATTCGGAACCTCTGTGTGATAGTTTTCTCGAAAATCCTAGATGTCGGTCTTACATCTCGCTTTTACAAATAAGTAACCAAATTCGTGTTATTTTTCGTATATAATTAATAGGGCTTTATTGGTTCAAATTCGTAATTCTTAATTTAATATGACAACAATTCAACCGCTAATGGGCTATACTACATAATAGTTTTTTCCAACCACCCTGTATAACTATAATTGCAGTCAATTCTCTAACATTTATATATAATTTATTTATAAATACTCATTATAATAATTCCATCTCATTATATATTTCCACCACCCTATATGTGTAACTGCTCATGGACCACGCATAATATTTTTTAACATTTTTGAACAACCCAGTAAACCATTCTTTATATGCGATTGCCTTTAAGTCACCGTATTTACTTTTTTTGTTTATGAAAACTGTCTTCTGTAACTAGAATTCTCCTCCGATCTATATTTCAATCATGATATATATGGAACTCATCGTGGGCTAATAAAATACAGTGTCGGCTACTCAATAAATCATTTCCTTTTCCAACATTTTTTCTAATCATCCTGTATATCTATAATTCCCATATTTCATCTACCCTATATATGCAACTGCTTATTGGTTACGAAATGTTGCATTTCCATTTCCGCCACCCTGTATGTGCATCTCTGTATATTTTTTGCACCACCCTGTATAACTGTAATTCTATTGCGCCCTCTATTTTAAGAACCCTGTAAATTCAACCGCTAATGGGCGTCACTATATAATTATTTTATTGGTTATAATTGCACTCTACTCTATATTTTAAACACCCTATATATGCAACACCCACGAAAAAAATGATTTCTAACATATCTGGAATCGCCCTGTGTAATTATAATATACAATGCCTTATATTTCAGTCAATTTAGAACAAGAGAACACACAACATTTTACCCATCCAAAAATCGCCTAAGCAGCAATTTTTATTTAAAAAAATATTAAATAGCGATAAAATTCTTATAAGATTCTACACATCAATTTGCATTGGAAATTTTTTTCAAGTATGTTACCAAATCATCGTGTATTGAAACTTTCGTAATTTCAAAGCTCAGCTGGCATAATTATTGTCACAATTTCGTTCTTTCTCGGTAATACGATTTTTCCCGAGCAATCAATTTGTAGACGCCAAAACCCCGAAATGAAATTTCGACAGTCATAGTGCAGTTTGCAAGAATTACATATAATAAGATATATGTAAATAAACAAAACATTATATGTATTATATTGTTAGATAAATAAGTAAAAATATATTTGCAGCATATCACATCTCGTTAAAAGAACATTTAACAATTTTTGACTGACTGCTAATATTTTAGACATGTTAAAATTAATTTAAAAGATTACCTTATATCGAATAAAACAGCAATATATTACTAATACTTATTCAATTTTCATTTGCACATGACACACAATAATAAAAAACATATTCAACATGAGTGGATCTGAAATCGAATGTATCAGTAAGCTTTATAATCTCTCAATAGTCAGTTTACTTACGTAAAAGTTTTCATTGGGGGAGTATATGAAAACATTTAAGAAATACAATGCACCACCTGTGAATTTATGTTAAATAATACCTTTATGTGTTGACAATTTTTGTAAGTTCATTGACATTCATATTTTGAAAATTATACATTGATAATTTTCTGATTGCATTGAGAAGGTACCTTAACATTGTTAAGAAATGTCAAATTCAAATTCAATCTACTACAAATGTGGGTGGCCGTGAACTGGTCGAGAAATTATAACCATTGCCATGATGTCAGATCTAACTATTTATCTTCAATTTCACTATTTGCATTTATATCATAGGCTTTTTAATCTTAGTTAAATTGTATGAAACTATTAGCCTTTAAAATAGAAACAATATAAATTAATAGTGTAATGTTAAAATAATAAAATATTATCGGAAAACATTGTTCAGTTGTCACGCAATACAAATTTCTGTTTTTAGTTGACAAACTATATTTAGAAAAACTTGCGAGTACCCAATAAATTGTCATTATCATATAATATAAATTTTTGTGGGTGAGTTCTCAATACCATGATAATGTAGGATAACTTTCAGGACCAAACAAAATTTGTTAGTTTTCGTTTAATTTAGTTTGTTTTTCTCATTCGACTCAATCCGTCTTACGATTTTCTCTCCACGCAATCTGGCGACACTGTGGACGTAAATTATGATATTTTTATTTTACTTTATTTAATGAATAAATCAATATTATAAATATATTTTAGCATTCTGCACGGAAGGTGGTCAATAGCCACTAAACAAAACAAAAATCAAATAAATCGGTTGAGGGACAGGAGAAAATGGTGCCTAATCGTTTTGTCTTTGCCTATTTATATATAGAGATATTTTTAGAAATAAATTTTTCACTAATATTACTTTTTGATTGAAGCAGATATTTCTTAGTATTTTATTATCATCTTTATTTTACTATTACGAATAACAATATAACTAATATTAGAAATATATTATTATCTACTTTAGTATGTGGATACGTTAATATTAATATTGGTAAATTTTTATTTTGTTTTAATATTTCTATTAATATTTTTACATTCTTGTTTTAATTTCATATTTCTTTATTTATGTTCTTTAATTTATTTTTATATTGTAAAAATTGCTGTTTAAATTCGAAACTATTGGGCAATTAATCAATTAATCCAATTTTAGTTTGCATATATATATATATATATATATATATATATTATATATATGTATTAGATGGTTTCCGGGAATTCATCCGCGTAGTTGATAACTGATCCTGGATCGATGGTAAAATGAAGACGTTTCAGCAGAATCACATCTGCCCTCTTCAGGTCGGTTCGCATAATTCTCGTAGCCTTCTGCTTTCGCTTCTAGTTACTCGAATACTGGTATTCGAATAACTAGAAGCGAATTCCCGGAAACCATCTAATACATTTAGTGCCCTCGAAAACTTAAAAACAAAATATATATATATATATATATATATATATATATATATATATATTGTAATGAAATAAAGTTAGAGTGTAATTATATAGGTTCAAAGAATTAAAATTTTTCTAAAAATATTGCCAACCAGATATGAAATTTAGGGTATCTGAAATAGCAAAGCGAGAAACATGACATTGTGATGATGTATATGATTAAATGTATTGTAAAAACCCTAAATATCACAGTGTAGTGAGAAAAATATAAAGCATACTTACAAATGAGGCCTAATTTCCAAAACGAAGATCATTAATTTCCAACATTCAATAGCATCAGGTAAAGCAGGGAAGATCTTGCTTGGCATATTCAAAACACATCTTCATATCAAATTCATAGTAGCGAAAAATACAAAATCATATTAGAATACAAATTAAACAGGAATTAAAGCTAATTTGAGGAACAGAATTGAAATATCTAAATTTGGAATTAAAATACCATGTTTAAAAAGTCAAGGTTGAAAACAGAAACTCAATAACATAAATAGGGAAAAATATATAAAATTCTGATAGTAGACAACAAATTGAACAGATTAAAAGAGTTATAGTTGAATTGTGAAAGATTAAGGGGGTAGAACATCAAAAAGAACATGATAGAGTAAAACGATTATCAATTATAAAAAGTTGTAACAATACAACAGCAAAGATTTAGGTAAGTAGTTAGAAATACTTGCAGAGCTTCAAATAGTACAATGTAAACAAGAATGGGTCAAGAACAGTTCAATAAACTTAAATTTAAAAAATAAAGAAAGGGATCCAATATAAAAATTTCATTTAAAGATCAGATTCAAGTAAATCGATTTCAAAAGTGTAAAATTATTTAAAAACGTACTGGAAGAGTCAAAGAATATATTTCAAAAGAACATATAAAGGAAAATCATTTTTAGAAAGAGATATTCAAGTCAAGAAAATGCCATAACAAGAATTTCAATTGCAAAATGCGAGACTAAAACATAATTGTAAGACACCTTTTATATATCAATAAAACCAGAATTTTTCCTAGATTTTAATGATACAACATATAAAGGGTTTAATTAAAATTAGGAATCATTGTCACAGGAGGCAGATGTTTTTGTATTTATTTAAATTACCTGTCAACTTTTGACTGTTGTCCAGTCTTTTTCCATCGATACAGCAATGCACATAGACCACAATTTGTTTTAAAAAAAAGTAAACCGTGATAAAAACAAAAGTGCATCGAAATTTATTGGCATAAATCGCCATGTTGAAAAACTAAAGTGAAAGTGACATTTAAAACACGAACGAAACCGAAACCGAAATGATCGTGTGACGAATTTCTCAGTCGGAAATCTACAAGGGGAGTTTGAAAAATAATAAAATCAAGACAAGTAAATATTGCAAGTGTATATTAAAAATAAAAGTTTCATCCTTCAAAAAGATGAATATGGAGCAGAGAATGAATACAAATACAAGAAAATTAAAAGTAGCAGATATAAAAAGATCATACTAGAAACGGTCTTAAATCTTCGATCTTAAATAAGAAACTGATTTAAAATAAAAACAATGATTAATGTGTTTTTAATTGAATTTTGTAAATGATGTAAAGCGGAATACAGATTTATTGTCTAGTGGCATACCTGGGTGAGAGCAAAACTTTAATTCATATTTGCACTAGCTGGTCCGCTTGTCTTTAGTTTTATTACAAATTCTGTTAAAAAAAGACACCCAAATTTCTCACCAAACTAGACCCAACCGTTTTTTAATACAGCCCAGTAGCATTGATACCAACTACGTTAAATTGTAAATCTAACCCACTCAAACGCAGACACAAAGGTTAATCAAATAGGAGTTGAAGAAAATTTCGACAACCCTATCGCATTGCCACCTACTTAGTTAAATCTAACACACACAAAGTTTCATCAGAATCACCACAATCGTGTGGGAGGTGTTGAAAAAAAAACAAACTACAACCCGGCGGCGGCGGCGTTTTCTACCGGCACGATGTGTGAATCTAAACCCCTTTAAAAACACAAAAATTTCAATAAATCATTTAAAATAATTTGGATATAAATAAAATATGCCCCTCTGAAGGGCGAAGTCGACAGCTTGGCACTCTTAGCAAACAACTGAGCTAATCTGCTCTCTCAGGTATCCGTTGCGGAAAATTGAGAGCTTCCATCCTGAAAACACTAACACTTAGTACAATTGATCTCGTAAAAATGTTACCAAGTAAAATACCCCTATTATACTACCTCATTTACAAATTTTAATTTTAAATGTAGTAAGGCAAAAAAAACAGCTAATAGACTTATAATTCTATCTTGAATATTGATGGTATATTATAATGCCTTAAACAAAATAATGGGCTTTTATAGAACATTTTGCTAGAATTACTACTGGAATTAGAAAGTAAATGACTTCTGCTGTTGTCGGTTTAGTTGAAAGATATATTTGAAATTTATAATTGTGAAATAAATGCGATAGGCGTTGTTCTGCCCTTGGCCCTGAATACATTTTTGTACCCTAGGCTCGGTAAACGTTGTTGTTCTCTTGTCTCCATAACAGTGTCCATGCAGAGGTGTTCGGTCCACTAGACGTTATCCAGGCAGTGACACAGCAAATGCTGTTCAGTCCTTATGGATCAGAGCCCAGCTACGAAACATTTTCCCACAAAACAAGTGCAGTGTGTGAATATGACTACAATGGGTCATGTCGTTCAAAAGTAACATAATCACTAATATTCATACAACATATCGGAACCCGGCATATCTTATAACACCATGGCGATGAGAAAACAAATTCACGTGCGAATATAACGTCAATTAGTTGTAATAGTTACATGATCACTAAGAGCCTTACAACACAATGTCTCGGATTCTCGCTGTAAACCATCGCCTCGACAAAACAATTCTATTGTGTAAATAAGGCTTCGATAGCTCAAATTATCACTTACATTCTGATAGATCCATCTATTGGTTCCTAGCTCATATATGAACCATCCGTCGCGATAAAACAAATATGATACGTGAGTATCTATTTAATTGGCAAGTTGTTCACATTTACACATTCGTAATTCATCGACCACAATCGGATATGTTAGATCGCTTTTAACCTTCACTAATAAATTGGATTTAAAATACTTAAAATCTGACTCGTATTTCCAGAGATTAGGGCGCTAACACAACCATAAAAGGCAAATTCTCAACCTGTATTTTATTAGTAGGATCTTTGTGGTACACGATGAAACATATTGATGACTTATTATTTATTAATTGATTTTGCACTTTTTCTCAGAAAATGTATTAAAAGTCTCTCATGTCTGGAATTAAATAAAGACAAAAAAAACTGAATGCGTTTTATATATTTTAGGTTTTTGCCTGTATAACATACACCTTACTTGCGTACTTGGTAAGGTCTTTAGAAGAATGGATTTCAACAAAATTTCATAGCTACCTATTTATATGCAGCTTCACTAGCATTTCTACTTCACGATTGCGGTACTTGCTCCGCAAATGATTGTCACAACTAAATATCATGACAAACCTATTTTCAACTCCCTTTACAGGATTGAAATGTCGATTCCGCTCTACTTGAAATATTTAATTATTTTATGCAATCCTGTAAGGGCCTGTTTTACGTTGAGTTATCAGCTAGAAGGCAAGATTTTTATTGAAACTGAGAACTCAAGAAATATCACGTTGTAATTATCGTAAAAATTATTGTTATTGTTTTCATAAACAAATTTGCTGTAGGCCATGTTTAACCAGGAAAGTTGTTACCAAATGTAATGAAATTCCACTGTAGATGGCACGCGAAACTCGGCGGCCTTCTATGCTTGGAAATATATTATGGGTAATAAGAATTCACATTGTCATTTCGGAACCTCTTATTCTTAAGAAATATTTTCACATAACTTTTTATTGAACCACAGAAAATTAAATGAGTTACTATAACCTGAAATATATATGGGGTTCCATTTGCACAGTACAAATTGGTCCATGGTTACACCTTTTAAAACTCGTAACAATATCTAGCACAATAAAGGGAGTGTTTTACAAAACAGGACATTTTGAAATTATTTTCAGAAACATAACGAAATATCACAAAAAAAAAATATTTTACATACCCATAACACACATATCCAGATACTTCATTTTCTTAAGGGCGTCATAACTGACGTGTCCAGATATTTCAGTGATAGATAAAATTTCCTCTCTCAATTTCGTTTGGATTTCCGGATTGACAGCCATTTCATACATGGTGAACGCAATAGCGGTGGCTGTGGTTTCGAATCCTGCCTGGAAAAATTGAACTCCTGCTGCTGCTATTCTATTTCGATCTGGAATATAACTATGCAAGCACTAGCTTTCGTTCAATAAATATTTATGTTTACTAACTGTTAAGACTTTATGTTGGTGTTATGAATATGAAGTACTTATAGAATTATGTATTTACATACAGCTATATGTAACAATTTTAATGTTTAAGCACTTTCTGAAAATAACACCACAAGTCACGGTATGTCTGTGTATTTCCAAACATTTCGGAGTCTAGGGCAGACTCCGTTGTCAATGGCAAAGAAACTATGAAAAAAGGTACAATTCTAAAATAAAATTAAAATGTTTGACAATAAGTATTATCATTAATTATTTTTTTAATTTTACATTTTATAATTGTTCCTTTTTTCATAGTTTCTTTTTCATTGCCAACGGAGTCTGACCTAGATACCGAACCGTCATCCTTCAAAAAAACAACTAGAAATCAGCCATGGCACTGCATTAACCAATTAGATGACAGTTGTAATACTCATAACTGAAATTTGCCCAATAATATGAGTATACATTGTCAGGTAAATGTAGAGTACCAAAAAGAGATTACTTATAAATAACATCTCCTTATTAATGGAGGTATTATTAAATTAATTTACAGAAGACTGGATTGGTGTCTAGTATTATAAATCAAATGAGATTTGAATAAAATATTTCGAAAAGGAATATTTACTATTGATGGACCTTAAGTCGGTTGTGGTTGTAATTTAAACATGACGGTCTGAAAATTGCTACCTTCCTATTGTTCTTAATTGACAACAAAAATGTTCACATGATTCCCGTTTTCACATTTACATTGTAAGATAATGCCTAAAAATCGTGTCAACTACAAAAGAATAAAAAAAACTACTGAGTGTCCTATTGAATTTCGTAAAGAAAGTTAGGTATCTGGTTTTGATGTTCTGTTTTTCATAGAAATGTTTATCATTGTCGCCTATAGGAGATCAACCTCAGATTTCATTAGGATTTAAATTTTGATGAATTTGCTTTACAGAATAAACAAATGTGGGGCTTGTTCAAAATTTTTTAAAAAAGAATTGATTAAAAATATGTAGGAAGAAAATCGAATGCTTTTAATAGAAATGCAACACAACGCGTTTATAAATTCGGTGGATGATGCATAATGCTGGTTTGTACTTGATACTACTGTGGCGGTGTACTCTCAACCAGTTCTTTAACGCTTCAGAACACCCTTAACTCCACAAAGCGAGCTAATTAAAAAGAAACTACATGTGACAATTATAAGGTTGAATTCTAGCATTAGATTTTATTAGCGTTAGAAAGGAGTAACTGACTAGGGCCTGTTCGTGTCAGTGAGAATACAAACATCTCCATTTGTGTTGGCAAACCATCTTTCAGCCTTATTGACAAAAGAATGTAAATAATTGAAATGAAGGTTAAAGCTTATATAATGGTTGAGAAAAATGCTGCCGCTTATCTAACGTTATCATGTAGAAAAAACATTCAAATAAAATTATTTTTTAAATTCAGTAACAAAGCTGTAGGTGGTAATATTGTTACTAAAGATCTGTCTGCTAAATATACATCATGCAGGTTTACTATATTAATCAACACTAACAGTGTCTGTTAGATTTTGAATCGATAAGTGCGGAAAGAAATCTTACCAAAGGAAGAATCTTCTTTTCCTATATTGGTGAGTGTTCTAATAAAGTCGTTAGATTGAAACTTCATGTCTTCTCTTTCCTTCACTACACGAAGAAAAGTGTCGACGAAACTATTTTGAATTGGTCTTTCGAAGAACTCTAAGTGCAAAAGATCGACTAGACTAGTTTTAAAGAAGTATATTGTTTGCGATATGGTTTTTCTCAAAACAGGCTCGCTCAACCCTTTGACAATTTTTCTGAAATAGGTGTCCTCGGCTTCAAATGAGTGAGCGTTTAGTCCAAAAAAACATTTTGCAGTTACATCGATTGAATAACTCAAGGAAATTTCCCTTGCATCATGAATACCTAGATTTGAATTCAAATAATCAGTAAAAGATTTACCGATAGCTGATACAGTTGGAAACATATTTTGAATTTTTCCAGTTGAAAATACTGGACTTAGTTTAGTTCTGGTGTTTTTCCACGATGGGCTTTTCTCTACAGATAGCAATTTAGCAAATATATCATCGTGTTTTGGAGCAGCAATACTACGGTCTTTGAAATGGGTAAAATCTTTAACCAGAATATGCTTGATTAATTCCGGCGAATTTATAAGTATACATGGCTCATCAAGAAAGAAGAAACCTAGAAAAGGCTTGTCAGAAGACACATATAAATCACTTAAAAATTCCCCAACTGATAATTTCTGTGTAAAGACGTCTCGTATATTTCCGATAAATGGTAACGGTTGAGGTCCAGAGACATTACGTTTTTTCCAGTAGTTGAAATGTCGTATACTGTATTTGTAGATAATTCCTACTACAAGAAGCAAAATCACAAGGACGTAGAGATGCAACATCTGAAAGGAAAGGAAATATATTAGGCGACTGAAATATCGCAGTTATATAAAATATTTAATATTATTTATTCACAACACATAATTTATTTGGTGTCTATATATGTTCATTATTTTAAATGTTTCACTGATCTAAAATTTGATTCTAATACTAATATATACCATATTGTGTTTTTGTTAAAAAAAATATTTTAAAATTAAAAAAAATCTAATCTTTCCGAACTAAAATGTGTTATAGATTTGAACAATTTAATATGTTGTTAGTGTTTAGAAAAAAAAGTAACAAATACTAGAAATGAGCTTGGTGATATGCTCACAGAATTCCACAAAATATAAATTTTCAATATTTTTCTACATAGAACAGCGTCCTTGTCAGGAAGAAAATGAGGTAGATTTAAGAAAATTTATTATTAAAAAGATGCTGTAATGTATTTGTCAAAAATGGTAGAAGTTGATGAAACTATTTCGCTGAGAAAAATATCTCAAAATTTACAAATAAGTTAATTAATCTCCTTGAATCTTTGAAAATAAATATATCTATCATTCTGTGACTGGTTGTCACAAAATGCTGACGCCAAATAACAATTTAACAACTTTTTACAATCTTCATTTTATTGAGTAACCAATATCTCACTCTAGAATAATAATTTATGTTTAAAAAAGAACCGACTTCAACTGACTAAAAATGAAAATAGTATATTTCCGACATTTCTTGATTTCTAAATTTGGACAAATAATTCAAATAACATAACTGCTTATACTTGTATAATGCATTTTTGGTTCACCGTTTATAACTATAGTTCTACTCCACTCTTATTTCAACCACCTTATATACATATGCAACTACTTATGTCTCACATTATATAAGTTTATGAACCACCGTGTTTAACTATAATTCTACTCCACTTTATATTTTAATCAGAAAGCATTCGCAACTGTTTCTAACATTTTTTGAATTGGTCTGTTTAACAGTATTTATACTCGGCCATATAATTCAAATAATCTAACTGCTGATGCTCATTTAACATTTTCTTTACATTCTTTGATTCTTTTTGTTTAACTGTAATATTACTGCACCCTCATTTCAGCTACTTTGTATACGCGACTACTTTTGTGCCACCCAATGAAACATTTTGCACCCCCTTATACAATTATAATGTATTCCACCTTATATTTCAACCATCATTCAAGCTGAAATATATTTGTGTATAATACAATTTAAAACATTCAAATTTTATGAGACGTTCTAGAGTAAGTAATAAAGAGTCATTAAGGTGTAGTCCCGTAATTACAGATTTATCCGCTTTTCATGTAAACCGTAAATCTCACGTAATAGAAAATTATATGGAACCTTTTCATAATATATCTTAATGCAATGCAGTTTAAATCATCAAAATTGCTTAAGCCATTTTTGAATTATCACTAAGCATACATAAAAAAAGATGCCGATGAGTTGATAACCTCCTCATTCTTAAAAGTCAGATAAAAAGAAGACCGTATATTACCAGAAAATCCAAATAAGTCTTAACCTGATTTCAGTGTCAAGGGTATTAAAATATGAGTTCGCATGTTAATCCCATATCTGCAAACGTACATGAGCACTAAAATACACATAAATCAAAGAAACGTCCTTTAAACAATATTGGTAATAAGGTCAAAGTATAAGTCGATAAGAACAATAAACATTTTTTGGGATTTGAAGCAGGATTTTGTTACTTTTATCAAACTTAATACTCTCGGAATTTCAACGCATTGGCTAGGTGCTGTATTAAGTGATAGTGAAATTACTATTATAAGAGTCTAGATCACAAGTTGAAAACTGTACATCATGTTAGATTTTTTTTTTTATTGTCAAATATAAATTTAAAAAATTATGGAGTATTTTGAACAATTCAAAAATTTTGTACCGTTAGAATAAGAGAATGAACGATGGAAGTGAAAGCTTCTTACGAAATATACTTCGCAATACTCTTTGTCTCCCTCTATATTTCTCTTTCTTTGTGTCATTCTTAGTCATAGATATAAATTTCAGGGTAATTAAAATAATTGCCACTATTTTGTTAAGACGCACGTATTAATCCTAATGTGTAATTTAGTTCTTAATTTAAATTTTACAGCAAAGCAACATATGACCTGTAAGTTAAGTTTTAATTAAAACATGAAATTAGTTGATTTATATCATTTCAAACAAACTTTACCCATCTAATATTGTGGTAAAATATAATGAGGTCACCTTAATGATACCAGCTTAAATTATGGGATTATTTAAGTAGATCACAGCATCTCCAGGCTATTTTTCAAAATAGCTGTTTTGACATAATTTAATCCAATACATATTCCGCCAATATGCATTAAATTAGGGTGGCGCTGATGTTGCAAGAGGGTTGAATTAAAAACAACGACAAAAGTTCTCATATATATTTTACATCCTTTTTGAAAAAAGGGCAAAACCGGTGACTTTAAATTAATATTATTTTATATTTAGTATTCACATCATACACTCTTTAACCCCAGCGCCATTCTTGTCACTACTATAACTTGTTACTTAATACTTTCAGCTGGACACTTTTTTAATTTAAATCCCATTTAAGTTTGCCAACCTTGTCTCTACCAACTGAAAATGTCACCTTTTTGCGAAATTCTAATTTGCCATCCTTGTCTTGTTGCTACCATCTATAAACTTGATCTGTTTTGTGTTGATCTGACGTATATTAAGTCTCTAATTTAAAATATTACAGATG